>OZ023210.1:3818995-4128995 GCA_963995525.1 Escarpia spicata
GCTAAAGTGACCAAAAATTATGTACGTTTTTTTAAACACTAGGCTGCGCCACTGAGAACTTTGCGGTATTCAGTAGTCCACCGGTCTAATGAGTCGTAATATTTACTAGTCCGCGGCACGATCTGGTAGTCGCGGACTATCCTTAATTTCGAACCCTGCTCACTCCTAGTCTCCGTCACTCTCTCATTGCCTCTCTCCCTCACTCCCACTCTCCCTCAATCCCTCTCTCCCTCACTCCCACTCTCCCTCACTCCCACTCTCCCTTACTCCCTCTCTCTCTTTTGCCCCCTCACTCCCACTCTCCCTAACATCCTCTCTCTCCCTCACTCCCACTCTCCCTCATTCCCACTCTCCCTCATTCCCACTCTCCCTCACTCCCACTCTCCCTCACTCCTATTCTCCCACTCTCCCTTACTCCCACTCTCCCTCACTCCACTCTCCCTCACTCACATTCTCCCTTACTCCCACTCTCCCCCACTCCCACTCTCCCTCACTCCCACTCTCCCTCACACCCTCACTCCCTCTCTCTCGCTCCCTCACTCCCACTCTCCCTCACACCCACTCTTCCTCACTCCCATTCTCCCTCTCTCTCCCTCACTCCCACTCTCCCTCACTCCCACTCTCCCTCATTCCCACTCTCCCTCACTCCCACTTTCCCTCACTCCCACTCTCCCTCACTCTTTCCCACTCTCCCTCACACCCTCACTCCCTCTCTCTCACTCCCTCACTCCCAATCTCCCTCACACCCACTCTCCCTCACTCCCACTCTTCCTCACCCCTCTCTCCTTCACCCCCTCTCTCCTTCACTCCCACTCTACCTCACTCCCACTCTCCCTCACTCCCTCCCATCTCCCACTCTCCCTCACTCCCACTCTCCCTCACTTCTCTCTCCCTCACACCCACTCTCCCTCACTCCCTCCCATCTCCCACTCTCCCTCATTCCCATTCTCCCTCACTTCTCACTCCCACTCTCCCCCACTCCCACTCTCCCTCACACCCTCACTCCCTCTCTCTCGCTCCCACTCTCCCTCACCCCTCTCTCCCTCACTCCCATTCTCCCTCACCCCCTCTCTCCCTCACACCCTCTCTCCCTCACTCCCACTCTCCCTCACTCCCACTCTCCCTCACTCCCTCCCATCGCCTACTCTCCCTCACTCCCACTCTCCCTCATTTCTCTCTTCCTCACACCCACTCTCCCCCACTCTCCCTCACTCCCTCCCATCTCCCTCACTTCTCTCTCCCTCACTCCCTCTCTCCCTCACTCCCACTCTCCCTCACCCCTCTCTCCCTCACTCCCATTCTCCCTTACTCCCTCCCTCACACCCTCTCTCCCTCTCACCCTCCCTTTCTTCCTCTCTTCTCTAAATCTCTCTCGCTGTCAGTTGCAGCTATGACTGTCCATGTGGTTCAGTGTAGAATCCTCTCTAGATCAGACTTTTGGCAAACATGTACCACTGTTTAGAATCTAAATGCCTTGTATCTTCAAGTTTCACTTGATTATATCTTTATGTCTTAAGTTTGGGACAGCTTCTGTTTCTAGTTCTTTGTGACAGTTTTTAAAAATAATTCACTATGAAAGTCTGTTGTCGTCTGTCTGAGGTTTGTCTGTATGAGTACTTGTTCCATGCTCTTGGATGTTTGCTTTTGAGTATTTCTTTGTTTGTAAAGTCGTCTCACCATGTTATGCCCACAGTGGATCTGAGGCGCCTCCTTAAGGCATGTCGTTTCCTAACTTGTTCAGTCGATATTCTTTTTAAACAACCACCTCACCTACCATTGGAACCAGGGCTTTCTCTCTGATGTTCTTTCCAAACAACCACCTCACCTACCATTGGAACCAGGGCTTTCTCTCTGATGTTCTTTCCAAACAACCACCTCACCTACCATTGGAACCAGGGCTTTCTCTCTGATGTTCTTTCCAAACAACCACCTCACCTACCATTGGAACCAGGGCTTTCTCTCTGATGTTCTTTCCAAACAACCACCTCACCTACCATTGGAACCAGGGCTTTCTCTCTGATGTTCTTTCCAAACAACCACCTCACCTACCATTGTAACCAGGGCTTTCTCTCTGATGTTCTTTCCAAACAACCACCTCACCTACCATTGGAACCAGGGCTTTCTCTCTGATGTTCTTTCCAAACAACCACCTCACCTACCATTGTAACCAGGGCTTTCTCTCTGATGTTCTTTCCAAACAACCACCTCACCTACCATTGTAACCAGGGCTTTCTCTCTGATGTTCTTTCCAAACAACCACCTCACCTACCATTGGAACCAGGGCTTTCTCTCTGACGTTCTTTCCAAACAACCACCTCACCTACCATTGGAACCAGGGCTTTCTCTCTGACGTTATTTCCAAACAACCACCTCACCTACCATTGGAACCAGGGCTTTCTGTCTGACGATCTTTCCAAACAACCACCTCACCTACCATTGTAACCAGGGCTTTCTCTCTGATGTTCTTTCCAAACAACCACCTCACCTACCATTGGAACCAGGGCTTTCTCTCTGACGTTCTTTCCAAACAACCACCTCACCTACCATTGGAACCAGGGCTTTCTCTCTGATGTTCTTTCCAAACAACCACCTCACCTACCATTGGAACCAGGGCTTTCTCTCTGATGTTCTTTCCAAACAACCACCTCACCTACCATTGGAACCAGGGCTTTCTCTCTGATGTTCTTTCCAAACAACCACTTCACCTACCATTGGAACCAGGGCTTTCTCTCTGACATACTTTCCAAACAACCACCTCACCTACCATTGGAACCAGGGCTTTCTCTCTGATGTTCTTTCCAAACAACCACCTCACCTACCATTGGAACCAGGGCTTTCTCTCTGATGTTCTTTCCAAACAACCACCTCACCTACCATTGGAACCAGGTCTTTCTCTCTGATGTTCTTTCCAAACAACCACCTCACCTACCATTGGAACCAGGTCTTTCTCTCTGACTGCTCTCACTCTGGAGTATGCGCACTAGTTAGATTAGTGTTAGATCAGTTGAAAATATTACACAGTTTCACTGTCATGTACCGACGTACCTTTATAACCTGGTTTACCTCCCTGGCATGTCCATAATTCTGTGGATAACGCTAATATTGCTCATCAGTTTTGAGATAGACTAATCATTTTGTCTTTACCTTGGTTTCCAAAGATTTAGGTGCAAAAGAAGTTATCATATTATTAGATGAAGCTATCATATTATTATTATTAGATAAATGGCCACAGTTTGAGTCTTTTGACGTTGTTGTTTGGTTTCAGACGTAGAACTCTTGGCAGAGAAATCAGTCGAAGGCTGCGAACGTCTACGAGATGTTGCTGCCAGTGAAGTGGTGGGTGTCTCGTGTGAATCATATCAGCGTTCTGATGGAGGCTTTCATTACAAATATGTAGACATGTGGCCAAGGATATTGTAGAAGTCGCAGCTACTGTTATGATGATGATGGCATTGTGTGATTCAAATGAGAAGTTTGAGAGCAACAGATATTGCAATGCATCATTTTGTAATACGTTAACGTGAGCAAATATGTGATATTGCATGCTTGATAATGCAAAAAAATAAGCTGTGTTAACATTTAATGCACAATTATAAATCCATTGATGTGATATGTTAGAAATGGAACTCTTGCAGTAAAACCAACTATAGGCTTGTACATGTGCTTAGCCAAATAACATCCTGAATGTGATGATCAATGGAAGGTCAACAGATTAAATGTACCAATAAAACATGGTCATATGATTGCATCAAAGTGTGAATATGACTGTAAGGTTGATACCACCAACAGATGTTGATGTGTAGGTGATTATGAGCCAGTTGATGGGTTGTGTTTGTAGAATGAGCTGGTGAACAAGTTGGACCGCTGCTTCTTGGGTACCACCTTTAGACAGCTGGTGAGTGGCAGACTACACAAGAACTATGCAGATGTAGTTCCTCACTACTAACTAACAAAAATGCCCATCGTCTGAGATGTGGCATTGATGAGATGTGTTTGTGTCCAGTCAAGTATTGATAAGATGTGTTTGTGTCCAGTCATGTGTTGATGACAATGTGCTTGTGTCCAGTCAGGTGTTGATGACAATGTGTTTGTGTCCAGACAGGTGTTAATGACGATGTGTGTGTCCAGTCAAGTGTTGATGACGATGTGTTTGTGTCCATGCAGGTGTTGATGACAATGTGTTGTCCAGTAAGGTGTTGATGACGATGTGTTTGTATCCAATCAGGTGTTGATGAGATGTGTTTGTGTCCAGTCAGGTGTTGATAACAATGTGTTTGTGTCCAGTCAGGTATTGATGAAATATGTTTGTGTCCAGTCAGGTGTTGATGTGATGTATTTGTGTCCAGTCATGTGATGATGAGATGTGTTTGTGTCCAGTCAGGTCTTGATGACAATGTGTTTGGGTCCACTTAGCTGTTGATGGGATGTATTTGTGTCCAGTCAAGTGTTGATGAGAAGTGTTTGTGTCCAGATAGGTGTTTATGACAATGTGTTTGTGTCCAGATAGGTGTTTATGACAATGTGTTTGTGTCCAGTCAAGTGTTGATGACGATGTGTTTATGTCCAGTCTGGTGTTGATGAGATGTGTTTGTGTCCAGGCAGGTGTTGATGACGATATTTGTGTTCAGTCAAATGTTGATGATGATGGTTTGTGTCCAGTCTGGTGTTGATGAGATGTGTTTGTGTTCAGTCATGTGTTGATGAGATGTGTTTGTGTCCAGTCAGGTCTTGATGACAATGTGTTTGGGTCCACTCAGCTGTTGATAGGATGTATTTGTGTCCAGTCAAGTGTTGATGAGAAGTGTTTGTGTCCAGATAGGTGTTGATGACGATGTGTTTGTGTCCAGTCTGGTGTTGATGAGATGTGTTTGTGTCCAGGCAGGTGTTGATGACGATGTTTGTGTCCAGTCAAATGTTGATGATGATGTGTTTGTGTCCAGTCTGGTGTTGATGAGATATGTTTGTGTCCAGTCATGTGTTGATGAGTTGTGTTTGTGTCCAGTCAGGTCTTGATGACAATGTGTTTGGGTCCACTCAGCTGTTGATGGGATGTATTTGTGTCCAGTCAAGTGTTGATGAGAAGTGTTTGTATCCAGATAGGTGTTTATGACAATGTGTTTGTGTCCAGTCAGGTGTTGATGACGATGTGTTTGTGTTCAGTCTGGTGTTGATGAGATGTGTTTGTGTCCAGGCAAGTATTGATGACAATGTGTTTGGGTCCAGTCAGGTGTTGATGACAATGTGTTTGGGTCCACAGTCAGGTGTTGCTGACCACATGTTTGTGTCCACCAGGTACTCGTCCTTTCCCACCTTGTGGTCAAGCTGGACTGTGTGACCAGGGTCAAACTCCTACACACTCTACTGCCCGTGTGTAAGACACTGAAAAGTCTTGAGCCAGTGCTTGACCAGTGCTTCTATAAGGTGACTCAAGTAGTCTCAACTAATGACCAGTGCACAAAGAAGTCTTTGGCTGGTCAAGGGCCCAACATTTGTTTTTTACTACTTACGCACACACGAAGCAACAAACCAAGCATATCTGTTATCATCATTTAAGTAGTTTACTGTTCATCCATTCACCGTAGTGCCATCTGGAGAGTTGCTCAACTCTACAGTTTCCATATTTCTTCAATAGGTGGCTAGGCAGATATGTAACTTTGTAAGTGAATAACTCAAAATAACTACCTTTGTGTTTTGTTAAATGTAAAGCCATTGGTTGATAAGAGGCCACTGATCTAAGGAAAGAGACGACTGGACCTTGGTGCCTTGGACGAGATAAACTTGCAATGCCACAAAATTTGAACATTAATATACAGATGTTTACCTTCAGCTTAACCCTGCGACCGGCCAACAAAAATCCTCTATAGCACACTGTTACAGTAAAACCATAACTTTGCTAATATTTATCATAACAATTTAATTGAGGTATAATTTTATTGCTAAAGGAATGCTTTATTATTACAAAATCGATTATAATATTAGATAATCATGGTGATATTATTAGGTGAACTTCATAAAAAATAAACATTTTATCCTGCTACCAGATAATTGATGACGATGTGCCCACAAGACAAATGTAGCCGTACATGTTAGCTGCCAAATAACATAAAATGAGTCAAATCGATTGAGAACTTTTATTTTTATGATTTTTTTCTGACATCAAGCTAGGCCAATTCAGCAGGCTGGTCACTACCGCATTCGCTACCAGCGCACACCCGTGGTTTGACTGGAAATATATCGCGCTGCCAAATTGTTTAATTTTAACCACAAAAAGTACCTAAAGTCGTTCTAATCATCTGAACAAGCATATTAACCTTATTCATGAATACTGTCAGGCATTTTATCAAAATATTGACGAGATCATCAGAAGTAAACTTCTCAAGTGAACAGTTCTCTGAAATGATGTCCACACAGCAGGTCCGGAGGACCGGGGGCATGGCGTTTTAAATGCTAAAATGTTCTGATTCACTGAATTAGCTTAGCCAGCTGATGTCATTTTTGGCAGATTGGTCAATAACAGAGCTTTCCATTGATACTGCATGTGCGAGGGTCTAAACTTTATGAATGGATACTTAGATTCATTACTCAGGACATAATAAAACCAGCCAAATTTGGGCATGGACTTGGTCACGTGTTTTGTCAGCTAGACTCTCACAAGCTGTCATTCAATCTGCTCATAAATAAATATACACCATCTTGAAAAATCTGTCAGCTATCCAATGATACCAAATGTTCACATGTCAGTTACTGGGCACGGAAACTAAAAATGTAACTATAAAGGTAGGCACTGTCGGCTGATGAATCGGCGCTAGTCGGTCGCAGGGTTAAATACATGCATGAATACTCATAAATTAAAGCACTGATGGTGCCATTGTTCCATGATTGCAACAACTGTGCTATGTGTGGCGATGTCCTGTCTGCTGTGAGATATTGCTTGAGCAGACCCCTTGTGACGTGCAGACACTAGATGTGTGTAGCACCAGTGAGAGGACACATGGGATGTCGTGTGACGTGTTGGTAGGCGGACAGCCAGCAGTGGAAGGAGGTGGGGCAGGGAGAGGTGATTCTACGCATCTGGGACATTGAGTCAGACCACAACTACGACAACGACATGCACATCGTCCAGGTCTGTCGCCCTCAACAACAGTTGCCCTTGTTTCTGCCACCTGAACAGCTACTTTTTCCATTGTACGACCACCATCATTTGTTGATGATACTATCGTAGAGTTTGTTAAGAATGAGTCCTCTTCTGTGAGTCCACGGCAGGTTTTTTACATTTCCCTGGGTGGGATCTTTTACTTCCCCTGACATAGACACCAGATAGAAGGAACCAGCATCTCTTCTGAAAGACACAGACAACGTAGGGTGAATGAAATTGCCCAAGTTTCAATGCAGCAACCGAACAAGTACTAAACCACCGCCTGGCGGCACCAGGGTTCAAATCCAGGTCCCTCCGAACTTAACCCCCTACTTAAAGGTTGTCATGCAGTAATATCTAGAAAAATTACAGTACCTATCAGAGTATTTGTATGCTTAATGAAGGTTTTGTGACCTTGGACTGTTCTGTGATGTCATGTGACTATGTGTTAGTGATCATCACATGATAACAGTTCCATGAGGATCTTAGGAAGGCTGTACCCCATGTCCTATTGTTTCATGCCTCTCTCATATTTGTTTTGCTGTGCTGATGTTTCTGTGCCATGTGTTTTTAAGTCTGGTTGATATTTTGGTGATACTATTGCCAGTGTGTCATAAAATAGTGCCGTCAGTGATACTATTGCCAGTGTGTCATGAAATATTGCCCTCAGTGATACTATTGCCAGTGTGTCATGAAATAGTGGCCCCGGTGATACTATTGCCAGTGTGTCATGAAATAGTGGTCTTGGTGATACTATTGCCAGTGTGTCATGAAATAGTGGCCCCGGTGATACTATTGCCAGTGTGACATGAAATAGTGGCCTTGGTGATACTAGTGCCAGTTTATCATGAAATAGTGGTCCCGGTGATACTATTGCCAGTGTGTCATGAAATAGTGGTCTTGGTGATACTATTGCCAGTGTGTCATGAAATAGTGGCCCCGGTGATACTATTGCCAGTGTGTCATGAAATAGTGGTCTTGGTGATACTAGTGCCAGTTTATCATTAAATAGTGGTCCCGGTGATACTATTGCCAGTGTGTCATGAAATAGTGGCCTTGGTGATACTATTGCCAGTGTGTCATGAAATAGTGGCCCCAGTGATACTATTGCCAGTGTGTCATGAAATAGTGGCCCCGGTGATACTATTGCCCGTTTGTCATGGAAATAGTTCCCTTGGTGATACTATTGCCAGTGTGTCATGAAATAGTGCCGTCGATAATACTATTGCCAGTGTGTCATGAAATAGTGGCCTTGGTGATACTATTGCCAGTGTGTCATGAAATAGTGGCCTTGGTGATACTATTGCCAGTGTGTCATGAAATAGTGCCGTCGATAATACTATTGCCAGTGTGTCATGAAATAGTGGCCTTGGTGATACTATTGCCAGTGTGTCATGAAATAGTGGCCCCGGTGATACTATTGCCAGTGTGTCATGAAATAGTGGCCCCGGTGATACTATTGCCCGTTTGTCATGGAAATAGTTCCCTTGGTGATACTATTGCCAGTGTGTCATGAAATAGTGCCGTCGATAATACTATTGCCAGTGTGTCATGAAATAGTGGCCTTGGTGATACTAGTGCCAGTGTGTCATGAAATAGTGGCCCCGGTGATACTATTGCCAGTGTGTCATGAAATAGTGCCGTCAGTGATACTATTGCCAGTATGTCATGAAATAGTGCCCTCGATAATACTATTGCCAGTGTGTCATGAAATAGTGCCGACAGTGATACTATTGCCAGTGTGTCATGAAATAGTGCCGTCGGTGATACTATTGCCAGTGTGTCATGAAATGGTGCCATCAGTGATACTATTGCCAGTGTGTCATGAAATGGTGCCATCGGTGATACTATTGCCAGTGTGTCATGAAATAGTGCCGTCGGTGATACTATTGCCCGTTTGTCATGGAAATAGTTCCCTTGATGATACTATTGCCAGTGTGTCATGAAATAGTGCCCTCGATAATACTGTTGCCAGTGTGTCATGAAATAGTGCCGTCAGTGATACTATTGCCAGTGTGTCATGAAATAGTGCCGTCGGTGATACTATTGCCAGTGTGTCATGAAATGGTGTCATCGGTGATACTATTGCCAGTGTGTCATGAAATAATGCTGTCGGTGATACTATTGCCAGTGTGTCATAAAATATTGCTGTCGGTGATACAATTGCCAGTGTATCATGAAATAGTGCCCTCAATGATACTATTGCCAGTTTTTGTCATGGAAATAGTGCCCTCGGTGATACAGTGGTGGGTTTTTACATTTTGAAAATATCAGTGTATCAAAACTCCAAACCTATGATACTGTACCGGTGTCTGTTACAGGTGTTTGACTGTCCTGGTGCATCTTCATTCATTATCGAATTTGACAGTAGATGTGAAACGGAAAACAGGTCAGTTGATATTAGAAACGACAAACGGCACTGCAGTTTCACAATCTGGAAGATTCAGTAGTAATTAATGCTATTCTGTATGACTGTTGATAAGACTTACTATTGAAATATGCGTGAAGCAATTACTTTAATTATTTAAGAATATCTTTCTGCTACAAATTCATAATCTTAGATTTGTAGTAGCCCTAGTTGTAAATGTTGTAGCACAATTTTATAATATTCCCTCCAAAGCAGCAAGGTCCATGATGTGTGTTCACAAGGAAGGGTCCATGATGTGTGTTCACAAGGAAGGGTCCATGATGTGTGTTCACAAGGAAGGGTCCATGATGTGTGTTCACAAGGAAGGGTCCATGATGTGTGTTCACAAGGAAGGGTCCATGATGTGTGTTCACAAGGAAGGGTCCATGATGTGTGTTCACAAGGAAGGGTCCATGATGTGTGTTCACAAGGAAGGGTCCATGATGTGTGTTCACAAGGAAGGGTCCATGATGTGTGTTCACAAGGAAGGGTCCATGATGTGTGTTCACAAGGAAGGGTCCATGATGTGTGTTCACAAGGAAGCCATTATTGGAAGTCGAATGTGTTGTAATTTGTGTTGCTCTTATAAGAGTCCTATCAATTTGTTTATTGAACATTTTGACCCTGCCATCATTTACATAGCCAGTAGATAATTGGTTGCATTCATGCCTGTTTCCAGATACGACTACCTCGAGTTCACAGACTCACGAGGGTCAAAGCAGCGATTTAACCAGAAGACAGGAACCGAGAAGTGGCCATCATCTGTCACATTCAAGGGTGGCCCTCGACTCCACTTTCTCTTTCACTCTGACAGCAGCAACAACGAATGGGGATACAAGTTCAAGGTACTTTCACTTTCATTCTGACAGCTACAACAAATGGTGCTATGGGTTCATGGTACTTTCACTTTCATTCCGACAGCTACAACAGTGAGTAAGGCTACAAGTTCAAGGTACTTTCACTTTCATTCTGACAGCTACAACAATGAGTAAGGCTACAAGTTCAAAGTATTTTCACTTTCATTCTGACAGCTACAAAAATGAGTGGGGTACAAGTTCAATGTACTTTCACTTTCATTCTATGCCAGTTCTTGTGATGGTAATCATAAGAACTGGTATAATGTAGAGAATACACGGAGGGATCATTATTTATGTTGATGGCTGCATGAGTAATTTAATTGATTTGCCTGTAATGAACTGTAGTGGTCATCTAGTTCTGTGTTGATGCTGTACTAAAGATGTTTTGAATATCCCAACAGTTTAGCAGAACTGGTGTTACTGCAGGGCACCATTTCACACTTGATGAGAATGAAGTAATATAATCAGGAGTAGATTCCATAGTTGGCCTGTTTTGAAAAGCAATTTCAACAATCAATAGTCAACAAAAGTGGGAACACTTTGACGTTTTAGGGATGTGTCCCCATTAATGTGTATGTGATAACTGTACATGATTTAACAAGTTACTTGTTTTGACTGCAGTGTATTAGGACACTAAAGTAACCTTATTTGTAACGTGAAATATAATTTTATGCTAAGCTGCTTGTGCTGTTGATGTTGCATCACATGACATCATGTGACAGTCGTGTGACAGTCATGTTGTGTGTGTGTCAGTTGACGGCTAAGGGCTGCCCGGATGTGCCCCTCTCATGGCTCTTTGATCTCTACCTCATGCTAGCCAAGCTATTTGGAGGGCTGTGTGGGTCATGTATGGACGTCACACCAGGTACGTCATTGACCAGGGCTTGTGTACTGGTCAACTTGTGTGTATGTGCTGAAAGGTAAGTTCTTATATAGTGCACATTCAATAGTGCTGTACACTTCATCCGTTGGCAGAATTGTCTGTTTGGTCACCGTCTTAACTTCTCTGGAAGGAAAATCAGCAACGCAACAGTTACTGCACGAGAACTATTCGTTCACATATTAATTAATACTGATCCATTCAATTTGTTTCACTACCAATTTTACCAATGATAATCATTAACTATTAGTTAATCTAGTGGCCAGCTGGCCCCCTCTAAATTCCATCCAACATATCAGTTATAATTACCCTTCTTGGCCAGTCAACTTACTATGAGTATTATGAATGCCCACTAAAGAGCCCACACACTTTGCTAGCATGGCCCAGTTGTCACACTGGCAAACATTCTATCTAGTAGCAAATCTGTTTTAACCGTTTGAGGTCGGCACCCTTCTAAAGTGGGCAGCCTTACTGTTACGTTTGGGGTCGGCTGTCCGCAATAGTGGGTTCAGGTATAAGCTTGCTTGCATTCAATATAACTCCCGTTTCGTCGCTGTGTGACACAACTTGTTGCATATTGATCATTAGGGGAATAACTCAGTGTTCTGTTTATGTTGAAGTTGTCATAATGTTCTATTGAAATATTTTTTTCTTTTTTTCTGCCGACCAACGATTATGGCAGAGGCTGTTTGCAGAAGTGGTGCGGATGATTTGATGTATGTTTGCGGAAGGCAATTATGTGTATTTTAGCTGACCTCTCACTGAAAGTATTGATAAAAAATTGTGACATTTCAAGGTTTAACAAGATTGCCATCCAGAAAATTAATTGTAGATGGCAGGTGGACAAGGAAGCCTTTTGGCTTATCGAGAGTCCAATACTTTTTATCTACGTGTATCCCACCCTTATAAGGTATGTGTCGATTCGACTGCTGAAATTTACGATATTTTTAATGGGTTTTCTGATGATGACGTCGACGATGCTGGTGTCACTGGACCATTGGTAACGTTTGAATTATCCATTACTGTGGTAACCAGATTAACAAAAAATTGCACGATCTTATACGCTGATCATTCATACCAGGTGTTCCTATTGAAAAACTTATTATTTCTTGGCGAAAAAGCAACTGAAGTAAAATAGGTGATGTTTCTGATAACTCCCAGGGAATGACGTCTGAGGTAGTCATGTGGTGACAGGGCGGCATACCTGAAATGGTTAAGGAGAAATATTCTCCGGCCATAATGTTACTCTTCCTGTGTTGCTGTAGTTCTTCCCCAAGGGAAGCTGCCCGAGGGAGACTGGGAGGAGGATGCGGAGAGGGAGATGTTAAGGAGTAGTCTGTGGGCCACACTGTTCCGGGGGGGCTACATGGTCATCAACAGACTCGAGCGCTCTCTCTCCGGCAAACACGTATGTCTCATGCTGTCACTGGAACACAGGGCAGTGTACAGGGGCAGGGAAGGAAAGAAAGACATTTTATTTAATCCAATGTACATTGTAGAATTGTGAGATGACATACAAGAAGTGAAGGACACAATTCTTTGTTATGTGTATTTTTATATTTGTAAAGAATTTTGTATTCGTTCGACCATTACAAATATTTACGTTTTTTATGTTTTATCACATCATTGTAATAAACAACAGGCCCAGATGGACCTATAAATCAAGGCAATTCACATTTTTACAAGTTACTAATTCTAATCATGAAAGTAAATACTTTTGACGATTTTAACAGCAGTAGTCATTCATTACACTGAACATGAGTGAACCTTATTTGATATAATTTCCTCTCAAAAACTTGATTTTTTGATCTGTATATTTCAACTGAAATATACAGATCGAGTTTCTTGAGAGGTAAAAATGTCAAATAATAATAACCAAGAAATTTTCAATCGATTAAAGGATAAGTGAACCTTATTTGCGACGGGTCAGTCAGTTGAAGTGGAGTTTTAACGGTGTTTACTGTCCTCTCTTGTACACAGATGACGGATGCTGAGGCGAGCATTGACCTGTTTCTGCTGGAGATGCTCACAGTGAAGGAAGGACACGCGGCCGACTTCCTCGCTAAGTAATCTCTTCTTACCCTGACATTCTCCTAAACAGTGGCACATCTTGTAGACACCAACAAGTGCATTTCGTGCAACAGCTCCATGACTGTGAAATGCACTGCCAGCAAACATTCCCTCATCGAGAACACTGACAGGTTTTAGGAAATCTTTAAAGACTCACATTTATATTAGTAATTTTACATAGATGTAGCTGTTATTTTTAAAACTATTTATCAACTATTTATTATTAGCTGTTTTACCACCTTAGAATGTTTTTTTGAAATGAGTGGTTATCTTTCTTTGTTTAAATAGGACTTTGTTTCTAGGTTAGTATCTCTGTGTCATACCCCAGACGACACAGATCTTGGTCAAATACATGATGATATGATCAGCCTTTGACACACATAACTTTAATATGTTTGCATTTGTTTTGCGATGTTATGTTAGTAAACTGCGTGCACAAAACAGGTCAGTGAAGCTGTAATTCACATTAGCTGAATGTTCCACTTGTATAAATGACTATATTAAAAATGTTTTTAGAATATCTTGGTATATTTATGTTGTTAGCAGTTTTATGATAATTTTTGTATAATTTTCTTGTATTAGTAATTTTAATACTTATATTACTATTGGCGTGTGTCCCCCAGGTGTGAGGAGCACAGCGTGTTGCCCCAGGTGGGTGGGGAGGTGTTGGGTGAGGTCGTGTCTGCCGTGTTTGCTGCCCTCATCTGGCACACACAGTCATTGCGGGAAGAACTTGAGAAATATGGTAAGTTCTAACTATTCATATAGTCATGGGCAGTTTTCAGCCCTGGAATAAGGAACATACATTGAATCTTTAAAATCTACTGTAAGTTTCCGTGTATGTTACGCTTTTTTTCCGTCTTTTTTACTTCATTTTTCACTTAAAAGTCCAAGTGCATAGTATACATGATGATAGTGCTGAAAAAAAATGTCTGTGACTGGATATAAGCCAAACATATGTGCTCTGTGAGATGTAGTTTCTTAGGCAAAGTTTAGAAACGTCACCACTCACATTATACAGCTTATTACGCGCCTTAGCGTCTTACGTGTGCTTTGCGTAAAAGATTGTTTCGCTGCAAGGCAGTTTGGTGTGCACATCTTGGCGCAATACTGAAACAACCTAGGACAGTCCGCTAGAGGAGCCCTATAGTTCTACAAACATCTACCTGGGGTCATTTATCATCATACAACTCTCCATCATGTGGAAGAGTGATGACACATGTACGACTCATGAGGTGATGTCGTTATGTACGGTGAGCTGGCAGCAATGCCGTTACTTGCATACGAGACATTTTTACGATTCTGAGATGATTTCAAGAGTCATCACGAAAACAAACTTTGATGAAATGAAATGAGATCTCTGGTTGTGTTACAGTGAAGAGTGAGAGTGACACAGAGACTAAGATAGCCACCTTGTAGAGAGACTGTCTGTCTGTAGACTGGTTG
This sequence comes from Escarpia spicata, assembly GCA_963995525.1. Lineage (NCBI taxonomy): Eukaryota > Metazoa > Annelida > Polychaeta > Sabellida > Siboglinidae > Escarpia > Escarpia spicata. The sequence continues at coordinate 3,833,791 of OZ023210.1, forward strand.
TGTTCCAGTGAAGAATGAGAGTGACAGAGAGACTAAGATAGCCACCTTGTAGTGAGACTGTCTGTCTGCAGACTGTGGTTGTGTTCCAGTGAAGAGTGAGAGTGACAGAGAGACTAAGATAGCCACCTTGTAGAGAGACTGTCTATCTGTAGACTGTGGTTGTGTTCCAGTGAAGAGTGAGAGTGATAGAGAGACTAAGATAACCACTTGTAGAGAGACTGTCTGTCTGTAGACTGGTTGTGTTCCAGTGAAGAGTGAGAGTGACAGAGAAACTAAGATAACCACCTTGTAGAGAGACTGTCTGTCTGTAGACTGTGGTTGTGTTCCAGTGAAGAGTGAGAGTGACAGAGAGACTAAGATAGCCACCTTGAAGAGAGACTGTCTGTCTGTAGACTGTGGTTGTGTTCCAGTGAAGAGTGAGAGTGACAGAGAGACTAAGATAACCACCTTGTAGAGAGACTGTCTGTCTGTAGACTGGTTGTGTTCCAGTGAAGAGTGAGAGTGACAGAGAGACTAAGATAGCCACCTTGTAGAGAGACTGTCTATCTGTAGACTGTGGTTGTGTTCCAGTGAAGAGTGAGAGTGACAGAGAGACTAAGATAACCACTTGTAGAGAGACTGTCTGTCTGTAGACTGGTTGTGTTCCAGTGAAGAGTGAGAGTGACAGAGAGACTAAGATAACCACCTTGTAGAGAGACTGTCTGTCTGTAGACTGGTTGTGTTCCAGTGAAGAGTGAGAGTGACAGAGAGACTAAGATAGCCACCTTGAAGAGAGACTGTCTGTCTGTAGACTGTGTTTGTGTTCCAGTGAAGAGTGAGAGTGACACTGAGACTAAGATAGCCACCTTGTAGAGAGACTGTCTGTCTGTAGACTGTGGTTGTGTTCCAGTGAAGAGTGAGAGTGACAGAGAGACTAAGATAACCACCTTGTAGAGAGACTGTCTGTCTGTAGACTGGTTGTGTTCCAGTGAAGAGTGAGAGTGACAGAGAGACTAAGATAGCCACCTTGTAGAGAGACTGTCTGTCTGTAGACTGTGGTTGTGTTCCAGTGAAGAGTGAGAGTGATAGAGAGACTAAGATAACCACTTGTAGAGAGACTGTCTGTCTGTAGACTGGTTGTGTTCCAGTGAAGAGTGAGAGTGACAGAGAAACTAAGATAACCACCTTGTAGAGAGACTGTCTGTCTGTAGACTGTGGTTGTGTTCCAGTGAAGAATGAGAGTGACAGAGAGACTAAGATAGCCACCTTGAAGAGAGAATGTCTGTCTGTAGACTGTGGTTGTGTTCCAGTGAAGAGTGAGAGTGACAGAGAGACTAAGATAACCACTTGTAGAGAGACTGTCTGTCTGTAGACTGGTTGTGTTCCAGTGAAGAGTGAGAGTGACAGAGAGACTAAGATAACCACCTTGTAGAGAGACTGTCTGTCTGTAGACTGGTTGTGTTCCAGTGAAGAGTGAGAGTGACAGAGAGACTAAGATAGCCACCTTGTAGAGAGACTGTCTATCTGTAGACTGTGGTTGTGTTCCAGTGAAGAGTGAGAGTGACAGAGAGACTAAGATAACCACTTGTAGAGAGACTGTCTGTCTGTAGACTGGTTGTGTTCCAGTGAAGAGTGAGAGTGACAGAGAGACTAAGATAACCACCTTGTAGAGAGACTGTCTGTCTGTAGACTGGTTGTGTTCCAGTGAAGAGTGAGAGTGACAGAGAGACTAAGATAGCCACCTTGAAGAGAAACTGTCTGTCTGTAGACTGTGGTTGTGTTCCAGTGAAGAATGAGAGTGACACAGAGACTAAGATAGCCACCTTGTAGAGAGACTGTCTGTCTGTAGACTGTGTTTGTGTTCCAGTGAAGAGTGAGAGTGACAGAGAGACTAAGATAGCCACCTTGTAGAGAGACTGTCTGTCTGTAGACTGTGGTTGTGTTCCAGTGAAGAGTGAGAGTGACAGAGAGACTAAGATAACCACTTGTAGAGAGACTGTCTGTCTGTAGACTGTGGTTGTGTTCCAGTGAAGAGTGAGAGTGACAGAGAGACTAAGATAGCCACCTTGTAGAGAGACTGTCTGTCTGTAGACTGTGGTTGTGTTCCAGTGAAGAGTGAGATTGACACAGAGACTAAGATTGCTGAGGGCATCCATCAGGCCTATACAGTGGCTGCTGGCATGAGGACATTCCTGGTGAGGCACTCACAACTACGACACTTGTACATGCAGGGGTCATATCAAAAATTGAAGTGTATAGATTAGAAGTAGTGACATAAAATATTAAAATGAAATATAATCAGTGGCTGTCACTATGACATTAGTGTTGCTCTCACAGATGGCTGAGTTCATTGGAGAATGATGTCATTGACAGTGAAAGTGTTCAATTAACAATTAATTTCAATTACCCTAAATTAAATGAATTAATAATTAACTTCAAATAACAATTACATTTCTGTGGTGAAAAACAAGCAAAGCATAGCAATTAATTGATTGTCAGCATTAACACATTTATTAAGTGTTTTCTAAGAACACACAAACATGGTACCATAAATACTGTAACTAGTATTAGTTTACCAGGCGCTTGTTACCAGATCATTTATTACTGTCTTTTGAGTTTAATTGAAAGTTAATTGAGTGAACTTTGACCAGTGTGCAGAATGGTCTTTAACGTTCTAACCACTGACAGCCAACCAGTGACTATCACCAAAGAAACGCACAAAATAATGCCAAATAAAAGAATTTAATTGAAAATTAATTGGGATTTTGTTAATTTAATTAAATTAACCTCTTCCAGAAAAGTTTATTAATTAAATTAATTTGCGTATTTTGAGAACATTTATTTAATTTAGTTAATTGAATTAACAAATTAACAGTTTAAATTAACATAATTGAGACATTATGTTTTGATTGTTGTGATGTAGTTGGAACAGAAACAGAAGCAGGTGTTGGCTGCAGAGAAGGCTGGTACCACCCCCGACACCGACCCACCTGACCTAGGTATGATACATTCTCTACTCACCTCTTTGTCACATCACCTGGGGCATAGCAAATGTTTGTAAAGCCATAAAAAAATTGATATTGAACACAAGGAGCATTTTCTGTTGTATACTTTGTTTAAATTCTGGTTCTAAAAGTTTTTCTTTATGACAAAAAGAGAAGGCAAAGTTCTTAAGAAAGAACTGCACACGGGAAGCTTGATTTAGCAGATGTGCTGCACTAGAAACGTAATACATGTGTATTACTTGTGAAAGCATTAGTGGTGTGGCACAGCTTGATGGAGGTCGTGCGTAGGATTGTGATTGTGACAGGCAAACAGGAACATACTGGATCCACCAGTTGATGCAGTCTGTACTTGGGTTAACAAGATTGAACAAGGGTGTAGAGAGTTAAACATTTATCATCTATGTGTGGCTCGCCTTTGTTAGATAACTATCAGTTGTGGTTTTAAACATACACTGCTGGTATCTACACTATCTGTAGACAATTTGTTCCATTTATTACATAATATAGTTGCCCCTCATTATAACACACCTCATTATAGCGCGGGTTCGGTTATAAAGCGGTCGGTCGTGGACCCCAAATTTCTGCTGCCAGGGGGGAAATGAGCGCTGTGGCAAACTATATTAACACTGTAATTACTGTCACTTGGTTTGTGTGAAGTTATCCTCGTCTTTGTTCGCTACGTGTGTATTTTGAAAGACTAGTTGGCGGACTATAAATTTAACGTTGGCGTAGGCCGTAGATTGTGCAACGAATCTGGTGCGAGACACATCGCTACGTTGGCTTGCTGTTGTTTGTTCTGCACTGCCAGTGCTATCAAAGGCGTCAATTTCTTTGACTATGGTCAATTAATTTTAGGCACAGTAAATGTGGAGCGAGGCATTACTTGTTTCGCACCGTCATCAAGCAAATCGTTTCCCTTCTGCGAGTCATGGCTTCTGTAGATCGGTGTCTTCACCTTCTGCGGGTTCATCTGGCTTCGGCGCCAGGTGCTTAGGAATGGGGTAAAGCATTTTAATGCAGCCCAGTAGGAAAGATCAGTATGCTAACATGCGTCACAAATATTATCTTTTTCGTTGCGATGAACGCAAAGCTACTGGTGCGCCAAAATATGAATTCATCAACCGCATATGAAATGGTGAATCGCAATATTGTTTGGCGCGGTAAATGTGCGTTCTAAATTGGTATTTTGATATTGCCTTATAGACGAGAAGTTAAGCCAATTATGAGTGTATTTATTATAGTTTTAAATCTTTAGTCAACTCTAGCACAGCATTTGTGAACTCATTTGCTTATTCAACTGCTGAGTGCCAGGTTAATATTTTAGATCTTACATCATTGGTACCATATTATCGTTCAGTTGACCATAGCCTGTTGGTCTGTAGTCTATTTTAAAACTGTATACCATTCGTGAATTTTATTCAGTTCAACATTCAACAGTGTATGACATACAAGCATAATACACATTGACAATGGCTGACATTTTAATGAGCTTCATAAACCGCGTATAGACCGCGCGGCCAATACACCGAATGCGCGTGTGGCTTTGATGGCGTTCCTGGTGCAGCGGCCGTGACGGTCGTCGAAGTGCCCCTGGTGGCAGATATGGGAACCCGTTATCGCGCCTCGCTTATACCATGGTTTATTTCGTGGACCCCAACTACCGCGTTATAACGAGAGGCGACTGTAATATGAATTACATCATCCAACATCGCTCCATAAGTTGTGATTACATCTTATGATGATGTTGTTGTTCTGTACATATTTGTGTTCAAATATTTATTGTTTTTGTGGCCATTGGTTTTTGTTCTATTGCCTTGTAGGGAAGGGTTGTCTTGTGCAGCTATCTTACTGGATGTAGATATCTTGTTGATTGTATAGATGTGAGTATTATCAACTATTGCCTTGTAGGGAAGGGTTGTCTTGTGCATATATCTTACTGGATGTAGATATCTTGTTGATTGCATAGATGTGAGTATCATAAACTATTGTTATGTAGTAGAGAAATGACCTGCGTACTTGTGGTTTCAGTGACTTTATGTAAGAAGAAGGCTTTGTTTCTGCTCAAGTTTTCCGGACTCACCAAAGTCCACCTCAAGTCCCTGGTATGGCGTCTTCTTCTATCACATCTCATGTTTGACTATTAATCACATATCAAATCCCAAATTTGTATAGCAACTGTACCATAGTAAGAGTAATATATTTACTTATTTCACTGTCAGTTTATCTTATTTCCTGTGACGTTTCGACTGCTCTCATCAATCTTCATCAGATGGATTAAAATTGGTGAGAGCAGTCAAAACATCATGAGAAAAAAGGTAAGCTGATTGTGATGTACAACTGTAAGTGAAAATATCACTCATTTGAATCATCCAATCTGGTGAACATCTTCCTCATACTGTATCATGGTATGTGCTTAATTGGTCAAATTTCTAAATTCCATTTTTAGTCCTTTGGCCGAAGGTCCAAGTGACTATTGCCATCACTCTGCATCCGCCGTCCTCTGTCTACCGTAGCTGCCGTATCTCAGAAACTGTTCAGCAACTTTTTCTCTAATTTTGCATAGACATATCTTAGGGCACATTTCATATGGTAGTGCCACTATACACAGGAAATATGTATTTGATTCAATCATTCGAAGGGCTCCAAACGTCCCCTAAAATGCTAAATTTGTTAACTAAATGGTCTACTGTAGCAGTAGTTCTGGAAGGCTTCCAGTCCTTTTGTTCAACTAATCCCTTTTCCCACAACATCTGTCACACCTCAATGTGGCTGGCTGGTTAATGTGTGACTAATTTGTAATTGCTCACTGGCAGAGGTTTGGGTCACAGTGGCTGGTAGTAGGAAGTATGACTAATCTGTAATTGGTCACTGGCAGAGGCTTGGGTCACTGTGGCTGGTGGTAGGAAGTGTGACTAATCTGTAATTGGTCACTGTCAGAAGCTTGGGTCATCAAACACAGCACCTTGTACCAGAAATAGAACACTATTCCCCTTCCCAAAACAGCCGTCACATACGGAGTCTGTGTCTTGTATGGATATATATATATATTATGCAGTTGTTTTATATAAGCAGAAAGTTAATTTAAATTAGTTATTCTTAGGCCACAGAAAAGTAATTCCCGGTTTCTCACCGATGCATGTATTTAAAAATATGTGCCACAACATTTTATTTTCTATTATACTTATTCCTCTAAATGCAAGACGTGGTGCAATAAGTGAACAGTAAATATGTCTACATTTTACTTCCATCATAACCCTTAATGATCTGTAACTAGGATTCACCATAAAACATTTGATTAATAATTACATACAGGGTTGTTAGATTTATGCCGGGCAGAAACTGTTTCTGCCCGGCAGAAATGGCAACATATATAGCTTTGGTATATTGTACACGAGGGTTGTGATAGGAAACTATTGGACATTGCGACAGTCCAGAAAGACAGTATGAGATGTGTCACTATATGAAGTGTGACTTTCAGATACTTCATTTTGTAGTGCTATGGATTATGATGGGCCTCTCCATTAGCTCCATATATATTTATGTGAAATATATCATTATGTCATTAAAATATTTCAGAACAGGCTAACGCTAAGCTGCAACTGTCTTTGAGTTTGTTTACATTTTGACAAACTACTATTATATAGCACTAATTTTTTAATTGGCACGACTAATATATCCCACAAAATGACTTCTACAGGAAACAACGTTGGTGTAAATTACCATCCCATTATTCTTACTGACAAAGACCTGTAAGTTAGGTGAGTAACACCTTCGAAGTTCTGACAGCAGGACACCGCCTTCGGTGAAGTCGAGACAAAAGTTTGACAAAGGCTTCAAGTTCAAACGGTCTATCACTGTCCAGCTGACCCATTTTTAGTTTTTTAGACTACCTTTTGCTCTCAAATAATCTGTCCTCTTAATTTTATACATAAAGACATAATCTGGCATAACTTTATACATTTTTGTAGCAGCACATTTGTATTTCAAGTGTATCATATATTTATCACTTGTTGTGTATTACACCCAGCTGTGGAGCTAAGATTCTCTGCTTGCTATTGTTTGATGGAAACTGTGACTTATCTGTAATTGGTCACTGGCAGTAGCTTGTGTCAACAGACAGCATTAACCCACTAGACACCAGCCAGTTAAATTGGCGTGTGTCTCTGTTCCCCAGGCTGCTGCCACAGATCTCAACATTTCTAGGTGCCTGCACGTTTTAAGCTGTATCTTCAAAACTATTGATTTTCTATAATTTAAAACATAGAAAATTAATATTCTGTACAACTATAGAGTGGAATATCATACATTTTATTGACATCAAATGCATCCTACTGTGTATTTACACTTGTTATGTCTTGCTTAGACATGAGACAGTGTAAATCAGTTCACTTTGCTTAGTAAGACGTCTGTCTTGGTTGCTGTCATCCTACAAATGACTTCTGTGGCACGTCAATGTCAGTGTTGACATTGTGATTACTAGTATATTGAAACCTGAAATAACCAAATGTCAACCATTAGAACAATTGACAGAGTGTTAGAATACTTACCTAATAAGTCATTATAATAAAATACATAATTTTCATATAATAACACATAAGCAGCAGTCTACTTGCCGAAAACCCAACTGACGGTGACCAAACTTGGTCAACGAAACATAAACAAAACCCAAGTCATCCATTTTATTACTCTTTCTGTTGCATTTCGAACATAATGTCAACTTACCTTTAGTTCAATGTCAGAATTGTCCCACGAAATAATAGTGCAAACTTTGTCATTAGTAAACAACTACGATGTTCAATGTGCAGGCACTTTTGAAGGTCCACAGGTGGCGAACTTCTGTCGTGAAAAATTCAAGTTTTTTAATGCTAGCACATGTTGAAAATACCCACAATTCATAGCTCAGATATCAAGGAATTAACCAGTAATAGTCTCTTAAGTTTTCGCATGATGGGGCCACCGCTAGAGGCTTTCTCCACCGGGTACTCTCAGGCCCTCTGCAGGGTCTAATGGGTTAAAAATATAGTAGTTCCTAATGTTGATTCTGCAGTATGTGTTGTTTGTTGACAGCCGAAGCATAAGATGGATCGTCGCAGTAGCAAACAACTCAACAAGTACCTCACATTCTCAGGGGACAAGCCAGTCAAGGTAATGTCTTGTCACCATGGCAAGAAACGGTCACCATGGCAACATATGGTCACTGTGGCAACACATGGGCATCATGGCAACACATGGTCATCATGGCAACACATGGTCACCATGGCAATACATGGTCACAATGGCAACACATGTTCACCGTAGTAACACATGATCACCATGACAACACATGATCACCATGGTAACGCATGATCACTGTGGCAACACATTGTCACCTTAGCAATACATGTCACCATGATAACACATGATCACTGTGGCAACACATGATCACTATGGGTAACACACGATCGCTGTGGCAACACATTGTCACCTTGGCAACACATGATCACTGTGGCAACATGTGATCACCATGGTGTCACATTGTCACCTAGGCAACACATGATCACTGTGGCAACACATGATCACCGTGGCAACACATGTTAACTGTGGCCCTGGTGACAGAAGGATGGCTACTCCGGCCGTGAAGTAAAGCAGCTACCTCAGCTGGTTTAGTCCATCTTAGTTGTTTGATTTCCAAGTACATAGTGTTTGAAGAGTTTAAATAATATCCACGTTGGTTAAAAAAAGTGTATACAAGTGAAAATTAACTTTGGTTTTAGGTCCGATAACTTGCCAAAGCCAATTGTTGGGCTGACATTTAGTCTTCACCACACTGACATTATTGGTGACATCAATTCTGAGAGAGCAAGGAATGTCGACAACATCAACATAGAAACATGAGCTTAATCGTTATAAGCATTCAGTTGAAGATTCCAGGTTTTAGAATAACTTGAATTGAATGTTGGTCCAACTTTAAATAAGTTAATAATTTATCTGGTGACTTCACCAAAACAACATAATATGGTTGTATGAGGGAGCATGTCATAGTGGATACTACAAAGGTTTGTTTTTTTGTGAAGTGAATTTGAAATAGGACAAGTGAATGAAATTAATTGAGGAGGCACATTTAACCTGCATGCAATGTTTGCATTGCAGATTGATAGCGTGCTGGAGAGGTATCCATCATTCCGTCTCGTACTTGACTTTGTGCGGGAATCCAAATGGTGCAAGAACAGGTATTGTCTGTCATAAACAAATAATCTTACTTATCTTGCTTACCTATTGAGACTGTAGCTAGAGCATCGGGCTCTCATTCGAGAGAACTCGGGTTTGAATCCTGTGCTGCTGTGTCAAACTTTGGGCAAGTTTGTTCACTCTACATTGCTCAAGTTTATTCAACTGTAAACATTATAGTACCTGGCTATTGATAGTGGTGGATATTTGTGTACAATAATCTTTGTGCATTATTGCAGCAAGGCTGAATGCTTCCAAGAGAAGTCACGATGATGTTCGATTGAACAGTAAGGTGTAAAGTGCTTTGAGCAGTCGTGAGGACTGGATACTGCGCTGTATAAGAACTTACCTTTTTAGTATCTGCTGCCCTTTCACCACTCTGACAGTGGCGGGACCCTCGTGTTGTAGAGTGGAGCGTCTCTTGAAGGAGCGAGCCCAACATGCGCAGTCTGCCGCCAAGGTCTACTCCTTCACCACAATGTTCATCCAGCTGATGGCAGACGACCACATCTTTCAGGTGACTGCCACCTTAGTTCGCCTTTTACAGTTGTCATCATCAGAATCTGTTGTCTTTTTGACCTAATAAGTTACTTGGTGCAAGAATTTATAAGAAAGTATTGTCTTGTAAATTGTGTTATTCCTCTTATCCATGTTAGTAAGGAACTGTCAGAAATAATAGCTTTAATTTATTGGTGATATTTGTGGGATGTTGTGATTAATAATGATATAATGATTGACACAATGATTGACGCAGTGATTGACACAATTATGAACACAATGATTAACACTGTGATTGACACAATAATCATTAATTGACATGATGTAATGATTGACACTAACACATTGATTGACACAGTGATTGCCATAATGATTGACACATTGATTGACACAGTGATTACCATAATGATTGACACATTAATTGACACATTGGTTATCATAATGATTGACACATTGATTGACACAGTAATTGACAACATTATTGACAATATAATTGACGTTATGATTGACATGATGTGACTGTCATTACTGTCAGTAGTACACATGGTTAGGTAAGCCCTAGCTGTGACTGTCAATAGTACACATGGTTAGGTAAGCCTTAGCTGTGACTATCAATAGTACACATGGTTAGGTAGGCCTTAGCTGTGACAGTCAGTAGTACACATGGTTAGGTAAGCCCTAGCTGTGACTGTCAATAGTACACATGGTTAGGTATGCCCTAGCTGTGACTGTCAATAGTACACATGGTTAGGTAAGCCCTAGCTGTGACTGTCAATAGTACACATGGTTAGGTAAGCCCTAGCTGTGACTGTCAATAGTACACATGGTTAGGTAAGCATTAGCTGTGACTGTCAATAGTACACATGGTTAGGTAAGCATTAGCTGTGACTGTCATTACTGTCAATAGGGCACGTGGTTAGGTAAGCCGTAGCTGTGACTGTCATTACTGTCAATAGTACACATGGTTAGGTAAGCCGTAGCTGTGACTGTCATTACTGTCAATAGGACACGTGGTTAGGTAAGCCGTAGCTGTGACTGTCATTACTGTCAATAGTACACATGGTTAGGTAAGCCGTAGCTGTGACTGTCATTACTGTCAATAGGACAATAGGACACGTGGTTAGGTAAGCCGTAGCTGTGACTGTCATTACTGTCAATAGGACACATGGTTAGGTAAGCCGTAGCTGTGACTGTCATTACTGTCAATAGTACACGTGGTTAGGTAAGCCGTAGCTGTGACTGTCATTACTGTCAATAGGACACATGGTTAGGTAAGCCGTAGCTGTGACTGTCATTACTGTCAATAGTACACGTGGTTAGGTAAGCCGTAGCTGTGACTGTCATTACTGTCAATAGGACACGTGGTTAGGTAAGCCGTAGCTGTGACTGTCATTACTGTCAATAGTACATGTGGTTAGGTAAGCCATAGCTGTGACTGTCATTACTGTCAATAGGACACGTGGTTAGGTAAGCCGTAGCTGTGACTGTCATTACTGTCAATAGGACACGTGGTTAGGTAAGCCGTAGCTGTGACTGTCATTACTGTCAATAGTACACATGGTTAGGTAAGCCGTAGCTGTGACTGTCATTACTGTCAATAGGACACGTGGTTAGGTAAGCCATAGCTGTGACTGTCATTACTGTCAATAGGACACGTGGTTAGGTAAGCCATAGCTGTGACTGTCATTACTGTCAATAGGACACATGGTTAGGTAAGCCGTAGCTGTGACTGTCATTACTGTCAATAGTACACGTGGTTAGGTAAGCCGTAGCTGTGACTGTCATTACTGTCAATAGGACACATGGTTAGGTAAGCCGTAGCTGTGACTGTCATTACTGTCAATAGGACACATGGTTAGGCAAGCCGTAGCTGTGACTGTCATTACTGTCAATAGTACACGTGGTTAGGTAAGCCGTAGCTGTGACTGTCATTACTGTCAATAGGACACGTGGTTAGGTAAGCCGTAGCTGTGACTGTCATTACTGTCAATAGTACACATGGTTAGGTAAGCCGTAGCTGTGACTGTCATTACTGTCAATAGTACACGTGGTTAGGTAAGCCGTAGCTGTGACTGTCATTACTGTCAATAGTACACGTGGTTAGGTAAGCCGTAGCTGTGACTGTCATTACTGTCAATAGTACACATGGTTAGGTAAGCCATAGCTGTGACTGTCATTACTGTCAATAGTACACATGGTTAGGCAAGCCGTAGCTGTGACTGTCATTACTGTCAATAGGACACGTGGTTAGGCAAGCCGTAGCTGTGACTGTCATTACTGTCAATAGTACACATGGTTAGGTAAGCCGTAGCTGTGACTGTCATTACTGTCAATAGGACAATAGGACACGTGGTTAGGTAAGCCGTAGCTGTGACTGTCATTACTGTCAATAGGACACATGGTTAGGTAAGCCGTAGCTGTGACTGTCATTACTGTCAATAGTACATGTGGTTAGGTAAGCCATAGCTGTGACTGTCAATAGGACACATGGTTAGGTAAGCCGTAGCTGTGACTGTCATTACTGTCAATAGTACATGTGGTTAGGTAAGCCGTAGCTGTGACTGTCAATAGGACACATGGTTAGGTAAGCCGTAGCTGTGACTGTCATTACTGTCAATAGTACACATGGTTAGGTAAGCCTTAGCTGTGACTGTCAATAGTACACATGGTTAGGTAGGCCTTAGCTGTGACTGTCAGTAGTACACATGGTTAGGTAAGCCCTAGCTGTGACTGTCAATAGTACACATGGTTAGGTAAGCCCTAGCTGTGACTGTCAATAGTACACATGGTTAGGTAAGCCCTAGCTGTGACTGTCAATAGTACACATGGTTAGGTAAGCATTAGCTGTGACTGTCAATAGTACACATGGTTAGGTAAGCATTAGCTGTGACTGTCATTACTGTCAATAGTACACGTGGTTAGGTAAGCCGTAGCTGTGACTGTCATTACTGTCAATAGGACAATAGGACACATGGTTAGGTAAGCCGTAGCTGTGACTGTCATTACTGTCAATAGTACACGTGGTTAGGTAAGCCGTAGCTGTGACTGTCATTACTGTCAATAGTACACGTGGTTAGGTAAGCCGTAGCTGTGACTGTCATTACTGTCAATAGGACAATAGGACACGTGGTTAGGTAAGCCATAGCTGTGACTGTCATTACTGTCAATAGGACAATAGGACACGTGGTTAGGTAAGCCGTAGCTGTGACTGTCATTACTGTCAATAGTACACGTGGTTAGGTAAGCCGTAGCTGTGACTGTCATTACTGTCAATAGTACACATGGTTAGGTAAGCCGTAGCTGTGACTGTCATTACTGTCAATAGGACAATAGGACACGTGGTTAGGTAAGCCGTAGCTGTGACTGTCATTACTGTCAATAGGACACATGGTTAGGTAAGCCGTAGCTGTGACTGTCATTACTGTCAATAGTACACGTGGTTAGGTAAGCCGTAGCTGTGACTGTCATTACTGTCAATAGGACAATAGGACACGTGGTTAGGTAAGCCGTAGCTGTGACTGTCATTACTGTCAATAGGACAATAGGACACGTGGTTAGGTAAGCCGTAGCTGTGACTGTCATTACTGTCAATAGTACACGTGGTTAGGTAAGCCGTAGCTGTGACTGTCATTACTGTCAGTAGGACACGTGGTTAGGTAAGCCGTAGCTGTGACTGTCATTACTGTCAATAGGACAATAGGACACGTGGTTAGGTAAGCCGTAGCTGTGACTGTCATTACTGTCAATAGGACACATGGTTAGGTAAGCCGTAGCTGTGACTGTCATTACTGTCAATAGTACACGTGGTTAGGTAAGCCGTAGCTGTGACTGTCATTACTGTCAATAGGACACATGGTTAGGTAAGCCGTAGCTGTGACTGTCATTACTGTCAATAGTACACGTGGTTAGGTAAGCCGTAGCTGTGACTGTCATTACTGTCAATAGGATACATGGTTAGGTAAGCCGTAGCTGTGACTGTCATTACTGTCAATAGGACACATGGTTAGGTAAGCCGTAGCTGTGACTGTCATTACTGTCAATAGTACATGTGGTTAGGTAAGCCGTAGCTGTGACTGTCATTACTGTCAATAGGACACATGGTTAGGTAAGCCGTAGCTGTGACTGTCATTACTGTCAATAGTACACGTGGTTAGGTAAGCCGTAGCTGCGACTGTCATTACTGTCAATAGGACACGTGGTTAGGTAAGCCGTAGCTGTGACTGTCATTACTGTCAATAGGACACGTGGTTAGGTAAGCCGTAGCTGTGACTGTCATTACTGTCAATAGGACACATGGTTAGGTAAGCCGTAGCTGTGCAGTGACAAAGAATCTTAAATTAAATAAATAAATAAATGATGTTGACGTTTGCAGGTGCCGACGATATTGTTCCTGCAGGAACTGTTGAGACATCAGGACAAGTTTGGACAGCACTACGCAGAGGGCATCGAAGGATGTGGCCTCAAACTGGAGGCTGACATGAGACGTGCCTACTATGCCTTGGTGAGATACCTAGTGGAGAGTCTCAGAAACACAAACCGACTCACGCTGGAAAAGTAAGAGATGCTTTCTTGCATTAATTTATAGTTCTCTGTTAGGATAAAACTGTCTGATGTCTAATCTACACTGTTCCTTCACTAATGTTACTTTGTGTCCTCTGCTTCTTCTCTTTCATAAGTGAGAAAGAAATGACTGCATCTATATTTTGAATACCCACTAAAGTGCTCATGTTTAGGAAGAAGGCAAAGAAGATAGTAATGCCTAAACACATCAGTACTTGACGTCCTCATAACCAGTATTAGCAAAATGACAATCCTCTGGATAGTGCTGCTTACACACAGACGCAGATGTCAATTTCGCAGAGTATTCATAAATGACATTATTAACAATCAAGTTATGTTATTATTAGTCAATTTACATCCTTCTAACACATAGTAGGAAAAACAAGGGTGTTACCTTTTTTTTCTCCAAAGGGTTATAGATTAATCCCTGATAGTCTGGCACCAAAATGCAAACAATTTAGAAGGAAAATGTTAATACACGCACGCACGTGCACACACATGCATGCATGCACACGCACAACACACACATGCACGCATGCACACGCACAACACACACATGCATGTAAACTAGCTCGATTATAGTTAGATAAGTTGCCTGACGAGATGTATTTGTTATAGGTCGTTTGTGATGGGGTATGACTATGTCCAGGCGGCCACACTCCATCTGCTGGACATTGCGTGGCAGGTACGTCCACTGACCACTGCACATGGTGACCACATCAATTTAGCAGAACAATTTGTAGCAATCACATTAATTCAATAATCAGCAGTGTTGACAATTTGAATTTATGATTGAATTTATTAAATTCATAGCCATAAAAATACTAAATGTACATGGATATGATGGGCAAGATGTCCCTGTGCTAATACTCATTGTACATGGATATGATGGGCAAGATGTCTCTGTGCTAATACTCAATGTACATGGATATGATGGGCAAGATGTCCCTGTGCTAATACTCATTGTACATGGATATGATGGGCAAGATGTCCCTGTGCTAATACTCATTGTACGTGGATATGATGGGCAAGATGTCCCTGTGCTAATACTCATTGTACATGGATATGATGGGCAAGATGTCCCTGTGCTAATACTCATTGTACGTGGATATGATGGGCAAGATGTCCCTGTGCTAATACTCAATGTACGTGGATATGATGGGCAAGATGTCCCTGTGCTAATACTCATTGTACATGGATATGATGGGCAAGATGTCCCTGTGCTAATACTCAATGTACATGGATATGATGGGCAAGATGTCCCTGTGCTAATACTCATTGTACGTGGATATGATGGGCAAGATGTCCCTGTGCTAATACTCAATGTACATGGATATGATGGACAAGATGTCCCTGTGCTAATACTCATTGTACATGGATATGATGGGCAAGATGTCCCTGTGCTAATACTCATTGTACATGGATATGATGGGCAAGATGTCCCTGTGCTAATACTCAATGTACATGGATATGATGGGCAAGATGTCCCTGTGCTAATACTCATTGTACATGGATATGATGGGCAAGATGTCGCTGTGCTAATACTCAATGTACATGGATATGATGGGCAAGATGTCGCTGTGCTAATACTCATTGTACATGGATATGATGGGCAAGATGTCCCTGTGCTAATACTCAATGTACATGGATATGATGGGCAAGATGTCCCTGTGCTAATACTCATTGTACGTGGATATGATGGGCAAGATGTCCCTGTGCTAATACTCAATGTACATGGATATGATGGACAAGATGTCCCTGTGCTAATACTCATTGTACATGGATATGATGGGCAAGATGTCCCTGTGCTAATACTCATTGTACATGGATATGATGGGCAAGATGTCCCTGTGCTAATACTCAATGTACATGGATATGATGGGCAAGATGTCCCTGTGCTAATACTCATTGTACATGGATATGATGGGCAAGATGTCGCTGTGCTAATACTCAATGTACATGGATATGATGGGCAAGATGTCGCTGTGCTAATACTCATTGTACATGGATATGATGGGCAAGATGTCCCTGTGCTAATACTCAATGTACATGGATATAATAATAATAATAATAATAATATTTTATTTTATTAAGCGCCACATCCAATATTGTTCACAGTGCTTTACAACAATATACAAGTGTATGTTAAAAATAATGCATTTGAATAAAAACAATAGTTATTATATCATAGATAAAATGAACTAATAATAATAATAGCAATTAAAACAATAAATATAGTAGAAGTAGAAAAGGAATGTGATGTATTATATCATAAATTAAAATTGTTAAGATAATTTTTAGATATATAATTAAACTAAAATTAATGTAAACATCAATAAATTAGGCTAAAATGTATACGAAAAATAAATAAATAAATAATAAATAAACGTTAAACATCAATCAGCTATGGTAAAACAGTGTTGGTAAGGGTCCGAGCTATATATACGCTGCAGTGAACAGATGAGTCTTCAACACAGATTTAAATGATTCCAGTGATGTTTTGTTAGTAACGCTTGACGGCAGAGCGTTCCACACTGTTGCCACTGCGTGAGCAAATGTACAGTCACTGGCTCTGCTGCGTGTTCTCGGAACAACTAGTGCATTCGAGTCAGCAGACCGAAGACGTCTGGCTGGCATGTAGACACGCACGAGTTTCTGCATGTAGACAGGCGAGAGGTCTTCGTGCAGCGACTTGTACGTAAGAACAGCGATCTTGAATGCAATGCGCTGTTGAATAGGTAGCCAGTGCAATTCGCGAAGAATAGGGGTCGCACTTTCACAACGAGCCTGTCGAGTAATAAGGCGAGCGGCAGCATTCTGGAGTCGCTGCAATCGACCGATGTTATTGGTTGAGGTTCCGAACAGTAGAGAGTTGCAGTAGTCCAAACGGGATGTAATCATAGCATTGACTACGCGTTCCGCTGTCGGTTGAGTGAGGTAACAGTGAATCAACCGGATGTTGCGCAGGTGCAGTGAGCAAGTGCTGATAGTACGTGACACTTGCATAGTCATATCCAGGTCTCTATCAAGGTGGACGCCGAGATTTCTAACATGATCAACTGCACATATTTCATCTGTCCCGACGCGCACACGGAGCCCACTTACGATGGCAGATGCTGATTTGGGGACAACCGGTAGAATTTCTGTTTTCGTGTCATTCATGAGCAGATAATTCCAAGTCATCCACTCCTTCACGTCATCAATACATCGCTCGATCCGACGCACGGCAGTCACCAGAGAAGTTGCATCCAGGTCGAAGTGACAGAACAGCTGTAAATCATCGGCGTAGTGGTGATATTTTAAGTCGTGTTTGTGAATGATATCACCGATCGGCTGCACGTATAATGAAAATAATAGTGGTCCCAACACTGACCCTTGTGGCACCCCCGTTAACAAAATCGTCTCGGTCGATAACACGCGGTCGATGACGACACTCTGCTTTCGATTACTTAGGTAAGATTCCAGCCAATGGAGAACCACTCCGGTGATGCCATAGCGTCGTTGTAGGCGATCCTGTAGTATTGTGTGATCTACCGTGTCAAATGCGGCGCTTAGATCGACGAATACAACGATTGTACCTTGTCTACGATCTAGCGCGGTCCTGATCTCGTTGAGTACCCACAGTAGGGCTGTCTCGGTCGAGTGGTTTCGCTTGTATGCGGACTGAAATGTGTCCGTAAGTGATTCATTGGCTAGGTGACTGTTCAATCTGTTGGCCACAATCTTTTCAATCACTTTCGAAAGTTGGGACAGATTGCTGACTGGGCGGTAGTTACTTAAAGTATTCTTACACAGTGACGGCTTCTTCAGAAGAGGATGCACAAGTGCTCGCTTTAGTTCACCCGGCATTGTTCTTTCTGCCAAACACGCATTTGTTATATCGGCAACAATGATCACAAGTGCGTCAGTGTTCTGATTTACATGATCGGATGGTAACGGATCAAGTGTACAAGACGTACACATTCTAGCGATGGTAGCCGTTATTTCAAGTGTTGTTGTAGGTGTAAATGTGTCAATTGGTGTGACAAAGCGACGTGTTTCATGCGGCGGTGTCATGCGATGTCTGGCAGCATGTAAGCCGAGTCGAATTTCAGCTACCTTGTTGTTGAAATAGTCCGAAAATGAATGGCAACAGGCAACGACGGAGTCATATTCGGGATACGAACGTGATGGCTTCCCACTCAGTGATTTCACGATGTTGAACATGCTTTTGTTGTCAGCGTTCAGAAGTTTATCTCGATAGTAGTTGGTTTTTGAGAGGGCAACGAGCTTGTTGCACTCATCGCGTGCATCAACGTACATTTGTCGATGGATCTCCAGCTTTGTGCGTCTCCACAATGACTCGTTCTTTCGCCGTCGTCTCCTCGCGTCATCGATGTTGCTGTTGTACCACGGGTTTGGCATATTACCCCGCATGGCAGTCAGTCGCTCTGGTGCATGTTTGTCGATACATGTTCTTAGTGAAGAATTGTAGCCAGTGACCAGTTCCGCTGCGCTAGATGTTGACACCGTGGCTGATAGTAACTCACAAGTTGATCGTATGTCATTATTGAAAGAATCGGCATCAAACGAGCGGTAATTGCGTTTTACTATATGTGTCGATGTCTTAGCTGGCCTCTGGATGTTCATGACGTAGCGCACCACGTGGTGATCTGATATAGACATCGGAATAACGTCAACAGAAGTAGCGAGATTGACATTTTTGGGGGTTATCACAAAGTCCAATGTGTGGCCTGCAGAATGTGTAGGCTGTGTGACGTGTTGAGTGAAATTATATGAGTCCAGTAATTGCACGAGCGGCCGGGCCTCTGCCTCAACGTCGTATCTGATGTTGAAGTCACCAACAATGCACGTTGGTGTTATACATGTCGACACCTCTCGGAACAGGTGTTCTAGTTCCAGGTAGAACTCCACCATCGGCCTGGGAGTCTTAGCCGATGATGGCGGGCGGTAGAGCGTGCACAGGTTGAACGTTCTAGATGTGGCTCCAGTGAACTGGATACGCATCAGTTCGAAAGACTCATAGTTCGTTTTAGGGAGCATCTTGCACGGTAACGTGTTCCTGTGGATGACTCCGACACCACCACCGCGTCCAGCCGCACGAGGAACATTGATGAACATATATCCGTTCGGCGTCAGATCAGCGATTATCGGTTTGTCGCTGTTCTTTTTCAGCCACGTTTCCGTTATGGCTAAGATGTCAATGTTGTGGTCGGTCACGAATTCACTGATGGTTAGCGTTTTGTTTCTGACAGAACGAGCATTGAGGACAGCGACTGAGAGATTGCTCTTTGTCGGGCTCGTATTATCCCGTGTAGAAACATGAACTAAGTTGCACGGATCACTACGGCGAGGTGATTTGCACAATATTGTTCTGGGAATATGTGTCCTGGCAGTTACAATCACATCTATCGCTTGACCTGACGGTGAGCCTGATTGCACAACAGGTGCAGTGTGTACTGAATTACGTTTGCGTCTACGGTTCTTGCCGGCTCGACACCCACGCGGTGGTACGGCTATCCCAAGTAGCTTCAATAAACAATACACCGTCTTGGAGAGTCTATTGTCTTTCGTTATTACCTTGCTGTGGCGCAGCAGATCGTGCCTGTCGTACCGAATGTGGGTCAACATAGGTATAACAGTGTAGTCTTCGTTAACACGAACAGGTGTGATTGCAGGCTGTAGTGTCCAAATATCACAAATGTTCAGGAGTATAGTTCCAATCAGCACGAACCCAAGCATAGCGCGTAGTATCATAAAACGGTTATACAATTATAACGATGATTGAATGGTTAGAAAACGCATTAAACTAGTGAAATCCACGAGCTTATACAAAACACAGCTGCTACCAGGGGCGCTCCACAATCATTCATGATATGATGGGCAAGATGTCCCTGTGCTAATACTCATTGTTCATGGATATGATGGGCAAGATGTCCCTGTGCTAATACTCATTGTACATGGATATGATGGACAAGATGTCCCTGTGCTAATACTCATTG
Organism: Escarpia spicata; assembly: GCA_963995525.1. Lineage (NCBI taxonomy): Eukaryota > Metazoa > Annelida > Polychaeta > Sabellida > Siboglinidae > Escarpia > Escarpia spicata. The sequence continues at coordinate 3,854,042 of OZ023210.1, forward strand.
TATATGGATATGATGGGCAAGATGTCCCTGTGCTAATACTCAATGTACATGGATATGATGGGCAAGATGTCGCTGTGCTAATACTCATTGTACATGGATATGATGGACAAGATGTCCCTGTGCTAATACTCATTGTACATAGATATGATAGGCAAGATGTCCCTGTGCTAATACTCAATGTACATGGATATGATGGGCAAGATGTCGCTGTGCTAATACTCATTGTACGTGGATATGATGGGCAAGATGTCCCTGTGCTAATACTCAATGTACATGGATATGATGGGCAAGATGTCCCTGTGCTAATACTCATTGTACATGGATATGATGGGCAAGATGTCCCTGTGCTAATACTCAATGTACATGGATATGATGGGCAAGATGTCGCTGTGCTAATACTCATTGTACATGGATATGATGGACAAGATGTCCCTGTGCTAATACTCATTGTACATAGATATGATAGGCAAGATGTCCCTGTGCTAATACTCATTGTACATGGATATGATGGGCAAGATGTCGCTGTGCTAATACTCAATGTACATGGATATGATGGGCAAGATGTCCCTGTGTTAATACTCATCTTACGTGGATATGATGGGCAAGATGTCCCTGTGCTAATACTCATTGTACATGGATATGATGGGCAAGATGTCCCTGTGCTAATACTCAAAGTACATGGATATGATGGGCAAGATGTCCCTGTGTTAATACTCATCGTACGTGGATATGATGGGCAAGATGTCCCTGTGCTAATACTCATTGTACATGGATATGATGGGCAAGATGTCCCTGTGCTAATACTCATTGTACATGGATATGATGGGCAAGATGTCCCTGTGCTAATACTCATTGTACATAGATATGATAGGCAAGATGTCCCTGTGCTAATACTCAATGTACATGGATATGATGGGCAAGATGTCCCTGTGCTAATACTCATTGTACATGGATATGATGGGCAAGATGTCCCTGTGCTAATACTCATTGTACATGGATATGATGGGCAAGATGTCCCTGTGCTAATACTCAATGTACATGGATATGATGGGCAAGATGTCGCTGTGCTAATACTCAATGTACATGGATATGATGGGCAAGATGTCCCTGTGCTAATACTCATTGTACGTGGATATGATGGGCAAGATGTCCCTGTGCTAATACTCAATGTACATGGATATGATGGGCAAGATGTCCCTGTGCTAATACTCATTGTACATGGATATGATGGGCAAGATGTCGCTGTGCTAATACTCAATGTACATGGATATGATGGGCAAGATGTCGCTGTGCTAATACTCATTGTACATGGATATGATGGGCAAGATGTCCCTGTGCTAATACTCATTGTTCATGGATATGATGGGCAAGATGTCCCTGTGCTAATACTCATTGTACATGGATATGATGGACAAGATGTCCCTGTGCTAATACTCATTGTACATGGATATGATGGGCAAGATGTCCCTGTGCTAATACTCAATGTACATGGATATGATGGGCAAGATGTCCCTGTGCTAATACTCAATGTACATGGATATGATGGGCAAGATGTCCCTGTGCTAATACTCATTGTACGTGGATATGATGGGCAAGATGTCGCTGTGCTAATACTCAATGTACATGGATATGATGGGCAAGATGTCGCTGTGCTAATACTCATTGTACGTGGATATGATGGGCAAGATGTCCCTGTGCTAATACTCAATGTACATGGATATGATGGGCAAGATGTCGCTGTGCTAATACTCATTGTACATGGATATGATGGGCAAGATGTCGCTGTGCTAATACTCATTGTACATGGATATGATGGGCAAGATGTCCCTGTGCTAATACTCATTGTACATGGATATGATGGGCAATATGTCCCTGTGCTAATACTCATTGTACATGGATATGATGGGCAATATGTCCCTGTGCTAATACTCAATGTACATGGATATGATGGGCAAGATGTCCCTGTGCTAATACTCATTGTTCATGGATATGATGGGCAAGATGTCCCTGTGCTAATACTCATTGTACATGGATATGATTGGCAAGATGTCCCTGTGCTAATACTCAATGTACATGGATATGATGGGCAAGATGTCCCTGTGCTAATACTCATTGTACATGGATATGATTGGCAAGATGTCCCTGTGCTAATACTCAATGTACATGGATATGATGGGCAAGATGTCCCTGTGCTAATACTCATTGTACATGGATATGATGGACAAGATGTCCCTGTGCTAATATTCATTGTACATGGATATGATGGGCAAGATGTCCCTGTGCTAATTCTCAATACATGGATATGATGGGCAAGATGTCCCTGTGCTAATACTCATTGTACATGCATATGATGGGCAAGATGTCCCTGTGCTAATACTCAATGTACATGGATATGATGGGCAAGATGTCCCTGTGCTAATACTCAATGTACATGGATATGATGGGCAAGATGTCCCTGTGCTAATACTCATTGTTCATGGATATGATGGGCAAGATGTCCCTGTGCTAATACTCATTGTACATGGATATGATGGACAAGATGTCCCTGTGCTAATACTCATTGTTCATGGATATGATGGGCAAGATGTCCCTGTGCTAATACTCATTGTACATGGATATGATGGGCAAGATGTCCCTGTGCTAATACTCATTGTACATGCATATGATGGGCAAGATGTCCCTGTGCTAATACTCAATGTACATGGATATGATGGGCAAGATGTCGCTGTGCTAATACTCAATGTACATGGATATGATGGGCAAGATGTCGCTGTGCTAATACTCATTGTACATGGATATGATGGGCAAGATGTCCCTGTGCTAATACTCATTGTACGTGGATATGATGGGCAAGATGTCCCTGTGCTAATACTCAATGTACATGGGCAAGATGTTCCTGTGCTAATACTCATTGTACGTGGATATGATGGGCAAGATGTCCCTGTGCTAATACTCAATGTACATGGGCAAGATGTCCCTGTGCTAATACTCATTGTACGTGGATATCATGGGAAAGATGTCCCTGTGCTAATACTCATTGTACATGGATATGATGGGCAAGATGTCCCTGTGCTAATACTCAATGTACATGGATATGATGGGCAAGATGTCCCTGTGCTAATACTCATTGTACATGGATATGATGGGCAAGATGTCCCTGTGCTAATACTCAATGTACATGGATATGATGGGCAAGATGTCCCTGTGCTAATACTCATTGTACATGGATATGATGGGCAAGATGTCCCTGTGCTAATACTCAATGTACATGGATATGATGGGCAAGATGTCCCTGTGCTAATACTCAATGTACGTGGATATGATGGGCAAGATGTCCCTGTGCTAATACTCAATGTATGTGGATATGATGGGCAAGATGTCCCTGTGCTAATACTCATTGTACATGGATATGATGGGCAAGATGTCCCTGTGCTAATACTCAATGTACATGGATATGATGGGCAAGATGTCCCTGTGCTAATACTCAATGTACGTGGATATGATGGGCAAGATGTCCCTGTGCTAATACTCATTGTACATGGATATGATGGGCAAGATGTCCCTGTGCTAATACTCATTGTACATGGATATGATGGGCAAGATGTCCCTGTGCTAATACTCAATGTACATGGATATGATGGGCAAGATGTCCCTGTGCTAATACTCAATGTACGTGGATATGATGGGCAAGATGTCCCTGTGCTAATACTCATTGTACGTGGATATGATGGGCAAGATGTCCCTGTGCTAATACGCATTGTACGTGGATATGATGGGCAAGATGTCCCTGTGCTAATACTCATTGTACATGGATATGATGGGCAAGATGTCCCTGTGCTAATACTCAATGTACTTGGATATGATGGGCAAGATGTCCAAAGAGCTGTACAAAGGCTTTGCAGTGGTTCATTGTTTCCGCGGACAATGTTGATTTGTGAACAAAACAAATAAATGACAGTCTAGATAAAATGACACACAACCATTGTCGTTTATGTACCATATTGACGTATGTAAATTCTCAATACATGCCGCTCACAGTTTGTAGAAGTATAAGACAGAATGCTTTCAACAGCTTTTATTATTGTTTTTTATTTGCAGTGTTGTTCAGCTGATTGGTTTACTGTAATTATTATGTTTATTTTCAGCCGTTTGATTTCTCATTCCTGAACGAAGTGAAACTGCCTGACTTTTACATGAATCTGGCTAGAAGTAAGTGGTATCAAATGGTAGACGGGGAAATGTTTCAGACAAGTGTACTCAATGGAATGACAAACAGATATGCAAAGTGAATGTGGTAAAATTGTTGATATTATTAATTAACGTAAAGTATGCTGAAGAAAGCTGCATTAATTTATATTTACTTTCTTCTTCTATCTCCTTTAAAAAATACTGGCTAGACCACATAAATAATGTGACAAATACTAGCTAATCAGGTTGATCGAAATATAATGTTATATATTGATGGTTGGTCCTTAGGTGGCGTAAGGTGGTACTTGTTTATTTCATCACTGCGTGATTCAAAATCATTTTTGCAATCTAACGTTTAATTTTGTCTGTGACACTAGTGTAGAATTAGTGTCAACGTATTTCACTGTTTGCATAAACAAACATTTTATAAATTGTCACCACCAACATTGTTAAATCTTGTACTTAAATTATCTCTTAATCTGCTTTAATAGAAAGTTACTGCCAACCCCTCACTCTAAACCAACATTTAAATTGGCAATTATCTTTTTACTAGCAGGAGATGTAAGTCTAAATCCTGGACTTGCTATCAGGCACAACATTCGAGTGGCCACCACTAACGTTCGGTCTATTCGAGACAAAACAGCCTCGCTTATCGATTTATTAACTTCCAAGACAATAGACATCCTTGCAGTCACTGAGACCTGGCTCAGACCACATGACACAGCTGCATGCATTGCTGATATTTCTCCTTCCAGTTTCACCTTCCATCATCGCCCACGTTCAGTTGGGCGAGGTGGTGGTGTTGGATTTCTCATCTCAAAACAGTTCAAAGTTAATTTGCATTTAAACCCTGATTACTCCAGCTTTGAGGCCATCTGTGCCGAAATTTCTTATTCATCTTTCTCTGCTTATTTTGTGTGCATTTATCACCCTCCAGGACACCCTGCCCATTTCTTTGAAGAATTCCAGGATCTACTTGAAAATCTGGCAAATATTTATTCAGAATTTTATATACTCGGTGATTTTAATCTTCATCTGGACACATCTTCATCAACAACAAGTACATTTAATGACATTCTGGCATCATATGACATGAAACAACATGTTACCTTCTCAACACACATACATGGCCACTGGCTCGATCTCTTAATCACCCGTTCAGATTGTAACAATATTCAGACACCTACTGCTTCAGATGGTTTGTCAGACCACCACACTGTTGTTGTTGATCTCAAAGTTCCTAGAATTCCCGTAGAGTCCAAACACAATGTGTTTTATCGATTGATCCATAAGATTGACATTGCAGCATTAATGACAGACATCCTTAAATCCGATCTCATCAGTAACCCCATCAGATCTGTGTCGACAGTACTGTCAAGTACTCAAAGATTTACATCATAAATATTCACCCATTTTGAAATGTAAATCACCTGAAATGAGGCCAAAGAAATTGCGAAAGGACCGTAGTAGATGGAGAAAGCTCGTCACCCGATGTCCCGAAAGGAACAGGAGGAACTAAGTCTAAGTAAGTCTAAGACCCCTGAGATCTAAATCTGTGTCCCAAAAGCCACATGCTCCATGGATGACTCCTGAAATTGTACAATCTAAAACCGCTGGTGCTGTCTTGAACGTGTATGGTGCAAATCACGCTCGCTTTTGGACAGATCACGGTATTCTAAACAGTGTCACTACTGCAACAGACAAATGGCCAAAGCTAAAACAAATTATTACACAAACATGGTCTCGAGTAACTCTGATAAGCCATGTCAGCTATGGAACTGCATAAATCATATTTTACACAGACGGTCGCCTCCATCTCTACCTAGTCATGTGTCAGTCAAATCTCTGTGTGACTCGTTTTCTAGTCATTTCACTTATATGTTCTGCTATTCCATGTCACACTTTAAGTACTGTAAATGTGGACTCCCCGCAAATAAATTCTCCACTTGTATTGTTTCAGCCAGCCACAGTTGATGAAGTGAAGAAAATAATAATGTCCTTCCCAAATAAGTCATGCGATCTCGACCCATTACCAACCATACTACTAAGAGCATGTCTTGACTCTTTACTTGGTACAATAACAAATATCAAATTTATCACTGACTCCGGGTAAATTTCCAGATGATTTTAAACATGCACATGTAAATCCTATTCTCAAGAAGACTTCTCTGCCAAAAGATGATTTCAAAAATCAGCTCAACTTGTTTATCCAGTGTGCTACAATCAGCATACAAACAATTTCATTCTACAGAGACTGCTCTCCTAAAAGTGCACAATCATGTTATATTAAACATTGATAAAGGCATAGTAACTGCACTTACCTTGCTTGATCTGTCTGCCGCCTTTGATACCATTGATCACAACACTCTTGTCAAACGTTTTTCAATGTGGTATGGCATATCTGGCACAGCTCTGATCTGGTTTTCTTCATATCTAACCAATAGACATCAATGTATAAAGATAGATAATTACTTTTCAACCTCACTCCCCACTTCATGTGGCATTCCCCAGGGTTCTGTTCTTGTGCAGATCGCATTACGTTTAAGATCTGTACAATCACCTATCAAGCCCTTTCATCCAAACAACCTAGTTATTTACACTCCATGCTCACACCAGCTAGACAAGCCAGACAACTTCGGTCGTCTAGTTCAAAGTTGCTATCTGTTCCTAGAGTTAAGACAAAGGCTGGAACTCGAGCTTTTTCAGTTGCCGCGCCAACTATATGGAATTTGCTTCCCGTTAATGTTAAATCAGCAGAAAATATTGTTACATTTCGTTGTCACCTGAAAACCTGCCTTTTCAGTATTGCCTATCCTCCCTAGCTTCCTAGCACATCCATCCATTTGTTGACGACTTTCACTTAGCACACAAGTATGAGAATGCTTAATCCTTTGGTTTTGGTGTGCCACTGGGCTCAGATTGTCTGAGGATATTGGTGTGGTAGAAGTGATTTATTATTATTATTCATTCTTGGCCTAATTTTATTTTATTTAGCATACATGCAAGTTGCCACATTATTTTATTGTATTTAATGTTTTTTAATTGTCTTTCATGTACTCACATTTAATATTCAGCTTCTAAATCAAATAACCTTATGCAACTACTTTTTTGACTAAATGACAATAAATACTTTTTAATCAGATTAAACAGTTCTATGATGCAAACATATGAACCTTAACACAGCCCTTGTTTGATCATTACATCAAAATACACTGGAATTAAACTCACCTAGTTATGAAAGTAGGATGGTGTGGGGATGCTTATTGAGGTTGTAACCGTAGCAATGCCCTGTGTGCAGTGAGTGTGGCAACGAGGATGAAGATCCTGAGTTACCAGCCAGAGAGTGAGGAGTTGGCAGAGTATGAACAAAACATGGCGTGGTTCGCTGTCTGCAAGAAGGGCTTCTATGAGTGGTACAGCAACAAACGGAAGGACAAGACGCTCACAGAGGACGCACGCAAGGTGCGTGTGTGTGTTTGTGTGCGTGTGTGTGCGTGTGTGTATGTGTGTATGGGCATGCGTGCATGTATCATTGCGTATCTGTGTATGCGTTAGCTTGTAGTAAGACTGACTAATGATGATAGTTTAACATTACAATAGCATTGCATTAACTGTATTACTATTGTTATGTTACTGCCATAGAATAACGGAATAGCGAATACCCAGGAAAAGTAGTCCCCAAACCATAATTTATGGGTGTCGTGGAATAGTGCATACCCTGGAAAAGTAGTCCCCAAACCATAATTTATGGGTGTCGAGGAATAGTGCATACCCTGGAAAAGTAGTCCCCAAACCATAATTTATGGGTGTCGAGGAATAGTGCATACCCTGGAAAAGTAGTCCCCAAACCATAATTTACGGGTGTCATGGAATAGTGCATACCCAGGAAAAGTAGTCCCCAAACCATAATTTATGGGTGTCATGGAATAGTTCATACCCTGGAAAAGTAGTCCTCAAACCATAATTTATGGGTGTCATGGAATAGTGCATACCCTGGAAAAGTAGTCCCCAAACCATAATTTATGCATGTCATGGAATAGTGCATACCCTGGAAAAGTAGTCCGCAAACCATAATTTATGGGTGTCATGGAATAGTTCATACCCTGGAAAAGTAGTCCTCAAACCATAATTTATGGGTGTCATGGAATAGTGCATACCCTGGAAAAGTAGTCCCCAAACCATAATTTATGCATGTCATGGAATAGTGCATACCCTGGAAAAGTAGTCTGCAAACCATAATTTATGGGTGTCGTGGAATAGTGCATACCCTGGAAAAGTAGTCCCCAAACCATAATTTATGGGTGTCATGGAATAGTTCATACCCTTGAAAAGTAGTCCCCAAACCATAATTTATGGGTGTCATGGAATAGTGCATACCCTTGAAAAGTAGTCCCCAAACCATAATTTATGGGTGTCGCCATGGGATAGCCTTAAGAGTAGCCACTACCTGAAAATGGCCATATAATCAATATGCTATTTATCTATTAATACTGAACATATCTTCAAGAAATTTTGTGTACTAGTTAGATAAATGAATGGTATATGATGTTTGAAATATGGGCTCATTTGCTTTTGTATTATCACGGCAAAGAATGTTTCTAGTTAGACTGATTTTCACATCCATGAAAATTATTCTGAGCTAACAACTGTATGTGAGATCATGCCGTTGTCAAGAATCATCAGCTGGAATACTCCTTTGTGCAATAAGGTGGTTTTGGGCAGGATGTCTGACTTCACTGACTGTTGTTCAGGTATTAGCATTTTTCAAGACGCTTTAAAAAATGCTCAAACCTAAAGTCCCATCTCACAACAGTCATTGCAGTCAAACTTCCTTGCCCAAAACCACTTTATTGCACAAAGGAGTATTCTAGCTGATGATTCTTGACAACAGCATGATTACACATATAGTTGTTAGCTCAGAATAATTTTCAAGGATGCATGCCCCTCTGTCACACTAGAAACGTTCATTGCCATGGTAATACACAAGCAACTGAGCCCATATTCCACATATCAAATACTATTCATTTAACTAATCAGTACTCCAAATTTTGGTACGATACGTTCAGTATTAACAGAGATATGGCCTATGGCCGTTTTCGGGTAGTGGCTACCCTTAAGTACATTTAATAAAAATTGGGAATCCATGAATGGTGCCAGTAAGGCCAGTAAATAAGTAATTATCCCTTGTATATTGATTTTGACGAAGGCGTCATAATTACCTTCTTAACTTCTCCAAATAAATACATATTTTACTTATAGATATTTGTTCATATACAGAGCCCTACTCAGATTGTGACGTAGGTTTGATGTGATGTTGATGTGTTGACAGGACATCCAGATGTTCCTGGCCCGGTTCTGTGACCTGCTCGACGTAGAGATCTACTGCGATGGCTGCGGGGTCACGCTGCCAGGGCACCGGTACCGCTGTCTCCAGTGCTGTGACATGGACCTTTGTGCCAACTGCTATGCCGGTGAGTGACCTAGTATTTGCAGCTATGCCGGTGAGTGACCTTGTATTTACTGCTAAGCCGGTGGGTGACCTTGCATTTACTGCTATGCCAGTGAGTGACCTGGTATTTACTGCTATGCCATTGAGTGACCTGGTATTTATGGCTATGCCGGTATTTGCTGCTATGCCGGTGAGTGATCTTGTATTTACTGCTATGCTGGTGAATGACCAGGTATTTACTGCTGTGCCAGTGAGTGACCTGGTATTTGCTGCTATGCCGATGAGTGATCTTGTATTTACTGCTATGCCGGTGAGTGACTTAGTATTTACTGCTGTGCCGGTATTTGCTGCTACGCCGGAGAGTAATCTTGTATTTAGTGGTATGCCAGTGAGTGACATTATATTTAGTCCTGCAACATTGCATGTTTTTTTATAATAATATAATAATCACCCAGATCTTGTATTTACCTCGATGTTTATATTTGCAGGTGGTGTGAAGCCGGCTGGCAAACATACTGATGACCATGACATCGTTCACCTCATGTGAGTGAGACTTTTATATAATAAATTATTGTGTGATGAGAATCTATCAGTGATTTCTCTACATCTGATCAGTGATAGAAGATTCTTTATTTTCTGTTGTTAGATTCAGTTGTTTTCTTACGTTGTATTTAAAAAAGTAAAATTACTACTTACATATCTGTAGTGAATAGTAATTCATGATAGCCAATGTCCACTGCACTGCAGTACAGTATGGTACATTCTGGCGTGGTTTTATTACTGACTTCATCTTTGTGTCTCTTCGCAGGTACAAGTGTGACGAGTGCCAGGCATTTATCGTTGGTACGCGCATCCACTGCACAGTGTGTGAAGACTTCGACTTGTGTCTGGGGTGTCAGAAGGCAGGGCGCTACCCTGTGTGGTAGGTTCATGTTTAAAACCTAGATTTTGACCTGCGTCTGGGGTGTCAGAAGGCAGGGCGCTACCCTGTGTGGTAGGTTCATGTTTAGACCCTAGACTTTGACCTGTATCTGGGGTGTCAGAAGGCAGGGCGCTACCCTGTGTGGTAGGTTCATGTTTAAAACCTAGATTTTGACCTGCGCCTGGGGTGTCAGAAGGCAGGGCGCTACCCTGTGTGGTAGGTTCATGTTTAGACCCTAGACTTTGACCTGTGTCTGGGGTGTCAGAAGGCAGGCGCTACCCTGTGTGGTAGGTTCATGTTTAGACCCTAGACTTTGACCTGTGTCTGGGGTGTCAGAAGGCAGGGCGCTACCCTGTGTGGTAGGTTCATGTTTAGACCCTAGACTTTGACCTGTGTCTGGGGTGTCAGAAGGCAGGGCGCTACCCTGTGTGGTAGGTTCATGTTTAGACCCTAGACTTTGACCTGTGTCTGGGGTGTCAGAAGGCAGGGCGCTACCCTGTGTGGTAGGTTCATGTTTAGACCCTAGACTTTGACCTGTGTCTGGGGTGTCAGAAGGCAGGCGCTACCCTGTGTGGTAGGTTCATGTTTAGACCCTAGACTTTGACCTGTGTCTGGGGTGTCAGAAGGCAGGGCGCTACCCTGTGTGGTAGGTTCATGTTTAGACCCTAGACTTTGACCTGTGTCTGGGGTGTCAGAAGGCAGGCGCTACCCTGTGTGGTAGGTTCATGTTTAGAACCTAGATTTTGACCTGTGTCTGGGGTGTCAGAAGGCAGGGCGCTACCCTGTGTGGTAGGTTCATGTTTAGACCCTAGACTTTGACCTGTGTCTGGGGTGTCAGAAGGCAGGGCACTACCCTGTGTGGTAGGTTCATGTTTAGACCCTAGACGTTGACTTGTGTCTGGGGTGTCAGAAGGCAGGGCGCTACCCTGTGTGGTAGGTTCATGTTTAGACCCTAGACGTTGACCTGTGTCTGGGGTGTCAGAAGGCAGGGCGCTACCCTGTGTGGTAGGTTCATGTTTAGACCCTAGACGTTGACCTGTGTCTGGGGTGTCAGAAGGCAGGATGCCACCCTGTGTGGTAGGATATTGCTCTCTCTCTCTCTATTTCAGATTGTGTGCTTTCACCTTACTTGTGCAATATTCTCACTTTTGCCAATTAAGAAAGATGGCAATGATTGGATTGTAAGGGATGTAATTTAATGTAAATGCCTTCATTGGCAGAGTGTAGTGTGCTTTACAAACTGTGTGTATGTTACTGTTGCTGTTGTCCTCCTTGTCCCAGAGGGAGGCTGACCTTGATACAGATCACCAGTTGGTTTCCCTTCCATCACTCATCCTGCACTGTTGTCCCTGTCTCACTGTATCCCTCTCCCCACAGTCATCCTGGTCCTCTGTCTCACTGTATCCCTCTCCTCACAGTCATCCTGGTCCTCTGTCTCACTGTATCCCTCTCCTCGCAGTCATCCTGGTCCTCTGTCTCACTGTATCCCTCTCCTCACAGTCATCCTGATTCTCTGTCTCACTGTATCCCTCTCCTCACAGTCATCCTGGTCCTCTGTCTCACTGTATCCCTCTCCCCACTGTCATCCTGGTCCTCTGTCTCACTGTATCCCTCTCCTCACTGTCATCATGGTCCTCTGTCTCACTGTATCCCTCTCCCCACAGTCATCCTGGTTCTCTGTCTCACTGTATCCCTCTCCCCACAGTCATCCTGGTTCTCTGTCTCACTGTATCCCTCTCCCCACAGTCATCCTGGTTCTCTGTCTCACTGTATCCCTCTCCTCACAGTCATCCTGGTCCTCTGTCTCACTGTATCCCTCTCCTCACAGTCATCTTGGTTCTCTGTCTCACTGTATCCCTCTCCTCACAGTCATCCTGGTTCTCTGTCTCACTGTATCCCTCTCCTCACTGTCATCATGGTCCTCTGTCTCACTGTATCCCTCTCCCCACAGTCATCCTGGTTCTCTGTCTCACTGTATCCCTCTCCCCACAGTCATCCTGGTTCTCTGTCTCACTGTATCCCTCTCCCCACAGTCATCCTGGTTCTCTGTCTCACTGTATCCCTCTCCTCACAGTCATCCTGGTCCTCTGTCTCACTGTATCCCTCTCCTCACAGTCATCTTGGTTCTCTGTCTCACTGTATCCCTCTCCTCACAGTCATCCTGGTTCTCTGTCTCACTGTATCCCTCTCGTCACAGTCATCCTGGTTCTCTGTCTCACTGTATCCCTCTCCTCACAGTCATCCTGGTCCTCTGTCTCACTGTATCCCTCTCCCCACTGTCATCCTGGTCCTCTGTCTCACTGTATCCCTCTCCTCACTGTCATCATGGTTCTCTGTCTCACTGTATCCCTCTCGTCACAGTCATCCTGGTTCTCTGTCTCACTGTATCCCTCTCCTCACAGTCATCCTGGTCCTCTGTCTCACTGTATCCCTCTCCCCACTGTCATCCTGGTCCTCTGTCTCACTGTATCCCTCTCCTCACTGTCATCATGGTCCTCTATCTCACTGTATCCCTCTCCCCACAGTCATCCTGGTTCTCTGTCTCACTGTATCCCTCTCCTCACAGTCATCCTGGTTCTCTGTCTCACTGTATCCCTCTCGTCACAGTCATCCTGGTTCTCTGTCTCACTGTATCCCTCTCCTCACAGTCATCCTGGTCCTCTGTCTCACTGTATCCCTCTCCTCACAGTCATCCTGGTCCTCTGTCTCACTGTATACCTCTCCTCACAGTCATCCTGGTCCTCTGTCTCACTGTATCCCTCTCCTCACAGTCATCCTGGTTCTCTGTCTCACTGTATCCCTCTCCTCACAGTCATCCTGGTCCTCTGTCTCACTGTATCCCTCTCCTCACAGTCATCCTGGTTCTCTGTCTCACTGTATCCCTCTCCCCACAGTCATCCTGGTCCTCTGTCTCACTGCATCCCTCTCCCCACAGTCATCCTGGTTCTCTGTCTCACTGTATCCCTCTCCTCACAGTCATCCTGGTCCTCTGTCTCACCGTATCTCTCTCCCCACGGTCATCCTAGTCCTCTGTCTCATTGTATCTCTCTCCCCACTGTCATCCTGGTCCTCTGTCTCACTGTATCTCTCTCCCCACTGTCATCCTGGTCCTCTGTCTCACTGTATCTCTCTCCCCACGGTCGTCATCCTAGTCCTCTGTCTCATTGTATCTCTCTTCATACAGTCATCCTGGTCCTTTGTCTCACTGTATCTCTCTCCCCACAGTCATCCTGGTCCTCTGTCTCACTTGTATCTCTCTTCGTACAGTCACCCTGGTCCTTTGTCTCACTGTATCTCTCTCCCCACAGTCATCCTGGTCCTCTGTCTCACTGTATCTCTCTTCCTACAGGCATCCCGTTCCTCTGTCTCACTGTATCTCTCTCCCCACAGTCATCCTGGTCCTCTGTCTCACTTTATCTCTCTCCCCACTGTCATCCTGGTCCTCTTCTGTGCGTCTGTGAAACAGAGTGAATTATTGCCGTCTAACCATGTACTTGTGTTGTTTCAGCCACAGTAGTGATCACTGTGTCATCAAGCATCCTATGGTTCGACGTAAGTTACTTATTTACAATAAAAGCAAATCTGTTTTATTTGCCTTTGAAACATGTGGGTAAATATCATTGTTTGTAGATGTTATTTTATACGTTGTTCTAATATCATTACAATGAGATCTTGTCGTACCATTACAATGAGATCTTGTCATACTGTTACAATCAGATCTTGTCATACCGTTACAATCAGATCTTGTCATACCGTTACAATCAGATCTTATCATATCGTTACAATCAGATCTTGCCATACCGTTACAATCATATCTTGTCATATCGTTACAATCAGATCTTGCCATACCATTACAATCAGATATTGCCATACCGTTACAATCATATCTTGTCATATCGTTACAATCAGATCTTGCCATACCATTACAATCAGATCTTGTCATATCGTTACAATCAGATCTTGTCATACCATTACAATCAGATCTTGTCATACCGTTACAATCAGATCTTGTCATACCGTTACAATCAGATCTTATCATACCGTTACAATCAGATCTTGTCATACCGTTACAATCAGATCTTGTCATACCGTTACAATCAGATCTTGTCATACCGTTACAATCAGATCTTGTCATACCGTTACAATCAGATCTTGTCATACCGTTACAATCAGATCTTGTCATACCGTTACAATCAGATCTTGTCATATCGTTACAATCAGATTTTGTCATACCGTTACAATAAGATCTTGTCATACCGTTACAATCAGATCTTATCATACCGTTACAATCAGATGTTATCATACCGTTACAATCAGATGTTATCATACCGTTACAATCAGATCTTATCATACCGTTACAATCAGATCTTATCATACCGTTACAATCAGATCTTATCATACCGTTACAATCAGATCTTATCATACCGTTACAATCAGATCTTATCATACCGTTATTATAGCTGATATGAGGTTATCTTAAGATGCTATTCATATTCTCATCAATGTTTTTACACCAGTATCATAGCAGAATTTTAATATCGTATATATGAACATTATAGCTATTGTCAGTTCAGTGCAGTATATGTGATTGTTATTGTTGTACCAGTGTAATAAGTGGCAGTTATTATTTATTTGAAGAATATTGTCATAGCATTATCATACATAATATTGTTCTCATTTTATGTAGCAACATGAACATCATTGCTGTTGCAGTATAATTGCTGTACTCTTAAAGTTAATAGTTTCCATGTCCACTTGCTATCTGGGTTTTTTCCTTTGGATGGAGACAACCTACAAATTATGCATGAAAAGTATTTGCATATATTGTGCATACATGGAGGACGGGAGTCTAGGTTGTCATGAATGGCATAGGAAGGTGTGGAGCCTGAATTTAGACATACTCCATATGGGGGGACATGGTCAGATCTGACGTGAATGATGGGCACACAAGTGGAAAGGGGGCATTTACCATCAATTTATGTATACATAATTTACAGATGATTCCAGTCTTGTTAAAATTATAAATGTGTCATGTCATAATCATGCATATATTAGCATTATTGGTACATGTGTTATCTTCTGCTATGAACATTTTCATTGCAGAACTGCAGGTGATGTTTATTTTGTGATGCAGTGCACATAAACTGCAGGTGATATTTATTTTGTGATGCAGTGCACATAAACTGTAAGTGATGTTTATCTTGTGATGCAGTGCACATGAACTGCAGGTGATATTTATATTGTGATGCAGTGCACGTGAACTGCAGGTGATATTTATCTTGTGATGCGGTGCACATGAACTGCAGGTGATATTTACCTTGTGATGCAGTGCACATGAACTGCAGGTGATATTTATCTTGTGATGCAGTGCGCATGAACTGCAGGTGATATTTATCTTGTGATGCGGTGCACATGAACTGCAGGTGATATTTACCTTGTGATGCAGTGCACATGAACTGCAGGTGATATTTATCTTGTGATGCAGTGCGCATGAACTGCAGGTGATATTTATCTTGTGATGCAGTGTGCATGAAGTGCAGGTGATATTTATCTTGTGATGCTGTGCACCTAAACTGCAGGTGATATTTATCTTGTGATGCGGTGCACATGAACTGTAGATGATATCTATCTTGTGATTCAGTGCACATAAGCTGCAGGTGATTTTTATCTTGTTATGCAGTGCACATGAACTGCAGGTGATATTTATCTTGTTATACAGTGCACATGAACTGCAGGTGATATTTATCTTACACAGTGCACATGAACAGCAGGTGATATTTATCTTGTTATGCAGTGCACATGAACAAGCAGCCGGACTCGTCCCTTCAGTCGAACATCCACAACCACGTGTGGCTGTTGTTCACGTCCCTCTCGCTGACTATGGCGAATCTACTCGCAGGCAAACACAGTCCCCTCCTGGCCGACACAGACTACGTGAAGGCTGCTACTGAACTACACAACACTGCCATCACACTGGTACAGAAGTGTCTTGTGGGGGTGACGGTCACTGACGATGTGGGTAGGTCTATGGCACTTCTACAGGAACAGGAAGTATTTGTTCCAAAATACACAATGCAACAGAAAAACTGTTACAAAAACAAAATAAAACACATACAGTATATTGTAATCGAGTCGAAATGAAAACAAAAGTAGTAAGTATATAATGTATGGTAGAGAAATAAAAGATTATGTCATAATAGGGGACAGGCGACTCCTATTAAGACTAAATATAGTCGCTGTCATAGGACCCATGAATTCATTATAACAATGATTTACCTTATATATAAGAAAATCACTAGTAAAATTAGTGCATCAGTACAACAAGATAATTCTATATGTATGTCCGTATATTACACGCAATTACACAGTCAGTTTTTATATCAGTTAATTTGTAACCAAGGAGATACAGAAGTGTCTCATAGGATTCACAGTCACGGATGACATAAATAGGCTGTATCAGAGGCAGTGTCATGATGTATTAATGTCATGTGATGATGTCAATGTTGCTTCCTTGTCATTGTCTTATCTGGAGCCACTCTTGGTGCCAGTCTTGTTCAGTCTTGTCTCGTTGCCTTCAGATGACGTCAACTTGCCGGAGACTCTGCAGATGATGCAAGATGAAGCGTTCGCGGCTCACTCCCAGGAGAGGCTCATGGGTTTGCTGGGCGCCATGATCCCCACCGAACACAAGGTAATGGCGGCTGTCTTTGGTAGTTACCATCTATGAAATTACTGCTCCATTTGTGACTTTATCAGGCATGTGAATGACATGTTCACGGAGTAGTCAGTCTGCAGCTGCATATACATTTCCTTCATATATGATGTCATTAACATGTTGCACCATTGTGTTTAGATGTATAGCTTTGTTATGTCAATGGTTTTGCCATTTTAGGTCTCACTTAGCTGCACAGTGGGGTTTACTACTCATCATTTTAGGTCTCACTTAGCTACACAGTGGGGTTTACTACTCATCATTTTAGGTCTCACTTAGCTACACAGTGGGGTTTACTACTCATCATTTTAGGTCTCACTTAGCTGCACTGTGGGGTTTACTACTCATCATTTTATGTCTCACTTAGCTACACAGTGGGGTTTACTACTCATCATTTTAGGTCTCACTTAGCTACAAAGTGGGGTTTACTACTCATCATTTTAGGTCTCACTTAGCTACACAGTGGGGTTTACTACTCATCATTTTAGGTCTCACTTAGCTGCACTGTGGGGTTTACTACTCATCATTTTAGGTCTCACTTAGCTGCACTGTGGGGTTTACTACTCATCATTTTAGGTCTCACTTAGCTACAAAGTGGGGTTTACTACTCATCATTTTAGGTCTCACTTAGCTACACAGTGGGGTTTACTACTCATCATTTTAGGTCTCACTTAGCTACACAGTGGGGTTTACTACTCATCATTTTAGGTCTCACTTAGCTGCACTGTGGGGTTTACTACTCATCATTTTAGGTCTCACTTAGCTGCACTGTGGGGTTTACTACTCATCATTTTAGGTCTCACTTAGTTACAAAGTGGGGTTTACTACTCATCATTTTAGGTCTCACTTAGCTACACAGTGGGGTTTACTACTCATCATTTTAGGTCTCACTTAGCTACACAGTGGGGTTTACTACTCATCATTTTAGGTCTCACTTAGCTGCACTGTGGGGTTTACTACTCATCATTTTAGGTCTCACTTAGCTGCACTGTGGGGTTTACTACTCATCATTTTAGGTCTCACTTAGCTACAAAGTGGGGTTTACTACTCATCATTTTAGGTCTCACTTAGCTACACAGTGGGGTTTACTACTCATCATTTTAGGTCTCACTTAGCTACACAGTGGGGTTTACTACTCATCATTTTAGGTCTCACTTAGCTACACAGTGGGGTTTATCACTCATCATTTTAGGTCTCACTTAGCTACACAGTGGGGTTTACTACTCATCATTTTAGGTCTCACTTAGCTGCACTGTGGGGTTTACTACTCATCATTTTAGGTCTCACTTAGCTACACAGTGGGGTTTACTACTCATAATTTT
Organism: Escarpia spicata; assembly: GCA_963995525.1. NCBI lineage: Eukaryota > Metazoa > Annelida > Polychaeta > Sabellida > Siboglinidae > Escarpia > Escarpia spicata. The sequence continues at coordinate 3,872,635 of OZ023210.1, forward strand.
AGGTCTCACTTAGCTACACAGTGGGGTTTACTACTCATCATTTTAGGTCTCACTTAGCTGCACTGTGGGGTTTACTACTCATCATTTTAGGTCTCACTTAGCTACACAATGGTGTTTACTACTCATCATTTTAGGTCTCACTTAGCTACACAATGGGGTTTACTACTCGTCATTTTATGTCTCACTTAGCTGCACTGTGGGGTTTACTACTCATCATTTTAGGTCTCACTTAGCTACACAGTGGGGTTTACTACTCATCATTTTAGGTCTCACTTAGCTACACAATGGGGTTTACTACTCATCATTTTAGGTCTCACTTAGCTACAAAGTGGGGTTTACTACTCATCATTTTAGGTCTCACTTAGCTACACAGTGGGGTTTATCACTCATCATTTTAGGTCTCACTTAGCTATACAGTGGGGTTTACTACTCATCATTTTAGGTCTCACTTAGTTACACAGTGGGGTTTACTACTCATCATTTTAGGTCTCACTTAGTTACACAGTGGGGTTTACTACTCATCATTTTAGGTCTCACTTAGCTACACAGTGGGGTTTATCACTCATCATTTTAGGTCTCACTTAGCTACACAGTGGGGTTTACTACTCATCATTTTAGGTCTCACTTAGCTACACAGTGGGGTTTACTACTCATCATTTTAGGTCTCACTTAGCTACACAGTGGGGTTGATCACTCATCATTTTAGGTCTCACTTAGCTACACATTGGGGTTTACTACTCATCATTTTAGGTCTCACTTAGCTACACAGTGGCGTTTACTACTCATCATTTTAGGTCTCACTTAGCTACACAGTGGGGTTTACTACTCATCATTTTAGGTCTCACTTAGCTACACAGTGGGGTTGATCACTCATCATTTTAGGTCTCACTTAGCTACACATTGGGGTTTACTACTCATCATTTTAGGTCTCACTTAGCTACACAGTGGCGTTTACTACTCATCATTTTAGGTCTCACTTAGCTACACAGTGGGGTTTACTACTCATCATTTAGGTCTCACTTAGCTACACAGTGGGGTTTACTACTCATCATTTAGGTCTCACTTAGCTACACAGTGGTGTTTACTACGTATCATTTAGGTCTCACTTAGCTACACAGTGGGGTTTATCACTCATCATTTAGGTCTCACTTAGCTACACAGTGGGGTTTACTACGCATCATTTAGGTCTCACTTAGCTACACAGTGGGGTTTATCACTCATCATTTAGGTCTCACTTAGCTACACAGTGGGATTTACTACTCATCATTTAGGTCTCACTTAGCTACACAGTGGGGGTTTACTACTCATCATTTAGGTCTTACTTAGCTACACAGTGGGGTTTACTACGCATCATTTAGGTCTCACTTAGCTTCACAGTGGGGTTTACTACTCATCATTTAGGTCTCACTTAGCTACACAGTGGGGTTTACTACGCATCATTTAGGTCTCACTTAGCTACACAGTGGGGTTTATCACTCATCATTTAGGTCTCACTTAGCTTCACAGTGGGGTTTACTACTCATCATTTAGGTCTCACTTAGCTACACAGTGGGGTTTATCACTCATCATTTAGGTCTCACTTAGCTACACAGTGGGGTTTACTACTCATCATTTAGGTCTCACTTAGCTACACAGTGGGGTTTACTACGCATCATTTAGGTCTCACTTAGCTACACAGTGGGGTTTATCACTCATCATTTAGGTCTCACTTAGCTTCACAGTGGGGTTTACTACTCATCATTTAGGTCTCACTTAGCTACACAGTGGGGTTTATCACTCATCATTTAGGTCTCACTTAGCTACACAGTGGGGTTTACTACTCATCATTTAGGTCTCACTTAGCTACACAGTGGGGTTTACTACGCATCATTTAGGTCTCACTTAGCTACACAGTGGGGTTTACTACGCATCATTTAGGTCTCACTTAGCTACACAGTGGGGTTTATCACTCATCATTTAGGTCTCACTTAGCTACACAGTGGGGTTTACTACGCATCATTTAGGTCTCACTTAGCTACACAGTGGGGTTTATCACTCATCATTTAGGTCTCACTTAGCTTCACAGTGGGGTTTACTACTCATCATTTAGGTCTCACTTAGCTACACAGTGGGGTTTATCACTCATCATTTAGGTCTCACTTAGCTACACAGTGGGGTTTACTACTCATCATTTAGGTCTCACTTAGCTACACAGTGGGGTTTACTACTCATCATTTAGGTCTCACTTAGCTACACAGTGGGGTTTATCACTCATCATTTAGGTCTCACTTAGCTACACAGTGGGGTTTACTACTCATCATTTAGGTCTCACTTAGCTACACAGTGGGGTTTACTACTCATCATTTAGGTCTCACTTAGCTACACAGTGGGGTTTATCACTCATCATTTAGGTCTCACTTAGCTACACAGTGGGGTTTACTACTCATCATTTAGGTCTCACTTAGCTACACAGTGGGGTTTACTACTCATCATTTAGGTCTCACTTAGCTACACAGTGGGGTTTACTACTCATCATTTAGGTCTCACTTAGCTACACAGTGGGTCAATATGATCAATAAGCCATGTGTCTTATTTGCCGGAAATGTGGAAACTTTCTGCATTTGCGGTTGACGAGATAAGTTTGCATGAAAGGCGATGAGTGACGGAAGATGTCAAGCAGGTGCTTGTTGGTGGGTTGGACAGTGTTTTGCCAGTCCATTTACTGCCCAACCTGAAGTGTGTCACAAGTTGTCGCAGACATTCAGTGTCGATGAAACTATATTGCAAGAGGACGTCATCGACTTCCAAGTTGTGCCGGGCTTGAAAGAAGAGTTTCTCGCTGAAAAGGACGACCTGGTGCTGTTCTGGTCTACAAAAGTACCAGTCCGGTTTCTAGCGTTACGAGAGGCTGCGCAAAGATTCTTAGTACTCTTCGGTAGCACATGGTCGAGTGAGTCGGGATTCTCGGCCATGAATCATATCAAAAATACACTTCGAGGCCGAATGATGGACTATCAATCTCCCCTCTTGCTCCAGGATTCAGTCAATTATTGAAGAACATGCAACACCACCTTTCTCACTAACTTGTTCGTGTTGGCGTGCTGGGCAGTCGTCATTGACAGTGGACTTTCTGAATATAACTTGTTCGTGTCGGTGTGCTGGTCAGTCGTCATTGACAGTGGACTTTCTGAATATAACTTGTTCGTGTCGGTGTGCTGGTCAGTCGTCATTGACAGTGGACTTTCTGAATATAACTTGTTCGTGTCGGTGTGCTGGTCAGTCGTCATTGACAGTGGACTTTCTGAATATAACTTGTTCGTGTCGGTGTGCTGGTCAGTCGTCATTGACAGTGGACTTTCTGAATATAACTTGTTCGTGTCGGTGTGCTGGGCAGTCGTCATTGACAGTGGACTTTCTGAATATAACTTGTTCGTGTTGGTGTGCTGGTCAGTCGTCATTGACAGTGGACTTTCTGAATATAACTTGTTCGTGTCGGTGTGCTGGGCAGTCGTCATTGACAGTGGACTTTCTGAATATAACTTGTTCGTGTTGGTGTGCTGGTCAGTCGTCATTGACAGTGGACTTTCTGAATATAACTTGTTCGTGTCGGTGTGCTGGTCAGTCGTCATTGACAGTGGACTTTCTGAATATAACTTGTTCGTGTCGGTGTGCTGGTCAGTCGTCATTGACAGTGGACTTTCTGAATATAACTTGTTCGTGTTGGTGTGCTGGTCAGTCGTCATTGACAGTGGACTTTCTGAATATAACTTTTAGAGAGTGCGATTTGTTAATTGTCTGGGTGTATTTCATACAAACATAAATCGCTGTATATGAGTACATATATACACACATGTATGTATATGTTCCTTCCTTTAAAACGTTGGCCCTCACAGATCTAGCTGGATAAAAAATGGCCCCTAGCTCAAAAAGTTTGCGGAATGCTGGTTTAGAACATTGGATTCTTAATCAATGTAACCAGGGTTCAATTGCTGCTATTTCAAAGCTAGGGCAAATTTATTCACTCACTGTTGCCTCAGTTCACTCACCTGTGTAAATGGGAATATGGCTACAGATATTGGTGAGTATATGTAAACAAATAGTCTTTGTGGTATAAGTGCTGTGTAGCTGAATACTTCCCAGACAGGTCAGATTGGTTTGGAATGAACATGTCTGGCATGATGGTGAAGTATAAAGTATTTTTATTGGTTTTACGGGCTAGATACTTTGCAATAAGTTAATGTATTGTTGCATTACAATTAGGTAATTAGGCAATTAGGTTTATCATTATTATGTTTTAGAGACCTCTTTTAATTATGTGTTTGTTTGGATTTGTGAACACTGCACACAAATTTCCCTTCATAGGACAATAAAGTAGTATTCTATTATATTGTATTATTGTATTGTGATTGATGTAGCTTGTTTCTATCGTAGACCCCACTAGCAGACGATGTCAGTAGCATCTTCACTTCGGAAGAGTTCCTGCAGCTTCTCTTCTCCATAGCACGGTGAGACTCAGCTGATTTGTTCTTTAACACTGTTAGTAAACTGTAAACATCATTTAACGAATGCTGACAAAAAAATTCAGATGTTTACGAAAAAACAATATATTGCTTGAGATGGAATCCGATTCCTTTTGTATAAATTCCATTTAAGTATATAATTTGCATAATATAATTGAATTGATATATCCAGTACATCGCTGTGTGCCTGCGTCACAATGAAAATGTCCTCCATCAAACTTTGCCACCAATGTTGATAACAGCTATACATGTGAGTTACATTGCTGCATGACATCTCATAAATCAAACATTTTTCTGGAGAGGTCATTTTGAAAAGTTTGCCTTATGTTTCTGTCATACAGATAATCTTCTGAAACCAGAATTTCAACAAATATACGATGAAATGCATGAATACACCTTACATGGAACTTTTGCTAGGCAGCTGGTCACATGACGGACAGGTGAATTGCTCTGACCCCGAGTGATTATTCTGTTTAATGGAGTCTACTGTACTAGCAGTAAATATTGTCAGAGAATAAACAGTGATTCAATGAGTGTAAATATGAACAGTTGCATTGATGTTGTCGTCTCTTGAAGTCTAGTAACTTAGACCAATGAAAGTCTTGAAGCTAAGTGACAACACCTAATATTTATCCATCACTGTAGCTACTGCAGATGTTGAAATTGGCAAAACAAGGTAGCGTTTCTCATGTCAACACGGTATGGATTTATGAGTCATCGTTGTTAACTGCTGTCAACTGTGTTGTTAAATTGGTTGTCTTACAGAGGCAAGAGTGGCCATGAAATGAACACACAACATCTCGCGATGGGACTCATTGGCAAGTTGCTGCAGCGAACTGCGACAAGTTGTAAGGTAAGACATGGAAACTGGCAGGGCAGTCACTAGAGCCACCTATTGACAAATCCTGTTTACCCAGCAACCAGGTACAGGAAACTTACTCAAAAGGCCGCCACAAGCATGAAATTGTTGGACATTACATCATATTTTGTGTTGAAATTCTGACCAATAACAAAAATCTGTTGTTAAATTAACGGAGCTTTTTAAAAATGCCAAAAACCACTGCCATATCACCTAGGACACTATTTCCATGACACACCAGCGAAATTGTCCCGGTGACGCACCCTGGTGGTGGCAGCTTTCAGGATACAACATCAGTGTTAATAAGCAAAATTAATTTTAAAGAGCAAAATTGTACTTATGAGCTTATAAGAATGTTAGTTTAAGAAGAAGAAAAATTTATTTTATTTGACCCAGACATTTCAAATAATACATACAATACATCCACGTAAAAAAAAAATCAAAAAAATATATAACCTTATGGTAAAAATAGTATAATGTATGGTAAATAACAAAAAGTAGGGTGAGGAGACTCCTCTAAGACTTTGGTAGTCACTGTCGACAGATACACAGTGTCTGAAGCTAGAACACCGTACGTATGGATATGGCATGTGGGTGTGACATGCAACAAAACAATGAATTGGACATTAATAGAAGCAGTTCGATTAGTACATAGGCGGATGAGTTTGTTCATGCGGATGAGTTTGTTCATGCGGATGCGACAAATTGAATCGCTCCATGTAGCGATTTGAATCATATCCGCACAGGAATCAGATAGGACATTTCCAGTAGTGACATCACTACAGAGGTATTTCCTATTCCACAAACCGTGCTGTACTCATTTCTGTACATATGGAATCCTAGCTTTAGACAAGGGAGTGTTTCAGATTGTGGACGCGGCTCTGGGAGAGAGCTCGGGGGAGGAGGAGGAGGAGGAGGAGGAGGAGGAGGAGAAGAGACCAGACGGGCACAAGACGGCCGAGTTCCTCTTCTCATTTGGAGCCACTTGTCTGGAGAGGTGTGTTGAGGCTAGAGAGGTGTGTTGTGTCTGGAGAGGTGTGTTGTGTCTGGAGAGGTGTGTTGTGTCTCCAGAGGTGTGTGGTGTCTGGAGAGGTGTGTTGTTTCTGGAGAGGTGTTTTGTGTCTGGAGAGGTGTGTTGTGTCTCGAGAGGTGTGTTCTGTTTCTAGAAGTGTCATATCTGGAGAGGTATGTTGTGTCTCGAGATGTGTGTTGTGTCTCGAGAGGTGTGTTTTGTCTCGAGAGGTGTTTTATGTCTCGAGAGGTGTGTGGTGTCTGGAGAGGTGTGTTGTGTCTCGAGAGGTGTGTTGTGTCTCGAGAGGTGTGGTGTGTCTCGAGAGGTGTGTTGTGTCTTGTGAGGTATGTTGTGTCCAGAGAGGTGTGTTGTGTCTTGTGAGGTGTGTTGTGTATGGAGAGGTGTGTTGTGTTAGAGAGGTGTGTTGGGTCTTGAGAGGTGTGTTGTGTCCGGAGAGGTATGTTGTGTCTCGAGAGGTGTGTTGTGAAGTGTGTTGTGTCCGTAGAGGTGTGTTGTGTCTTGTGAGGTGTGTTGTGTCTGGGGAGGTGTGTTGTGTCTGGAGAGGTGGGTTGTATCTGGAGAGGGGTCTTGTGTCTGCTGAGGCATGTTGTGTCTCGAGAGGTGTGTGGTGTCTCGAGAGGTGTGTTGTTTCTCGAGAGGTGTGTTGTGTCTCGGGAGGTGTGTTGTGTCTCGAGAGGTGTGTTGTGTCTCTCGAGAGGTGTGTTGTGTCTCGAGAGGTGTGTTGTGTCTCGAGAGGTGTGGTGTGTCTCGAGAGGTGTGTTGTGTCTTGTGAGGTATGTTGTGTCCAGAGAGGTGTGTTGTGTCTTGTGAGGTGTGTTGTGTATGGAGAGGTGTGTTGTGTTAGAGAGGTGTGTTGGGTCTTGAGAGGTGTGTTGTGTCCGGAGAGGTATGTTGTGTCTCGAGAGGTGTGTTGTGAAGTGTGTTGTGTCCGTAGAGGTGTGTTGTGTCTTGTGAGGTGTGTTGTGTCCGGAGAGGTGTATTGTGTCTTGTAAGATGTGTTGTGTCTGGAGAGGCGTGTTGTCAGCTCCAAGATCTGTGTCAGATAGTGTCTTCACTTCTAAAATGATACCTGACAGTAAATAAATTAATGGGATAAATGATCTGCCCATTGTGTAAATGTTAGCAATTTGAATGTGTTTAACTATTGTTGAGATGAAAATTTTTTGGACTCATAATATGCTAATAGGCAATTATGGTGTCCTTGTGTTATGCCATCGAGAACATGTTTCATAGGATGGTATTTGGTTTGACTGTTTGTTGTATTGCAGGAGTGGTCTTGAGTGGGCCAACTCTATGGCTGGCATCCTGCAGCAATTGTTCACGTCGGTGGCATGGAGAGACATCCTGCTGGACCATCTCTCTCAGAGCATCAGCAATCTCAAGGAGGTTGGTCATCAATTACAGCATCATTAACTTACTTGTCACGTAGGCTGCTACCATAAGCTGCTGGTTTTGTCTCTGTATTGTGTTGAATTGAGTAATTTGAGAAGTGACAGTTCTCCTTTTCCTCCCACCCATTTTCTCTTTCCTCCTCTCTCTCCATTAATTTTCTCTCATCTTCTCTCTCTCTCTCTCTCTCTCTCTCTCTCTCTCTCTCTCTCTCTCTCTCTCTCTCTCTCTCCCTCTCCCTCTCCCTCTCTCTCTCTCTCTCCCTCCCCCTCTCTCTCCCTACCTCCCTCCCTCCCTCCCTCCCTCCCTCCCTCCCTCCCTCCCTCCCTCCCTCCCTCTCTCTCTCTCTCTCTCTCTTTCCCTCCCACTCTCTCTCTCTCTCTCTCTCTCTCTTTCTTTCCCTCCCTCCCCTCCCTCTCCCCCTTTCCCTCTCTCCCGCTTTCCTCCTTCTTTCCCCCCTCTGTCTCTTTCCCTCCCTTCCTCCCTCCCTCCCTCCCTCCCTCCCTCTCACCCCACAAAAATATAAAGCATTTAATTTATGACAGAAACCCAACTGTGTTGTGTTTAAGATAACTCTGGTTTTGTTTCCCTCTGTCTGACAGAGCCAGGACCTGCCGTCAATATTTGCCCTGTTTGTTGTGGCTGGCTTCCCAGAGGTGTGTACCTGTTTTGTATAAATGTTTATGCTTACATACTACCATCTAGAATTAGTCACAATTAGTTTGTCATTTTTTAATAAACTAACTTTTATATTTGCATAGATTAAAGTTAAATAAAATACTGGTGAAGAGTTACGTATTTTAATGTAACAAATGTAACAATAAAAACAAATCAAGATGTTACATAACAGTTCAGCAGGGAGATATGTATGGTTAGCAGAAAATATGGTAAAAGATTACTTGTGTATAATTTAAAATTTCTTTTACTACATGTTCAAATCAGTCATAAGCTGTGTCACTGATTCATAAACCTAATGTATTCAATTATATATGTCTGGCTATTTGAAGCACGGAATCGATATATTGTGAATGTTGTGCCTATTGGCCTATCACAGGTACTGTCGATAGGCTGTCATGTGCAGTACACGAAAGGGGGTACGGACATGAAACGGGGGGTCGTACTGAAACACTTCCCCGACAAGAACCAGACGCTTGTCGTGGACAAGAAGAGTCGTAAACGCAGATGCCTCTGGCTGGTAGGCAAACTCAAATAAGTCTTGAATCTCTTGGTTAACAGTGCTTAGAAAAAGGTGTTTTTTATGTTGAGATTACTGAAAATTAAAGGTTGGTGAAATCAGAATAAAAAATGTACTAAATCGCATATTCTATGAATACTATAAAAGATAATTAATTATCGAAGTAAATGCAACAAATGTTCGTCCAAGTATCTGTGATTTGTTTTTGTAACTATAGTCCATGTTATCTATGGTCAATGAATCTGTAGTCCATGTATCTATGGTCCATGTATCTAAGGTCCGTGTGTCTCTGATAGTCTGTGTGTCTATGATCTGTGTACCTATGGTCCAGGGTATCTGTGGTCTGTGTGTATCTGGTCCATGTATCACTGGTCCATGTGTCTATGGTCTGTGTCTCTAGTCCATGTAGATATGTCCATGTACCTCTGGTCCATGTATCTATGGTCCGTGTGTCTCTGGTCCATGTACTTATGGTCCGTGTGTCTCTGGTCCATGTACTTATGATCCGTGTGTCTCTAGTCCATGTATCTATGGTCCATGTACCTATGGTCGGTGTGTCTCTGGTCCATATACCTATGGTCCGTGTCTCTGATCCATGTATCTATGGTCCATGTATCTCTGGTCCATGTACCTATGGTTCGTATCACTCTGGTCCATGTATCTATGGTCCATGTATTTATAGTCCATGTGTGTCTGATGGTCTGTGTGTCTATGATCCATGTACCTATGGTCCGGGGTATCTGTGGTCTGTGTGTCTCTAGTCCATATACCTATGGTCCATGTACCTTTGGTCTTTGTATCTATGGTCCATGTATCTATGGTCCGTGTCTCTGGTCCATGTACCTATGGTCCATGTGTCTCTGCTCCATGCATCTATGGTCCATGTGTCTATGGTCCATGTACCTATGGACTGTGTGTATCTGGTCTATGTATATCCGGTCCGTGTATCTACGATCCGTGTGTCTCTGTTCCAGGTATCTGTGGTCCATGTACCTATGGTCCGTGTGTCTCTGGTCCATGTATATCTGGTCCTTGTGTCTCTGGTCCGTGTACCTATGGGCCGTGTCTCTCTGATCTGTGCATCTATGGGCCGTGTGTCTCTGATCCATGTACAGTGTTTCCCCTGGTATAGGATGAGCGAGGTGCGCCACCTCGCCGTTTTGTCTATGCTGCCGAAATTGAAATTTTGTCCGTTCTTTCGTGATATAGTCAGCGTCAGCGAACGGTGCAAAATGACACCACAAAGTCACTTATATTCCTGCAAAATCGCAGATTTGTAACAACAGTCGTTTAGTCGTCTTAACATTGCTCACAGCTGGTTAGGATTCACCTCTTCAAATTAACTCCATTGACAACGTGAATGACATCACTTGTCAGTTGTCCAATCACGGAACATTCCTGTGGGATGCCTGGTGTTTCCAATGACCACACCTTGCGAAGTTTCGACATACTAGAAATCTAGACATTCATGTAAACAGTAACTGCATTTGGAAGACATGTGGAACTCAGAGTAAACAAAAACAAAGAAAATGGTAGCTGAACTAAGTCTTTTGTGCTAAATTTTACGATTATAGTATCCGCCCAAATAAATCAGAATTCTGGTGTAGTTGATGTTGAAGTTTTGGTTTATGACAGTGGTGGGAGCAAAAACTGTGCAGGCTAATGACACTACGTCACTAGTCGGCACTTGTGCCGAATCCGGACCCTTTTGAAGCTCAACATCCAAATAGCGACTTTCTTATGCACTAGTTTGCGATGCTGCAGCTGTGCATTACTGCACTGCGCACGTAAAATGAGCGATATAGCAGCATGGTAACCCAGGGCATATCTGTGGTCCATGTATCTGTGGTCCATGTTTCTCTGGTCCATGTATCTGTAATCCATGTTTCTCTGGTCCATGTATCTGTGGTCCGTGAGTGTCTGGTCCATGTATCTGTGATCCATGTTTCTCTGTTCCATGTAACTGTGGTCAGTTTATCTGTGGTCCATGTATCTCTGGTCCATGTTTCTCTGGTCCATGTATCTGTGGTCCATGTGTGTCTGGTCCATGTATCTGTGATCCATGTTTCTCTGTTCCATGTAACTGTGGTCAGTTTATCTGTGGTCCATGTATCTGTGGTCCGTGTATCTGTGGTCCGTGTGTCTCTGGTCCGTGTATCTGTGGTCCGTGTGTCTCTGGTCCATGTATCTGTGGTCCATGTATATATGTGGTCCGTGTGTCTCTGGTCCGTGTATCTGTGGTCCGTGTGTCTCTGGTCCGTGTATCTGAGGTCCGTGTGTCTCTGGTCCGTGTATCTGTGGTCCGTGTGTCTCTGGTCCGTGTATCTGTGGTCCGTGTATCTGAGGTCCGTGTGTCTCTGGTCCGTGTATCTGTGGTCCGTGTGTCTCTGGTCCGTGTATCTGTGGTCCGTGTGTTTCTGGTCCGTGTATCTGTGGTCCGTGTGTTTCTGGTCCGTGTATCTGTGGTCTGTGTGTCTCTGGTCCGTGTATATGTGGTCCGTGTGTCTCTGGTCCGTGTATCTGAGGTCCGTGTGTCTCTGGTCCGTGTATCTGTGGTCCGTGTATCTGAGGTCCGTGTGTCTCTGGTCCGTGTATCTGTGGTCTGTGTGTATCTGGTCCGTGTATCTGTGGTCCGTGTGTATCTGGTCCGTGTATCTGAGGTCCGTGTGTCTCTGGTCCGTGTATCTGTGGTCCGTGTGTCTCTGGTCCATGTATCTGTGGTCTATGTGTCCAGAGCAAGGATGACTATGTAGAGCGAGAGGGCCGGGACATCCAAGTTCTCGACCAGCAACACATCGCAGCCTTCATCTCCATCATCAAGGACATCAGCAGCAAGATTGGAGCAGGTGAGAATCACACAAGATCTCACAGTTGCAGAACATGCACATTATTCTCAACACACTGATGTATCAGCACAGCACATACAAAGGGGTACATATTAACAAAATACTTCATTGTTAAGAGGTCACATATTCTAAAATGAGTTGAGAGCCAAACAGTGCTGAAAGATTGTTTATTGCTAAGACACTGTTCACTGTTGAGAGGCAATGTGTTCATTGTTGAGAGGTTGTATGTTCACTGTTGAGAGGTTGTGTATTCATTGTTGACAGTCTGTGGTCACTATTGAGAGGTGTGCATTACAGTGAATGGTGACCATGTCAGCATGGAGAGTCTGTGGTCACTGTTGAGAGTCTGTATGTTTACTGTTGAGAGGTGTGCGTTGCAGTGAGTGACGACCATGTCAGTATGGAGCTTCTGTGGTCACTGTTGAGAGGTGTGCATTGCAGTGAGTGACGACCATGTCAGTATGGAAAGTCTGTGCTCACTGTTGAGAGATGTGTGTTGCAGTGAGTGGGGACCATGTGAGCATAGAGAATCTGTGGTCACTGTTGAGAGGTATGTGTTGCAGTGAGTCGGGACCATGTGAGTGTGGAGAGTCTGTGGTCACTGTTGAGAGGTGTGTGTTGCAGTGAGTGGGGACCATGTGAGCGTAGAGAGTCTGTGGTCACTGTTGAGAGGTATGTGTTGCAGTGAGTGGGGACCATGTGAGTGTGGAGAGTCTGTGGTCATTGTTGAGAAGTGTGTGTTGCAGTGAGTGGGGACCATGTGAGCGTAGAGAGTCTGTGGTCATTGTTGAGAGGTGTGTGTTGCAGTAACTGGGGACCATGTGAGCGTAGAGGGTCTGTGGGTGCTCTCCCTCACCCTCAAGGGGCTGCTGAGAGCGATCCAGAGTGCCCCCCGCCAGGGTGTGGAGCCAGGGGTGGAGCAGGGCGAACTCTTCACCCAGGAGTTTGTGCAGTGCTGTGTGAATCTCGCCAAGCAGGGCACCAGCTTCAGCAAGCTGTGGCTGCTCAAAGACCTCGAGGTGAGATCTTTATCAAGGCTCCATCTCATCATGTCATTTGTTGTCTTCTTTTTGATCACTTGTGGGGCGGGGTCACTTAATCTGTTCACCCTCTTGATGAGTTGTCTCCCTCCATGATCCTCTCTTATTCTCTCGTAGTCTCCCTCCATGATCCTCTCCTATTCTCTCGTAGTCTCCCTCCATGATCCTCTCCTATTCTCTCCCAGTCTCCCTCCATGATCCTCTCCTATTCTCTCCCAGTCTCCCTCCATGATCCTCTCCTATTCTCTCCTAGTCTCCCTCCATGATCCTCCTATTCTCTCCTAGTCTCCCTCCATGATCCTCTCCTATTCTCTCCTAGTCTCCCTCCATGATCCTCTCCTATTCTCTCCTAGTCTCCCTCCATGATCCTCTCCTATTCTCTCCTAGTCTGCCTCCATGATCCTCTCCTATTCTCTCCTAGTCTCCCTCCATGATCCTCTCCTATTCTCTCCTAGTCTCCCTCCATGATCCTCTTCTATTCTCTCCTATTCTCATTTGTACTTCATTTTGGTCTTCCTCTTCTCTTTCTACTACTCGTCTATCTCTCTCCATGTTCTCGTTGTCAGTCTCTCATCACTTGTTCTGTCTGTTCCCTGTCCATCTCAGTCTGGCCCCAACACCTTCACTTGTAGGTGATTCTTCAGTCTGTTCTCTTCATCCTCCTGTCTTCCTTCTATCTTCTTATTAAGAGCGTAATGGAATCTAGTAAAAATGATACTGAATAAGTTATTACATGGAATTAATTACTTGTATAGTATTATTTTACCTATCTTGAAAGAACACATTTCACTTTCAAAAAACTACATCTCTTTGTTTTAATTTGTTTGAATCGAGAGTTTGTTTATTCCCCACATAATCTCTGGTCTCCCTGTGCCTGCCTGCGACAGATTCTCTCCCTGATGCTGTACACGGGGGACAGGGGGGAGAAGGAGGAAGACTCCAAGGAAGAGTTGGTGGTACCAGACGACAGTTTCACCCTCCCGCCAGTCGAGATGTTCGACGAAGAGCGCGGAGTCGGCTCCGACTCCGATCTGCCATCTGACATCTCTCTGGAAACAACACAGAAGTGTCTGGAGGTAAGACTGAGTGTATCGCTGAATCACACACGCACGCATGCATGCACACACACACACACATACACGCATGCACACACATATGTGCACACACAGTGAACAAAGTAACAATGAGAAATGTGACAATGGTGTGCTTCCCAGATGCTCCATGAGTACCTGAATGTGCCGATGCCAGTCCTGAGGGCATTACTTGAGAGACACGACCATGACAAGCGAATCAACGCATTCATCCTGTCTATGCACGAGAAGTGAGTATTTATTACGTACCAACTCTACCCTTGTAAATAGCAAAATGCTTTAAAGATTACTTTGTATAAAACCTATTAGTTGTAGGCAATTCTGATGTTTGTTCTTTTATTGTTTGTTCTTTTATCAATGTTATTATACTTATATGCATATATATATAATAAAACAATAAAAGAACAAACATCAGAATTGCCTACAACTAATAGGTTTTATACAAAGTAATCTTTATATATATATATATATATATATGTATATATATATATTAAAAATATGTTATATTAATTTAACTAAAAACTATCTGAAATTGTACAATGGGGAGGGAACCTTGTGCAAAGATATAAAATGGCATGAAACCCACATTGTTTGACTGATTTTTTCTTTTGGAAACATTTTGTATGTAAACAGCTAACTACTTTCAAGTGGTTCTGTGACAGGTCTCAGAACATGAACGCTCAACAACTGGAAGAAGTACAGAAGTTGCCAAAGAAATGGTAAGTTACAGAGTTCTTAGATGCCATCAACTCTCCCCCAACCTGTTACAATACCCAAACGACTTTGTCAACACAATAATGTCTGATGAGAAACAATCACCTCCTTGTACACCTGTCGTCTGGTGTTTTTGTTTTGGATGTCATTCTTGTTATTTTTTATCAAATCTGGAGCACAGGAACCTTGTTGAAATACCCCGTACATAACTATACTGTAAAAACATAATTGTGTACGGACGTACAGGATAAAAAAACTTTCACTTTTGCCCTGTGGAATCGTCAGCATATAGCATGATGTGGTCATATTATTGAGATTATTAGTTTCAAACTCATTGGAAGCTCACTTAAATCATTATTTAAGTGAGCCCACACGTGTCAGTGACTGCACGTGTCAGTGACTGCACGTGTCAGTGACTGCACGTGTCAGTGGCTGCACGTGTCAGTGGCTGCACGTGTCAGTGACTGCACGTGTCAGTGGATGCACGTGTCAGTGGCTGCACGTTTCAGTGATTGCACGTGTCAGTAGCTGCACGTGTCAGTGACTGCTAGTGTCAGTGATTGCACGTGTCAGTGAGTGCAGTGCGCGTGTCAGTGACTGCGCATGTCTGTGACTGCGCGTGTCAGTGACTGCTCGTGTCAGTGACTGCGCGTGTCAGTGACTCCACGTATCGGTGACTGCGCGTGTCGGTGAATGCGCGTGTCAGTGAATAAGCGTGTCAGTGACTGCTCGTGTCAGTGACTGCTCGTGTCAGTGATTGCACGTGTCAGTGATTGCGCGTGTCAGTGTTTGCGCATGTCAGTGAATGCACGTGTCAGTGAATAAGCGTGTCAGTGACTGCACATGTCAGTGACTGCTCGTGTCAGTGACTGCACATGTCAGTGACTGCTCGTGTCAGTGATTGCGCGTGTCAGTGATTGCGCGTGTCAGTGACTGCGCGTGTCAGTGTTTGCACATGTCAGTGAATGCACGTGTCAGTGAATGCACGTGTCAGTGACTGCACATGTCAGTGACTGCACATGTCAGTGACTGCTCGTGTCAGTGACTGCACATGTCAGTGACTGCTCGTGTCAGTGATTGCGCATGTCAGTGATTGCGCGTGTCAGTGATTGCGCGTGTCAGTGATTGCGCGTGTCAGTGATTGCTCGTGTCAGTGACTGAGCGTGTCAGTGTTTGCGCATGTCAGTGATTGCTCGTGTCAGTGACTGAGCGTGTCAGTGATTGCGCATGTCAGTGAATGCACGTGTCAGTGAATAAGCGTGTCAGTGACTGCACATGTCAGTGACTGCTCGTGTCAGTGACTGCTCGTGTCAGTGAATGCACGTGTCAGTGACTGCACGTGTCAGGGACTGCACGTGTCAGTGAGTGCACGTGTCAGTGAGTGCACGTGTCAGTGATTGTGTGTTGCTGCACCTTGTCGTCTGTCCACAGGGCGGCTGAGCTGGCGTTAGACAATGTGACGGATAATGGCATGGTCCTTGTGTCACCACCAGAGAGGACAGACAGGTGAGTGGACGGTGGTCGAGGTTGGACTATGGTCGAGGGTGGACGGTGGTCCAGGGTGGAAGGTGGTCCAGGGTGGATGGTAGTCAAGTGTGGGCGGTGGTCGAGGGTTGATGGTGGTCGAGTGTGGACGGTGGTCGAATGTGAATGGTGGTCGAGTGTGGACTGTGGTCGAATGTGGATGGTGGTCGAGTGTGGACGGTGGTCGAATGTGGATGGTGGTCAAGTGTGGACGGTGGTCGAATGTGGACGGTGGTCGAGTGTGGACAGTCGTTGAGTGTGGACGGTGGTCGAATGTGGACGGTGGTCGAGTGTGGACAGTCGTCGAGTGTGGACGGTGGTCGAATGTGGATGGTGGTCGAGGGTGGACGGTGGTCGAATGTGAATGGTGGTTGAGTGTGGACTGTGGTCGAATGTGGATGGTGGTCGAGTGTGGACGGTGGTCGAATGTGGATGGTGGTCAAGTGTGGACGGTGGTCGAATGTGGACGGTGGTCGAGTGTGGACTGTGGTCGAATGTGGATGGTGGTCGAGTGTGGACGGTGGTCGAATGTGGATGGTGGTCAAGTGTGGACGGTGGTCGAATGTGGACGGTGGTCGAGTGTGGACAGTCGTTGAGTGTGGATGGTGGTCGAGTGTGGACGGTGGTTGACAGTGGACGGTGGTCAATGTTACTGTATGTCAATGATGTGGTGCATTAGTTTGTTCTCAAACTGCTCTCTCTCTGATGAGTATGTTGTTTAGAGAGCCTTTGTAGAAAGTGGTGAGTCAGGCAGCTTTGTTGTAACAATAATAATAATAATAACACGGTAAGTACTTTTGCACGTAAATCCTCGAAAACCAAACTCAGCATTCATAAGCCTGTTGTCTATTATAGAATGTGACATTAACACACACACAACTAATCAATCTAGTGTATGTGTGCTTGCATGGTTATATTAACACACCTAACTAATCAAGCTAGTGTATGTGTGCATGTATGGTTATATTAACACACATAACTAATCAAGCTAGTGTATGTGTGCATGTATGGTTATATTAACACACATAACTAATCAAGCTAGTGTATGTGTGCATGTATGGTTATATTAACACACAGAACTAATCAAGCTAGTGTATGTGTGCATGTATGGTTATATTAACACACCTAACTAATCAAGCTAGTGTGTGTGTACATGTATGGTTATATTAACACACCTAACTAATCAAGCTAGTGTATGTGTGCATGTATGGTTATATTAACACACCTAACTAATCAAGCTAGTGTATGTGTGCATGTATGGTTATATTAACACACCTAACTAATCAAGCTAGTGTATGTGTGCATGTATGGTTATATTAACACACCTAACTAATCAAGCTAGTGTATGTGTGCATGTAGTGCTATATTAACCACCTTGACTGTTTGCATCTGTGGTGCCAAGTATTCAGGGGTTAATCAACAACCCATTGAATAAAGATAGCGCTTTATTTTCAAAATCCTTTTTTATGAGGATTTCAATGGTTTATACCAGATGTTCGATGGACGTAAATCATTTGTTCATAATGTCTTGTTTGATTCTTCTGAAGAATGCTAATCAGTTCGATATGGTCTTTATGTAAATTACATTAATGCAAAAACCTGTTTCATATTTACATCCTTTCAAACATCATTTATGAACACTCTTGGAAACTGCCTTCGTGTGTACGTAGCACCATCTATTATTTCTTTGGTGCCAGTATCCTCGGAAACCAAAAAGCCGAGGAGGACAAGCAGCAGACGATGATGGCGAAGTGAAACTGTATTTCTACTTGGCTGTTTGTAACCTTGTGTTGTTAAACCATGACTCTTGCTGATGCCTTGACGTGTTGTGTTGTAGAGTGATAGACGTGGCAGTGGAGGAACATACTCAGTCCTCCCAGAAGCTCATCACCTGCACTCACAACGATGTCATCAACGACGCACTGAAACAACGAAAGAGCAAGAGTGCCGTTCTCTTGAGACGTGAACTTGAGAAACGTGGAAAGACAGGATCTCGCTACTTCCTACTCACGGTAACAACCCTGGGAACGGTCGCGTTGTTCCGCCTCTTGCTTTCTCACATCTTGCTTTCTCACACTGTACATAGTTTAAGAAAAATGTCTCCCTCATCAGGAACAGTGCTCATGTACATAAGTCTGTCTGTGATTTACACTAACCTTTATTTATCATTTATACTAGCTTGCTATAAACGACTATACATTGACATTTAGTGCAGGTATGGGATCATTATTGTTTAATATTAATAATATCCTTGTATATAGGTAAAAGTATTTTTCTTTATGGGGGAAAACTGCATAATGAAAGATTTTAGAAAGTTTAAGGAAGATGAAAGATGGACAGAGAGGTCTAGATGGAGAGATAGGGAGCGGTGGAGGAAGGGGGCTGTAGATAGGGAGCAGTGGAGGGAGGGGGCTGTAGATAGGGAACAATGGACAGAGAGGGCTGTTGATGGGGAGCAGTGGAGGAAGGGGGCTGTTGATAGTGAGCAATGGAGGAAGGGGGCTGTAGATAGGGAGCAGTGGATGAAGAAGGCTGTAAATAGGGAGCAATGGAGGGAGGGGGCAGTAGATAGGTAGCGATGGAGGGAAGGGGCTGTTGATAGGGAGCAATGGAGGGAGGGGGCTGTTGATTGTGAGCAATGGAGGAAGGGGGCTGTAGATAATGAGCAATGGCGGAAGGGGGCTGTTTATGGGAGCAGTGGAGGAAGGGGGCTGTTGATAGTGAACAATGGTGGAAGGGGGCTGTTGATAGGGAGCAGAGGAGGGAGGGGGCTGTTGATATTGAGCAATGAAGAGAGGGGAATGTTGATAGGGAGCAGTGGATGGAGGGTGCTGTTGATAGGGAGCAGTGGAGGGAGGGGGCTGTTGATAGGGAGTAATGGAGAGGGGGCTGTCAATAGAGAGCAATGGAGAGAGGGGGCTGTTGATAGTGAGCAGTGGAGGGAGGGGGCTGTTGATAGGGAGCAATGGAGGGAGGGGGCTGTTGATAGGGAGCAATGGACAGAGGGGGCTGTTGATAAGGAGCAGTGGATGGAGGGGACTGTTGATATGGAGCAATGGAGGGAGGGGGGTTGTTGATAGGGAACAGTGGAGGGAGGGGGCTGTTGTTAGGGAGCAGTGGAGGGAGGGTGCTGTTGATAGGGAGCAATGGACGGAGGCTGTTGATAGGGAGCAGTGGAGGGAGTGTGCTGTTGATAGGGAGCAGTGAAGGGAGAGGGTTGTTGATAGGGAGCAATAAAGGGAGAGGGCTGTTGATAGGGAGCAGTGGAAGGAGGGAGCTGTTGATAGGGAGCAGTGGAGGGAGGGTGCTGTTGATAGTGAGCAGTGGAAGGAGGGTGCTGTTGATAGGGAGCAGTGAAGGGAGAGGGCTGTTGATAGGGAGCAGTGAAGGGAGAGGGCTGTTGATAGGGAGCAGTGGAGGGAAGGTGCTGTTGATAGGGAGCAGTGGAAGGAGAGGGCTGCTGATAGGGAGCAGTGGAGGGCAACTACAGAAAGAGCAGCGCAATAGGACAGGAGCCAGACATTACGTCTGTACAAGGAATTAACAAACAAAAACAGGAGCCTGGATGTGTTTTAAACTGACAAATATTGCTATGAATATCCAGATAAATTCAGCAGAATTTACCTAACTCATGTAGTTATATTTTCCATTTTAACTCCAGGTAAACATGGCAATGTCGGTTCTCTATGCGCGACAAGTGTTGACAGCACTGCTTGCTGACTGGCCGAGTGCTGGTCATGTGATCACTGCAGAGCTGATTGGCTGCAAGGAGAGTGCTCATGTGCCTTTTTTGCTGGATTTGCTGAACACCCCTGAAGCCAGTGAATCGTTTCAGAAGGTAGGTTTCATGTGTTGATGAGAAAACATTGTGAAATTTGTGGTGAGTGAATAGTAACGTGACTAGTCAATTTAATAAAATAATGCATACTTACAAAAGAATATTGACTTAATACTTTCTGGTATGTTATCTATAATAAATGTTTCAAGTTTGTTTGTTGAATTTTTGCCAAAGATTCCACCAAAATTAAATAGATTTGTACAAACGACTTATCACATTGTAAAAGTCGAAGTAATGAAAACAGAAAAATGGTAACACTATGTTTCATATGCTAATTAAAATATTTTTTTTAATGTGGAATCTTGTGTCAATTTTTAGGTTGTGCAGAATGTGATTACGCACTGTGACCCCAGTCACATGGTTCCCATAGCGATGACCTCATGTCAGTTCATGGAGGAGGCCGTCATGTCGAGAGTGACGCGTGAGTCACCACGTCACTACAACGACCACGCAAGTGTCGAGGACCACATCCAGATCCCTGGTGCTGCCTTCCTCTTTGTCACCTTCCATGACAGGTATGTCAGTGTCACCTTCCACGACAGGTATGTCAGTGTCACCTTCCACGACAGGTACGTGAGTGTCACCTTCCACGACAGGTATGTCAGTGTCACCTTCCACGACAGGTATGTCAGTGTCATCTTCCATGACAGGTATATCAGTGTCACCTTCCATGACAGGTATATCAGTGTCACCTTCCATGACAGGTTCATCAATGTCATCTTACATGACAGGTATGTCAGTGTCACCTTCCAAGATAGGTATGTCAATGTCGCATTCCACAACAGGTATGTCAATGTCACCTTCCATGACAGGTATGTCAGTGTCACCTTCATGACAGGTTGTGTCAATGTCACCTTCCATGACACATATGTTAGTGTCACCTTCCACGACAGGTATGTCAGTGTCATCTGCCATGACAGGTATACAGGTACACTGAATGTATAATAAAAATATAAAAAAAACTATAGGGATGAGCTATGCTTTTCAAAATCAGGCAGTCAATTCGGGGAGCAGTTTTGGACAGGCAGACATTAGTTGTATGTTCTCATTGACATGAAAATCTTGGCAAAACAGAATCGAGTATTGAGAGCGTGGGATTTGGTGGTATTTACCAGCTGGACAACATCATCAAGATATGCTGTTAGCTCTGGCATTTTTTAATGGTGAAACATATCACCTCCTTCATTCATTCGGGGAAAAACTGCTAAGTAAGACCGGTATGAGATTTTAAATTGACCCCAGTGGTAAATGAAACTGTTTATGTTTTAGTGATTTAAATATTATAGACGTGGTTCACTGCTGTCTGTAGATGGAGAATGTGCTGTTCTGAAAGATAAAATTGTACCAAGAAAATTGTCAACACAGTGTTATTAACTGTAAAAAATACTGAGATGGCCATTGTTAATATTTATATCAGTAAGGTTTGGACACGTTTTTGAACAGTTGTGTTTATAATCCTTTGGGCCGAAGGTCCAATGAACTATTGCCATCACTCTGCATCAGCTGTCTGCCGTTAGCTGCCATATCACAGAAACCGTTCAGTAACGTTTTCTCTAATTTTGCATATACATTTCATGTGGTTGTGTCACTGTACACAAGAAATCTGTATTTGATTGAATTATTCTAAGGGCACCAAAGGTCCCCTAAAATGCAAATTTGCTAACTAAATTGTCTACTGCAGCAGTAGCTCTATTTATAACTGGCTGGCTTACAGTCCTTCCCACAACTAATCCTTTTTCCTGCAACATCTGTCACATGCAGAGTATGTGTCTTGCATGGATCAGAGGTTGTCTTTTCTGTTATTTCAAAAACTGTTCAGTAACTTTTTCTCTAATTTTGCTTAGAGGTCTCTTAGGGTAGTGTCACTGTACACAAGAAGTTTGTGTTTGATTGAATAATTCTGAGGGCACATCAGGGCCTCCCAAAAAGCTAAATGTTCACATAAATGGAACAGATTATCTGCTGATTGTGTGGGTGCTAGTAGCGTGAATATGTAAAAAAAAAAAATTGACACATACCTCAGAAGGGCAGGATACACATAGATAAAAGGGTTGGACTCTCAATAAGCCAAAGGGCTTCCTTGTCCATCTGAGTTAATTCTCTGGGTGGCAGCTTGTTAAATCTTGTTAAATTTTGTCTGTTTCTGTCTGGACTAGGTTGGCAGAGTGCCAAGTGACCCACCCCACCCCCCACCTCACTGTGGAGGAAGGGTCTCTGCCTGCTATTGTTTGATGGAAACTTGACTAATCTGTAATTGGTCACTGGCAGAGGCTTGTGCCAACAGACAGCACCCACTAGACCCCTGGACAGTTGCATGTACATTCTAAGCTGTGTCAAACAGTGGGCTGTAACTAATGTGTAATGGGAATCCCTACTGCACTGGTAGAACCTGACAACATTAAATCAGCAGTAGACATAATTATCAATGCGATATAAAGATATGACCTAGGATTAAAATAAAATAACTTAGGTATAAAATAATATATGAAGTAAAATAACATAGGTATACTCGAATAGGTTAGAGCATATTTAGCCAAAACTTATAAGGAATATTATTCAGATGTTTTACTATACATGTTGCAGCTATTCCGTCACTCCAGTTATATCAGTATTATGTCGTTACTACTGTTTTTAACTGTCATTACTACTGTTTTTAAGTCAAAATGCATGCTATACATATGTACCTTGTTAACAAATAAAGTTTTATCATAGTTCATCTCTTTCTTCTTCCCATTCTGGGGGAGAGTGTAGGGACAAAAGGAGAACAGATAATACATGTGCATTTTCTTAAACAATGTTTTACTGTGCTACATGCAAGATTGCAGCTCACCAACTCTCCTGCAAGGTTTCTACAACCACTGGAAATCGGCCTAAATAGCAGAGTATCGGGAAAAATCTACATTATTTTTTAATAACTCATTAACTAATATATTCACGAAATGGTCTACTCGAATAATGGAAGCATGCCATGTGAAGTGTCCAGTGTGGGTCTGTTGTAGATGTGCCACTGCGGAGGACAATGACCAGCTGGTGATGGCGACATCGTCTGACTACAAACTGAACAGACACGTCTTCAGTGGACCAAAGGAGAACTGGGTCAACTTCAGAGTTTCTGGTAACAACACTAACTGTCATTATTAATATAAATCAACTCTTCAATAACAATATGCACAGTCATAAAATAAAACTGGATCAGACTTATGTTTGAAAAACATCTAGCTGTGTATGTCATCTGCACCAAAGTCTCGCGAGTCCTGATCAGTATATCCCAGTTCATTTCTGTTGTATGTGTTCATCTGTGAAACAGATTTCGGGTTTGACAGGTGCACACCACTTGACTCGTACAGTAAAACTTATGTATTTTAAGAAGGAAATCAAAAATTGATATGCAGGCACATGGTCAAAATCACTGTAATGTATGTTGTAAAATTATGACTATATCTTCTTTTTACCTGTTCATTTAATTATTTCTTACACTTTTTTATAACTTATTTATTTCTTAATTAACAAATTAATTTAATATATTAATTTACATATTTTTTAACATTTATTTTTATACCTATTTGTATGTATCACCTGTTTGTGTGTATTATTGGTTTTTATCGGAAATAAATGTATACGAATTTGGAACAATTATGTAGTAGTTCATTATTGAGATTTTAAAACCAGAATGCCATATTTGTGTTAATATGACAATGTTGAGTCATGTGCAGTGGTCAGTGTTCACCCCTGCGACTGACCAGTGGCTGTGTCGGTCATAGGTGACTCACTCTACTACAAGTTCACGTCCGAGTGCATGAGTGAGGACTGCGGCTATAAGTTCACAGTGACCGGCGGGCTGCTTGACCGCTTCAACACTGGCTACCTCATTCTCAATGGAGTCCTCTCCGTGCCGACAGTAGTCAGGTGGGTGGAATGAGGTAAAGGGTGCACATTGGGACCATTAGTAGTACGTCATTGCCTTTATTTGACATGCGGTCGTCAAGCTATAAACACCGAATGTTGTGCAGTATTTTAAAGGGCTAACTCTAATGGGTGACAGTAACTTACAAGTTCTTCAGGTGATCAAAGTGGACTGTTTCCCTCGTTTGAGTGCAATAGACGCTGACGCACCTTGTTGCTGTTGTTGTGTACAGCCTCTCTGCTAGGATACAAGACCAGATATCACATGATTGTTCATCGTCCTGATTGGGTGCGACAGAATGTTTAGCCAGGTGTGATGATGTTATTGACATTTATATTTATTTATTATCCATTCCTCATTTATTTACATTTATCTGTATATATCGTTTTTAATGCCACAATAAATATGTTGAAGGTGTAGTGCCTGCCAAATTGTGTTTAATAAGTTCGCAGTTTGAACATTGCGCCAGTGAAATGTTACAAATTGTAAACAAAACATTAAGTTTGAAGACAAACGCTGTTGGCAAGTTTGATCGTTCTCCTGACTGAATTATGACTAGTACAACTGATTCAGTGAACTCCCTTCTACTGATTAACAGGACAGACATCCTCCATTCAATGCTCTATTCATCCATATTGTATTTAATTTGTATAATACCTTTTAATATACATATTTGTATTTATTATATACAGCTGCACCACCAGTACGGTGGCAAAGGAGCAAATTAAAACCTATATTTTTTTTAATTATAGAATTTTGGTGGCCATTGGTGGAGACATTTTTAGAAAATCATGAAAATTTTTTTTCCGAAATTGAATGATATTGTTGTCCAAAGCAACAAACTCCTGACAAAACTAAATGCTACGGAATCAGCAGAATGGCGAGATGGGTATTCAGAAACAATTAGATATCAAATTATTAATTTGTTAAATTTTGGTCTGCGTGGGCCAGATGTTAGAATAAACATGATAAATAACATGATTTCTCAATAAAGCTGACGAGACTGTGTATATGTAAGTTGGTGTTACAGAGAGCTGCCCCTTGACGCCCTGTGGAACAGTCTGCTGTACGTGTGCTGTAAGCAGACCGAACAACAACGTCTCAAGGCCATCCAACTCCTGCTCAAGGTCATGCAGACACAGTTCAGGTACGCAGCCTTCTGTAGACTGACAACCTTAAACTGTAAGGCAAGGTGATGCAGACACAGTTCAGGTACGCAGCCTTCTGTAGACTGACAACCTTAAACTGTAAGGCAAGGTGATGCAGACACAGTTCAGGTACGCAGTCTTCTGTAGACTGACAACCTTAAACTGTAAGGCAAGGTGATGCAGACACAGTTCAGGTACGCAGCCTTCTGTAGACTGACAACCTTAAACTGTAAGGCAAGGTGATGCAGACACAGTTCAGGTACGTAGCCTTCTGTAGACTGACAACCTTAAACTGTAAGGCAAGGTCATGCAGACACAGTTCAGGTACGCAGCCTTCTGTAGACTGACAACCTTAAACTGTAAGGCAAGGTGATGCAGACACAGTTCAGGTACGTAGCCTTCTGTAGACTGACAACCTTAAACTGTAAGGCAAGGTGATGCAGACACAGTTCAGGTACGCAGCCTTCTGTAGACTGACAACCTTAAACTGTAAGGCAAGGTGATGCAGACAC
This sequence comes from Escarpia spicata, assembly GCA_963995525.1. Lineage (NCBI taxonomy): Eukaryota > Metazoa > Annelida > Polychaeta > Sabellida > Siboglinidae > Escarpia > Escarpia spicata. Next base: position 3,898,227 of record OZ023210.1, read on the forward strand.
AGTTCAGGTACGCAGCCTTCTGTAGACTGACAACCTTAAACTGTAAGGCAAGGTGATGCAGACACAGTTCAGGTACGCAGCCTTCTGTAGACTGACAACCTTAAACTGTAAGGCAAGGTGATGCAGACACAGTTCAGGTACGCAGCCTTCTGTAGACTGACAGCCTTAAACTGTAAGGCAAGGTGATGCAGACACAGTTCAGGTACGCAGCCTTCTGTAGACTGACAGCCTTAAACTGTAAGGCAAGGTGATGCAGACACAGTTCACGTACGCAGCCTTCTGTAGACTGACAACCTTAAACTGTAAGGCAAGGTGATGCAGACACAGGTCAGGTACGCAGCCTTCTGTAGACTGACAGCCTTAAACTGTAAGGCAAGGTGATGCAGACACAGTTCACGTACGCAGCCTTCTGTAGACTGACAACCTTAAACTGTAAGGCAAGGTGATGCAGGCACAGGTCAGGTACGCAGCCTTCTGTAGACTGACAGCCTTAAACTGTAAGGCAAGGTGATGCAGACACAGTTCAGGTACGCAGCCTTCTGTAGACTGACAACCTTAAACTGTAAGGCAAGGTGATGCAGACACAGTTCAGGTACGCAGCCTTCTGTAGACTGACAACCTTAAACTGTAAGGCAAGGTGATGCAGACACAGTTCAGGTACGCAGCCTTCTGTAGACTGACAACCTTAAACTGTAAGGCAAGGTGATGCAGACACAGTTCAGGTACGTAGCCTTCTGTAGACTGACAACCTTAAACTGTAAGGCAAGGTGATGCAGACACAGTTCAGGTACGCAGCCTTCTGTAGACTGACAACCTTAAACTGTAAGGCAAGGTGATGCAGACACAGTTCAGGTACGCAGTCTTCTGTAGACTGACAACCTTAAACTGTAAGGCAAGGTGATGCAGACACAGTTCAGGTACGCAGCCTTCTGTAGACTGACAACCTTAAACTCTAAGGCAAGGTGATGCAGACACAGTTCAGGTACGTAGCCTTCTGTAGACTGACAACCTTAAACTGTAAGGCAAGGTCATGCAGACACAGTTCAGGTACGCAGCCTTCTGTAGACTGACAACCTTAAACTGTAAGGCAAGGTGATGCAGACACAGTTCAGGTACGTAGCCTTCTGTAGACTGACAACCTTAAACTGTAAGGCAAGGTGATGCAGACACAGTTCAGGTACGCAGCCTTCTGTAGACTGACAACCTTAAACTGTAAGGCAAGGTGATGCAGACACAGTTCAGGTACGCAGCCTTCTGTAGACTGACAACCTTAAACTGTAAGGCAAGGTGATGCAGACACAGTTCAGGTACGCAGCCTTCTGTAGACTGACAACCTTAAACTGTAAGGCAAGGTGATGCAGACACAGTTCAGGTACGCAGCCTTCTGTAGACTGACAGCCTTAAACTGTAAGGCAAGGTGATGCAGACACAGTTCAGGTACGCAGCCTTCTGTAGACTGACAGCCTTAAACTGTAAGGCAAGGTGATGCAGACACAGTTCACGTACGCAGCCTTCTGTAGACTGACAACCTTAAACTGTAAGGCAAGGTGATGCAGACACAGGTCAGGTACGCAGCCTTCTGTAGACTGACAGCCTTAAACTGTAAGGCAAGGTGATGCAGACACAGTTCACGTACGCAGCCTTCTGTAGACTGACAACCTTAAACTGTAAGGCAAGGTGATGCAGGCACAGGTCAGGTACGCAGCCTTCTGTAGACTGACAGCCTTAAACTGTAAGGCAAGGTGATGCAGACACAGTTCAGGTACGCAGCCTTCTGTAGACTGACAACCTTAAACTGTAAGGCAAGGTGATGCAGACACAGTTCAGGTACGCAGCCTTCTGTAGACTGACAACCTTAAACTGTAAGGCAAGGTGATGCAGACACAGTTCAGGTACGCAGCCTTCTGTAGACTGACAACCTTAAACTGTAAGGCAAGGTGATGCAGACACAGTTCAGGTACGTAGCCTTCTGTAGACTGACAACCTTAAACTGTAAGGCAAGGTGATGCAGACACAGTTCAGGTACGCAGCCTTCTGTAGACTGACAACCTTAAACTGTAAGGCAAGGTGATGCAGACACAGTTCAGGTACGCAGCCTTCTGTAGACTGACAACCTTAAACTGTAAGGCAAGGTGATGCAGACACAGTTCAGGTACGCAGCCTTCTGTAGACTGACAGCCTTAAACTGTAAGGCAAGGTGATGCAGACACAGTTCAGGTACGCAGCCTTCTGTAGACTGACAACCTTAAACTGTAAGGCAAGGTGATGCAGACACAGTTCAGGTACGCAGCCTTCTGTAGACTGACAACCTTAAACTGTAAGGCAAGGTGATGCAGACACAGTTCAGGTACGTAGCCTTCTGTAGACTGACAACCTTAAACTGTAAGGCAAGGTGATGCAGACACAGTTCAGGTACGCAGCCTTCTGTAGACTGACAACCTTAAACTGTAAGGCAAGGTGATGCAGACACAGTTCAGGTACGTAGCCTTCTGTAGACTGACAACCTTAAACTGTAAGGCAAGGTGATGCAGACACAGTTCAGGTACGCAGCCTTCTGTAGACTGACAACTTTAAACTGTAAGGCAAGGTGATGCAGACACAGTTCAGGTACGTAGCCTTCTGTAGACTGACAACCTTAAACTGTAAGGCAAGGTGATGCAGACACAGTTCAGGTACGCAGCCTTCTGTAGACTGACAGCCTTAAACTGTAAGGCAAGGTGATGCAGACACAGTTCAGGTACGCAGCCTTCTGTAGACTGGCAACCTTAAACTGTAAGGCAAGGTGATGCAGACACAGTTCAGGTACGCAGCCTTCTGTAGACTGACAACCTTAAACTGTAAGGCAAGGTGATGCAGACACAGTTCAGGTACGCAGCCTTCTGTAGACTGACAGCCTTAAACTGTAAGGCAAGGTGATGCAGACACAGTTCAGATACGCAGCCTTCTGTAGACTGACAACCAAAAACAGTAAGGCAAAGCGTCACACTAGTGTCTGCACAGTAAGTAGATTGGTTATTCGATTAATTTGTCCTCCATTGTGAACATTACAGTGTATTGTATTTGTGTATTTTCCCATCAAATCTACTCTGTTCTTGTGCTCTTTTAAACATATTTCTATCAATATCTTTATAATTTGTTATCAACATCTTTATAATTATTCAATATTTCTTTGCTTTTTAATTTCCCTGTCTTGAACTGTCACTTTTTCCTGTTATTAATGTGTCAAAATAATGCTCAAAACTTAAACAACCCATTGGAATTTTGTGTGGCGTCAATATCCTCTGCCCTCGTGTGCAACAGTTGTTGTTTTCCACATTCTCTTTGTAACCTCTGCCTTCGTGTGCAACAGTTGTTGCTGCCATGTTCTCTCTGTCATCAGAGGTGTTACATGCCTCAATACAAGTCTTTAATCTTTTTTGTTTCCCATCTGACATTGATCCTGCACTTTTGTTTCCCCTCTCCCAGCCCTCACTCTCATTCTCCATTCCTCTCCCAATCCCGCCAAATCTCTTCTCAGTCCTCCCTTCTCAGTTGTTATCCTTGTCGTCGTCTTCTCTCTACTCTCAGTGCATCTTGTCGTCATTCTCCTTCTACTCATTTCCATTCTCCTTCTACTCATTACCATTCTCCTTCTACTCATTATCATCCTCCATCTACTCATGACCATTCTCCTTTTCATTACCATTCTCCTGCTATTCATTACCATTCTCTTTCCGCTCATTATCATTCTCTATATACTCATTACCTTTATCCTGCTATTCATTACCATACTCCGTCTACTCATTACCATTCTCCTTCTGTTCATTGCCATTCTCCTTCTATTCATTACCATTCTCCTTCTGTTCATTGCCATTCTCCTTCTACTAATTACCATTTTCCTTCTATTCATTACCATTCTCCTTCTACTAATTACCATTTTCCTTCTATTCATTACCATTCTCCTTCTACTAATTACCGTTCTCCTTCTATTCATTACCATTCTCCTACTAATTAACATTCTCCTAGTAATTACCATTCTCCTTTTACTAATTACCATTCTCTTTCTACTCATTGCCATTCTCTTTCTACTCATTGCCATTCCCATACTATGTGTCCAACCACATTAATCAAGCATAAGATGACGAGTTTGTTTGTTTTTAGACCTGGAGCGAGTGAACTCTCCATTGACTTGGGCCTACTGAAGCCGCTGTGGAAACTCTTCAACACTATGAGCCGGACAAACCCCCCGGAAAGGGGAACTATTGTACCCTCCGTCCTCCGTGCCCTCACCGAGCTCTTTCTCATCGCCGAAACTCTTGCCCTGGTGAGTGTTTTACACCAGTGTTCATTATGGGAAACTATATCTGTACTTTGTGTTGTGTGACTAGGAAATGGTTTGCAGCAGATAATCTCGACTGTTATATCACCTTTTATTGTTTAACAACCTGCTGCTGTTCTTCTACATTTCAGTAACAATTAGCATTGTAGTGCATTTTATTTTAAACATTTCCATTACATTGCAAAAAGTTAACATGGAAGAATAGAAATAATTATTTTAAGGGTAAGTTCTTACATAACAGTATTCTGTCCATACAACTGCCCAAAGCACTTTGCATTTTACTCCCAGGTAGAACTGTTCAATAGAACACCATCTTGAAGCATTCGTCTCTGGGAAGCATTCAGGCATGCTACAACTAATGCACAAAGACAGTTATACACAAATATCCACCACTGTCTATAGCCAGGTACTCAGTCATACAGCTGAGTGAACTGGAGCAATGTAGAGTGAACGATCTTGCCCAAGGTTTGACACAGCAACACAGGATAGGAACCTGGGTTCTTTCGATTGAGACTCCGATGCTGTAGCCACTGCGCTCTACGCAGATAATTATGCACATGTTGTGTGTGTGTGATGACAATGTTAGACCTTGTAAAACCAAAGAAATTATAAGGACTGTCAAAGAAAGAAACATGCATGCGTGTTCATAAAGACTTAACAAGATTACTATCCAGAAGGAAACGACACAGCAGGTGGACACCGAACCTTTACCTTATTCAGAGTCAACGTTTTTGTGTCTGTATTTCCTCTTTGATATATTTGCTAGTGTTGTTTTCGAAAATGATGTCAACTGTGTGTTTGTAGGAGTGGGAGATGTCACATGAGTACATGGTCATGTTGCACGATGAAGACGACATCCAGAGGGTCGTCTTCCAGGTGAGTCAGTGTTTTATCACATTGAACAGGGTTTCTTCTTCCCCTCAATCACAATTGTTCTATTGTTATTTATAGCTGTGGTTTTAAATTGTACTTATTCAGTTATTCATCCGTCTACAGGTATGATCTTAGTTAATTCATTTATGCAGTTATAAATTTTAAATAATATTTGTATTATATTTATTTGCAATTTTTTAAACTTACTTTATTAAATATTGTAAAGCATCCCCGAACAATAATTTGGATGAGGTGCTGTGCAAAACATTTATTATTATCCGTCTCAGTCTTGTGCCATTCTTACTTTACTTTGCAGTTCAACTTGCCTTTTCTATGTCCCTGTTACCTCACCATCACCCTCACCATCACCCGTAGTTTGTCTTCCTCTTCTCTTTCTACGTCCCTGTTCCCTCATCATCACCCATAACTTAAGTCTTCCTTTTCTCTTTCTAAAACAACTGACATTCTAATGTCATATTTAGGATATAAAATAAATATGTAGAAGTCTTTACTAGTTTAGTTAGTCAATGTCATGTATATCATACAAGAAAACAATGAATTGCACTGTTTCAATGTTTATAAAGAATAAGGAAATGACAACAGTTGTAGGGTCAAAGTAATGGAATTCTTTATGAAAATCTAAAATGTAATTGCTCTTTAAAACACTGGCTAAGAAAAATAAATATTAGTTCATTCTGTACAACGAGTAGTCATTTTGTTTCCCACCTATTTTCTTAACTGTTTAATAAAATTGTATAGTAAATATTAAAATATGTTGTTTATTGATGTGTTTCAGGGTCTAGAGAATGTGGCTGCCATTAGTCTGATGCTGGACTACAAAAACAAGGCCACTGAAGGCTTCGAGGCCCTGAAACACAAAACAACAAGTTCAAGTGACAGACAGAAGACATGTGTGGCTTCATCAAGTAGCTATGCCAGTACTTAGCAGTCATAATAAAGAACTGTGTCTGAGATTTCTTTTACAAGAATACTAGCCAATTGTATTTATTGCTGCGACTTTCCTTGGGTGATGTAAGAATATAAATAGGAATTTTCACAAACGAAATTGAATACACAAAAATAATTGTGATGCTCTTTGCTTAAACACTATGCATTCTGGGTGGGAGATTACCGAGTTTGAAATGGTCATGTCTAATGTTTAATGTTACAGTTTTGTATGTGACAATGACCGATGAACCATTGAACATATTTCACACTGGCACACAATGCACTAGCCAGAGTACGCTCGGTTAAATGCATTTATTTAGTTCTACAAAAAGAAGACTATTAGCATTTTAATTATGTTGTCAGGTTTTAATTCTATTGTATAAATTATCCAGTAATTACAATTCCTGCATTGCAATTTCTGTGATGTAAAATGTGCCATAGGATTGTTAACATCTGGTAGTGTATTATAAAATGCCAGAGATACTCCACCAACGTGGTACATGAGATCGGTAAAACTAAAGTTGGAATCACTTGGAAAATATATTGTTACTGTATGTAGTTTGTAAATGTTATTTGTTACTGTGTCAATATAAAAAGAATTGTAATAATTGTTATTTATTTGCACAAGCGATGTAAAATTCCTGTTCCCAACAGTGATGGTCTAACATTTGTATTGTTGTGATGACCAAACTACAGTTTTAATTCATGTTTTTAGTTTGCCATCTATCTTTTGTTAGATATCAAGTACATATTACTCTGTTGACTTTGATGGAATAATATTTAAATAACATTTGAATGGCCACTGTGATGTTAAGACACCTTGTGCCCATAAACTGTCAGCATTTATACTGTGTTAAAGTACAATAATGATGCAATGTAAATACTCTTTTGTATGTCATGATTACATAGAATTTCTTCAATTATTTAAATGCAAAAATAGTAACACTTGTAGAATAAATAACACTTGTTTATACATTCTTTCACAGACAGAGTTTGTGTGTTTTCATTTAGCCAAGAATAGACCTTGTCCTTGAGATCTGTGTCTTCCTGTTCCTCCATACATGAAGGTGATCGTCATAGTGGAGAATTAGAAGTACCAATAGTCAGTTACAAGGTCTGAAATGATCTTGTCACTGGCAACTGTCCAATCATAACCAAACTGGTATGATACTTCTGTCTCCAAGCTGCTTATTGACGACTTGTTGGTGATGAGCCAGTTTGTGAAATCGGGTTCTCTGCTTTCCAGTTGCCCCCCATCAAATTCAAGTGATAACTGGTCTGCAGAAATGACAAACTGAGAAAGCTTTCTCTCACTGGCTATCAGCAGAACTGTTGTGCTAGAAATATTGAATCCGTACACCAAAGTATGTAAACGTGTGCACTTGTGAACAAGATCGATCAGCGACGTCGGTAATCGCCGGTCATTCAACTCGGTGTAATCGTTTGTGGAGTCTTTTGCACAAACAAATGTCTCGAGGGTTTTGTGGTAGTTGTGCGCGATGGTGTCGAGAATGCCTTTTGTGAGCGATGTCGACAGGTTCACTAGTACGATGGCAATGAGCGGAACTTGTGCAGAAAACATGGACCGCAGAAGTGTCAGATTATACAGGACTAGATTCACACAAAAGTTTGGTTTCTGCGCCAGTACGTGCTGCCACACAACGGGCGAGTAAGTAAGAGCTCCGAGGTAGTCGGTGTCCTGAAACAGGGTCAGCTGTTCAAGGTCATTCATACTGAGGTGCATCAGGAGGACGTCGGATAACTCCTCACGTCTAACATGCAGCACCTGGAGCTTGGAGAACTGGGACAGCGACTGCAACGGCCCATCATGACCGTCAATTGATATGCCTCCTAGCACGAGTTCTCTTACTTTGTGACTGTGTTTAGGCTTTGCCAGCATCCCCAGCAAGCAGCTGTGATGATCCATCGACCACCATAGCGCTGGCTGCTTGAGCGAGATGTTGTGTAACTCGACGCAGTTCTCAAGAACGTCGCCAAATGCCCTTGTCACTTCGCTGTCCCAGCAAATGTTCCACAGTTTTATACATTGAAGGTGTGGACAAAATGTTGCCACATCATTCAGTAATTGATTAACAGCCTGCTGTTGAATGCCTATACCGTATCTGACATCCAGACTGACAGCACTGATGTACTTTCCATATTTCTGAACGCACTGACTAAACTGTTGTACTGTGCCTTGTTCACGGTATTGAAGCTCTGTCCACGAGGTGGGATAACACAGATGAGGCTCCCAAGATGGTAGTGCCTCAATGACAGACAATTTATCCTGCCACGGGAGGTAGTAAAGAATATGTGAGACGACAAGAGATGGCAGGTAGAAGAGACGTTGAGTGTCGTAGGCAGTAACATCGGAACACATTCTAAGTGACCTGCAACATATAAAATAAATCGTGGTGAGCAAGTATAGAATGTCCATGAATTTAATTGTATGCAGCAATGTTTATGTAAATGCATAAATAACTTTTTTAATGCTTCCCAAGTCCAAGATGATTTATTCTGTACAATATTTTATCATAATAAATCTCATGATTGCGAATAACTTGATGTGGTCGAAACATAATATCATGACCGGAGTATGATGAATCATGATTTACTACCAGTAAGCATTAGCCTTAGAGTTGTCTTTTCTAACTAAGACCAAGACTAGTCTTACCAGGCACTAGTAGTAGTGTCATTGCAGACTGGTCAACCTATTTTTTTAAATATTAAATAATAACATTTTAAAATTATTAATTAATCTAATTTATATAACTCGGCATAAGTGAATATGTAATGGCAGTTGATCAGTTTTTTTATGAGGAAAACTAACAAAACCTCTATTTCATCAACAATGAAATTCACTTCATTGGCATTCATTTCAGTGGCATCCTGTGATCTTATCTATTTGTCATTGCCACCAAATGAACATGAGTTGTTCACAGGTTTAGTCTTTCAGGCTGCACTGTTCAGGGCAGAATACTTTCTCGGCTATGCTAAATACCCTTTCAACTGGGGCTAATGAGGCTGGAATGCTGAGATGGTGAGGGACCAACTGAGCCAGAGTAGGAAAACTCAGAACTGCAGTGGGTCACTGTGACGATCTGTACATGGCTGACTGAGGTATTCATTCACCTCACGTTTATCTGCTGATGTTATAAGTTTGCAATTTATATTTTCTGATCGTAGACTACTAGTTGTTGACAGGGTTAGCACATGTCCACATAACAGGCTCAGCATCCCCTTTGGACTTTTTAGCCAGGCTGTTGGCATGGGATTATATTAGTGTAGGAGACAGTCTGACTTGAGCCACCTTACTTCTACAGAGGAAGACTGGCAGTTCTTGTTCTTAGCAGTTAGCACTGTCAGCCAGTGCCAAGTGGCATGGTCTCCATACTACATCAAAGGCATTTCCTGTGTCTAACTGGTGGGTTAACTACTAATTGACTCTTTATGGCTTAATTAAACAAACAGGTTTATGGCTTGAACTGCTAGTCTACAATTATTACGTTTGCTTAACAGGGTGTTTCTGACTGGGAAAATATGCTGCCTGTTGCCATGTTTGGGTATCATAGTCATTGTTATCAGAGAATGAGGATGTACTGGGATGTGTAGGGATATTAAGGTTGTATACTATCAGAAATAACAAAGTATTTAAAAAATAGTTGAACATTAAAATATTTCAGGAAAGTTTCATTTTATAACCAAATATATTCATTTTCCCCAGTACATATTGAGAAAGTAGTCAGATGTACTCGTAATGTACTCGTAAAATATGAGTACAAGTACGAGTCCATGACCCATAAGTTTCATGAGTACGAGTACTTCAAAAATGTACTCGAGTACATGAGTACCGAGTACTTCGGCCCCAGGTCTGCATCACACCACTCCAAATATCCGGCGGAGCAGGAGCACAACGAGAACTGACAGCGATAGTCCACCAATACGACTTTTATTATCGCCCACTTTTCACAAATAAAATTTACTTTGAAAAGCATAATTAGACATAGTTATGTTACATGTATGTTGCAAACACTTGTCAACATTCATTCGTAGTTAATACAAAAGTCCAAACGTTGCTCAGCTTAGCATCATACTGACCACACTTTCCTTGACAATAGTCAAGACATTTTGACGGCTGGCAATCTCTTTTAGGAACGATTTAGCTTTGTTGAAATGCGGACTTGTACCCGGTCGTGGGCGCGACATATTTGCATTAACTACGGCCCCCCTGCTTCGCGCGTTATCAAAAGTCCGCTAAGACGCAATATTTTCGTAATATAAATATGCCTGGGATGGTACTTTTTCACGTTGATAGGTTATTTATAGTATTGATGTTATTAGAAGGATGCGTAAATTAAATGTGTGACAACTGGGGGCTCGCGCCGAGATTTTGAGTTGGGCGGTAACTTTTGGTGCACAGGATTTGCTGAACAAGAGCATTACGTTTCCCTATTACCGTATAACATGTTTGAGATGTTAGTTTAGAGGCAAGGCAGTGCCAAACTAAGAAACTAGGTCCTCCTCGAACTTCGTCTTTTAAGGAAGGGAACTAAATGCCATAAACTATCAGATACTTTATCGAGAAGTTATTTACCTAGGGTACGAACCATTACTTAATGGGTTAAATGAAGTAAGGGGTTCACGAGTAACAACGATTGACAGTAAGATAGACTGAATACGATGACGATCGTTATTACAGCTATTAGTTATCGTTTGTAAAGCATACAGTTTATGTATGCGCTAGCGGTCCCAGAGTTAGTCCAGTAGTTGACTAGTGTACGGTCCCTAGCCGAGGTACGTTGGTTAGAGAAGGTCCCCCGTCGGCCTTATGCAGTGGATATTTCCTAGCAGCCAGCATAATAGGATAGATGCATCACTAGGAAGTCTTGTTAGATCCTAGTATTTGGTCCCGTGTTGACCCAGTTTATGTGTGGTTATAGAAGGTCCCCCGTCGGCCTTATGCAGTGAGTATTTTCGTGCAGCCCGCATAGTGAATTAGTCGGATATCTAGGAAATCCAGAGTGACCCTAGTTATTTGTTGTCAGACTTTGACACGACTATTAGAGGTGGATAGATAGGTCCCTCTAGAGTGTTTCCATAGATATTACCTAGATAGCTAGTAATAGGAATAAACTATGGAATTTCAACAGCTTATGGAGATAGGCGAGAAGTTGAAATTGGAAGGAACTGAGCTCCTAGATTTTGTTCGTCATGAACAGGAGCAGCAGCAGGCTAAAGAGATAGCCAAGATAGAGCGTGATGAGAGAGCACTTGAGCGTGAGCGTGCTAAGGAAGAGCTTGAGCAACAGCAGGCTAAGGAGAAAGCCGCTATAGAGCGTGAGGAGAGAGTGCTTGAGCGTCAGCGTGTCAAGGAGGAGATGGAGCGCGAAGAGAGAGCGCTTGAGCACCAGCGAGCCAAGGAGAAGGAAGAGCTGGATAGTAAGATGAGGCTAGAAGAAATGTTGCATGAGAAAGAGATGGCAACATTACACCTAGAAGCCGAGAAGGTTAAGGCAGAGGGGTTGGATGTATTTAATCGAAGCCTAGATAATTCCCGATTAGGAATGAAGATGCCCAAACTCCCCGAGTTTAGGGAAGCAGACGATAATATCGATGCTTATTTGACTCGTTTTGAGCGCTATGCTGAGAACGCAGGGTGGAAGAGAGAGGACTACGCATTAGGACTGAGCAGTCTTCTAACGGGTCGCGCGTTAGATGTGTATTCTCGCCTTCCTAGAGATGACATGCAAGATTATGCTAAACTCAAGCAGGCCCTTTTAGCTAAATTTCAGCTAACCGCCGAGGATTACCGGCGAAGATTTTTTAGGAGTAAACAGGGGGTAGATGAGACTGCAGCCCAGTATCTTGGTAAATTAGACCATAACCTGAGCCAGTGGATCAGACTAACAGGAATCCATGAATCCTATGGAGAATTGAGGGACTTATTTTTGAGGGAGCAATTTTTGCATTCGTGTCCTCGTGAGTTAGCCGTATTCATTAGGGAGCGTTCACCCTCGAGCATGGAGGCAGTGAAGGAACTAGCGGATGTATATGCTTCGTCACGTATGGCCGCAGGACTTAAGGAAATCCCTAAAAAGAATGACACACTCGACAACTCCCATCCTAGGAGTGATCGAAAGGAAGAGGGAAAGTCATTGTTTCGTCCCGATAAGTACTCCGAATATAGGAGGCTTAGCGCCACACCCCCTCGTGAGCCTATGAGATATTTCTTGTGTTCACAACCAGGTCATAGGGCTGTAAATTGTCCAACGGGTAAACCCCGTCAGTTCTCCCCAGGGAAGCCGAGTCCACGGCATGAGGCCGGCAGTTCTTGTATAGCAGTCGAGAAGGTTGACCACCTTTGTAGCAATGAAGCAACTATGAAGTGTGGGTGTAAGTTCACAGTTGTAGGATGTGTGGGTAATCACACATACCGTGACTTACCAGTGATGCGTGGCAGACTGAATGAGAAACCAGTTGAGGTTCTAAGAGACACAGGATGTAGTGGGATTGTAGTTAAGAGAGAACTAGTTGATCCAGATCGATTAACTAAACATAAGAAGATCCTTGTCATGATAGATCGTTCAACCATATCAGTCCCCGTTGCCCGGTGCTACATAGAGTCACCAGTGTTTACCGGTGAAACCGAGGTACTCTGTGTTGACAATCCCATTTGTGATGTGATCATTGGCAATGTGATAGGTGTACACGCCAGTACTCAAAGAGAAAAGGAGGATCCCAGTTTGAAGGCATGTTTTGCCAAAGCAGCTAAGAGTCCCCGAGATGAAAACTCAAGATCGGGATACCACTCTATGAAGAGGGGTCTGTTACACAGACAATTTCAACGTCGGAAAGAACAGGGTGAGAAACTGACTTGTACAGCTGAGAGACTTGGCAAGCTGCAGGAAGACCACCGGCGCCTCCTACAGGAGAAAACGAATCTTACGATGGAGAAAGAAAGACTGTTGAAGTCCGTGGAAGAAGTGACAGAGAGACTGGAGACAGTGCAGCGAGACAACGCTCTACTGCAGTCTCAAGTCTCCCAGCTCTCAAAAGAGAATGGCCGACTGAAGGTAGAGAAAGAGGAAAGTGTTCCTCAAATTGCCTATGACAGACTGAAGGAAGAGAAAGCGAAAGTGAGTACAAACTTCAAACAGCCGAAACAGCAGTTTCAAGAATTAGAAGAGAGTCGTATTCAGCTGGTGACACCCAACTACAGGAAACGCAAGAAAGTAGGCGAGACTGTCCTGTCATTGACACTGGACAAGGAAGATCTCGACCGCCGTGTCGCACAAACCAGGTGCAAGGCTGCATTACTGAACTCGCAGAAACTGAGTATAGAGGAGCAAGTCTCAGAGTTGGTACACCAGGTAGAAACACTGAAGCAGGAGGCTCTTGAGAATTTCACAAGGTTGTACGGTCGATTGTTTGTACTTCAAACGGATCATTAACCGTTGGTTTTCCTCCGTACGGCCCGATTATCAAATCCCAGGTTAATTCGATGGGCTTTGAAACTTCAACCTTATAGTTTTCGGATAGAAGCTATTCCTGGAAAAGAGAATGTAGGAGCAGATTTTCTTAGCCGGCAGTATGTCAAGGAAACCTAGACAGGTATTGTAGCGGACAGACTGAGTTAGCATTGTATGATTAACTAGAAATGTTATTTCATTAACAATGTTTCGTTTGTGAAAGCAGGGTAGGTACTCGTGTATACAACCCTCCCCTCCGGAGTATAATTCCTGTTTGATTAGTATTACTTATGTAAGGAAGGCCTATTAGTCAGTTGACACTGCCTTGTCTCACTAAGTGTATTTTTTGTTGTTGTTGATGATTTCTAATATGAGAAGTGTTCACGCTTGAAAGAATAGGTGGGGCGGATAATACGCTAATTAAGTGTGACAAAACAGACGAACATTAGATACGAACATTTGAGCAGAAGAAAGTGTTGCACTCTCGTCTCCAGGAATTGGGCTGAAACGTGTGTCCGCCCAACGCCTGTAGTAAATACTTCTACGATTCCAACAGTACTGATTAGTTGTGAGACGCTGCATTTCTCACGCGTTGAAGAAGACTGAGCGATAACCGACTGCTGTTCCGTTTTGACGTGATCTTCGAATGCGAAGCCACCACCGTTTCGTCTGCTAGCTGTCATAACACAGACTTCGTGACAGACCTTCTCGACATCGCCGACGTCGTGGCATCGTCACCGTGTTGTCGCCTGGTGATTCGCGTGGAATCGACATTCGTTCGCCGAACGACTTTCAACTTCGTCCTGACATCTCGCCGAACGCGACCGATGCGAACGTTGAATTGACATTCGCACATCACGAGACATTCATTGATTACAGTTCATAGACTTTACAACGGTGTATACCCGTTTTCATGTAAGTGACCAGCTGTTTATACTGTCTCCCATGTAAATTCGTATTTGGATGTATACTCGTCGAGTACAATGTATGGTTTTAAATATAATGTCATAGCAGAATAACGGTTGGCCAACTATCACTGAACCGCATATGTTTATTGTTGATGTATTAAATGGGAATGCCAGTTTGCTTCTCGTATATACATATCTGATCCTACGTTATGTCTCTTGTTCACTCCGAATCCTAGTGCACCTGAACCTATAACTTGCTATGTCAAATCGGGTACCGCCAATTTATTAATTTATTAATACTTACACTCGATTTTGTGACAACATGTCTGACTAACGTAATATTATAATAGCAGGCGCAACTCAGTGATGCAGCGTTGGTTGCTTGACTATAATTTTGCGGTACGTGTTGTGGTCGCAACTGGCACCCTGCCACTATCTGTCTCTATTTGTCTCCTTTCCTCCCCGTCAATCCTTCTCTATTCCTCTCTCCTCTTTCGTCTTCTCTCATTCTCCTTTCTCCTCTCTTTCAAGTCTCCCCTCTCGAATCTCAATTCTCAATTCTCAACTCTCTTCTCTCAACTCTTCTCTCTCATCACTTCTCTCTCCTCCCACTTTACTCTCTTGTCTTTCCTTTTTCTCTCTTCGCCCTCCTCTCAGTATGTGTCAGTCCAGTGGTCCGTCCGTCTGTTTGCCTGTCTTGTCTGTATGTCTGCAGCCGGTCTCAGCCCCGTGTCCCTGTATTCCCCTCTACTCCGCTCCCCCTCTCCCCTTTCTCTCTCGCCCCTCCCCCATCTCTCTCTCTCTCTCTCTCTCTCTCTCTCTCTCTCTCTCTCTCTCTCTCTCTCTCTCTCTCTCTCTCTCTCTCTCTCTCTCTCTCTCTCTCTCTCTCTCTCTCTCTCTCTCTCTCTCTCTCTCTCTCTCTCTCTCTCTCTCTCTCTCTCTCTCTCTCTCTCTCTCTCTCTCTCTCTCTCTCTCTCTCTCTCTCTCTCTCTCTCTCTCTCTCTCTCTCTCTCTCTCTCTCTCTCTCTCTCTCTCTCTCTCTCTCTCTCTCTCTCTCTCTCTCTCTCTCTCTCTCCACTTCTCTCTCCAACTGGCACCCTGTTTCTCTGCTTCACTGCCGCCTTGCCTCTATCTGTCTGTCTCTTTTTTCTCTCTGTCGCCTTCCCCCTTCCTCCCTACCTCAATCTCCCGGTCTCAACATTTCTCCCTCTCTTCCTCTCCTCCTCTCTCCCTCTCCCCATCTTCCCGTCTCCGCATCTCCCCGTGTCCATGAGTTCCCCTCTCCTCCGCCCCCTCTGCACCTCTCCCATTCTCCTCCTTTGCCTCCCCCTCCCCCTCTTTCTCCTCTCACTCTCCTCTCTTTCCTGCCTCCTCTCTCCTCTCAATTCTAAGCTCTCTTCTCTCTCCTCTCTTCTCTCTCCTCCTTCATCTCTCCTCTTACCTATCGTCTCTCTTCTCTCTCCTCCTTCATCTCTCCTCTTTCCTATCGTCTCTCTTCTCTGTCCTCCTTCATCTCTCCTCTTTCCTATCGTCTCTCCTCTCTCTCCTCTTTCATCTCTCCTCTTTCCTATCGTCTCTCTTCTCTCTCCTCTTTCCTATCGTCTCTCTTCTCTGTCCTCCTTCATCTCTCCTCTTTCATATCGTCTCTCTTCTTTGTCCTCCTTAATCTCTCCTCTTTCCTATCATCTCTCTTCTCTCTCCTCCTTCATCTCTCCTCTTTCCTATCGTCTCTCTTCTCTGTCCTCCTTCATCTCTCCTCTTTCCTATCGTCTCTCCTCTTTCATCTCTCCTCTTACCTATCGTCTCACTTCTCTCTCCTCTTTCATCTCTCCTCTTTCCTATCGTCTCTCTTCTCTGTCCTCCTTCATCTCTCCTCTTTCATATCGTCTCTCTTCTTTGTCCTCCTTCATCTCTCCTCTTTCCTATCAACTCTCTTCTCTCTCCTCCTTCATCTCTCCTCTTTCATATCGTCTCTCTTCTCTGTCCTCCTTCATCTCTCCTCTTTCATATCGTCTCTCTCCTCCTTCATCTCTCCTCTTTCATATTGTCTCTCTTCTCTCTCCTCCTTCATCTCTCCTCTTTCATATCGTCTCTCTCCTCCTTCATCTCTCCTCTTTCCTATCGTCTCTCTTCTCTATCCTCCTTCATCTCTCCTCTTTCCTATCGTCTCTCTTTTCTCTCCTCCTTCATCTCTCCTCTTTCATATCGTCTCTCTCCTCCTTCATCTCTCCTCTTTCATATTGTTTCTCTTCTCTCTCCTCCTTCATCTCTCCTCTTTCATATCGTCTCTCTTCTCTCTCCTCCTTCATCTCTCCTCTTTCCTATCGTCTCTCTTCTCTATCCTCCTTCATCTCTCCTCTTTCCTATCGTCTCTCTTCTCTCTCCTCCTTCATCTCTCCTCTTTCATATCGTCTCTCTTCTCTCTCCTCCTTCATCTCTCCTCTTTCCTATTGTCTCTCTTCTCTGTCCTCCTTCATCTCTCCTCTTTCCTATCGTCTCTCTTCTCTCTCCTCCTTCATCTCTCCTCTTTCCTATCGTCTCTCTTCTCTGTCCTCCTTCATATCTCCTCTTTCTTATCGTCTCTCTTCTCTCTCCTCCTTCATCTCTCCTCTTTCCTATCGTCTCTCTTCTCTATCCTCCTTCATCTCTCCTCTTTCCTATCGTCTCTCTTCTCTCTCCTCCTTCATCTCTCCTCTTTCATATCGTCTCTCTTCTCTCTCCTCCTTCATCTCTCCTCTTTCCTATCGTCTCTCTTCTCTCTCCTCCTTCATCTCTCCTCTTTCCTATCGTCTCTCTTCTTTTCTCTCCTCCTTCATCTCTCCTCTTTCCTATTGTCTCTCTTCTCTCTCCTCCTCTCGTGGTGCGTTGCATTAATAATAATAAGAAAACTTCTATTGCGCCTAAATCCTTGGAAACCAAGCTCAGAAGCGCATAAAAACAAAGGATTGGTCAATCTCAAAATCCATAAGCACTATTCAGTTGTCAATGGCGACGGAATTTTGTAACAAATGTTTCAGCAAGTGAATTTATTTGTGCTTTAAGTGACGATACAATTGTTTCTAATACTTTGAGAGTTGCAAAGTAATCTAACTATAATCGGTCAAACACAAGCGTATGTGTGTTTGTATTGTGATCGACAAGATGACCTATGACCACATCACGCCAGTGCGTGTGTACGTGTCTGTCTGTCTGTCTGTATGTCAATATATGTATCTACATTATGCTACGATACTATAGTAACCTTTAAAAACAATAACCATGTTTTTCTTGCGTGCGCACGTACGTTCCACCTTGAATATAAGTCTGTTACACATTACATCAGTCCAACTGTCCGTCAGCCTGTCAGCCCGCCCGCCCGCCCGCCCGCCCGCCCGCCCGCCCGCCCGCCCGCCCGCCCGCCCGCCCGCCCGCCCGCCCGCCCGCCCGCCCGCCCGCCCGCCCGCCCAGCATTGTTCAGTCTGTCGGAGATACTGCGATACTGTTCAATTCTGTCGGAGATGAAGCAGTATTGGTCAATCTCGATCGGTGAAGATGCCACAGTTTTGTTCAGTTGACGGAGATGCCGCGGTATTGTTCAATTATGTCCGATATGAAGCAGTATTGGTCAGTCTTCGTAGAGATGCCGCCGTTTTGTTCAATCTGACGGAGATTTCGCCGTACTCTTCAATTCTATTGGAAATGAAGCAGTATATATTTGTTAATCTCAACAAAGATGCCACAATTTTGTTTAGTCTGACGGAAATACCGCAGTACTGTTCAATTATGTCGGAGATGAAGCATTATTGATCAATCTTGGTGAACACACCGCAGTTTTGTTCAGACTGACGAAGATACCGCAATACTGTTAAATTCTGCTGGAAATGAAGCAGTATGTATCAATCTTCAGAGATGCCGCAAGTTTGTCCAGTCTGACGGAGATACCGCGGTACTGTTCAACTCCGACGGAGCTAAAGTAATATTGGTAAGTCTTCGTAGAGATGCCGCCGTTTCGTTCAGTCTGACGGAGATGCCGCGGTACTGTTCAATTCTGTCGGAGGTGAAGCAGTATGTTTCAATCTCGGTGAAGATGCCACAGTTTTGTTCAATCTGACGGAGATACCGCGGTACTGTTCAATTATGTCGACAATGAAGCAGTATTTATCAATCTCGGTGAAGATGCCACAGTTGTATTCGTTCTGACGGAGATTTCACCATACTGTTCAATTCTATCGGAAATGAAGCTGTATTGGTCAGTCTTCGTGGAGATGTCGCCGTTTTGTTCAGTCTGACAAAGATACCGCGGTACTGTTAAATTCTGTCGAAAATTATGCAATATTTGTCAAACTCGGCGAAGATACCACGGTTTTGTTCAGTCTGACGGAAATACCGCGGTACTGTTCAATTATGTCGGATATGAACTAATATTTATTAATTTCGTCGAAGATGCCACATTCTGTCAGAGATGAAGCAGTATTTGTCAATCTTGGTGCATAGATACGCTGCAGTTTTGTTCAGTCTAAAGGAGATACCGCGGTACTCTTTAATTATGTCGGAGATGAAGCAGTATTTTTCAATCATGGTGAAGATGCGGCAGTTTTGTCCAGTCTGACGGAGATAGATACCGCGGTACTGTTCAATTCTGTCGGAGCTAAAATAATATTAGTCAGTCTTGTTGAAGATACCGCATCACTGTTCAGCTCTGTTGGAGATAAAGTAGTATTTGTCAATATCGGCGAAGATGCCGCAGTTTCTTTCAGTCTGACTGAGTTACCGCGGCACTGGTCAATTCTGTCAATCCTGTGATAATGAATTATTTGTGAATCTTGGTGGCGGTGCTGCAGTTTTTTCAATTCTATCGGAGATGAAGCATGTAGTATTTATCGATATTGGTGGAAATGCCGCCGTATTGTTCAGTCTGTTGGGAATGACGCAGATGAAGCAGTATTGGTTAATCTAAGTGGAGTTTCCGCAGTTTTGTTCGGGATGACGGGGATACTACGGTATGTTATGGTCTACTTGAGATGAAGCAAAATGTGTCAATCCTGGTGAAGATGACGAACTTTTGTTCAGTCTGGTGGAGACACTGCGGTACTGTTCAATTATTTCGGAAATACTGCAGTGTTGGCCAATCCTGCTGGAGATACTGCAGTATTGTTCGATCTGTCGGAGTTATCTCGGTATTGTTCAGTTACGTCAAAGATGAATCAGTATTGGTCTGTCCTGGTGGAGATGTCGCAGTGTTGTTCAAATAAGCCTTAGATGGCGCGGTATTGTTCAATCCAATTGGAGATGCCGCTATATTGTATTATTATATTATATATATCTTAAATTTCTGGTGTTTTTTTAAAATGTCTTAATTGGGCATTTGGTGCCGTGTTTTTGTGATCTTGGATTTTTAGTGCTATTTTTTATGTTAATACAATCTCGACTTTTTTTACTCTTTTTGTGTCGGCGCCCTCGAACAGGGTAACCTGGAGTCACGGCGCATTATAAATGCTCTAATTATCATTATTATTGTTCGGCCATATAGGATATATGCTGTAGTATTCTGGTGTCTTGTTGGAGTTTATTCCTCGTGAGATGGTAAAATAACGTTCTGAATACTGAATACTGTATTGTCTTGGAAATGATCCAGTGCTTCTTAATCTTGGACATCATGCAATTTTGTCCGCTGAATACGCTAGAAAAGTGTCCAGTGGAAATGACCCAGTAGTCTTGGAAGTGATACAGTTCTGTTAAGTCGATGCATGGTATTGTTAAATTTAAAATGTCATCTTCACTGACCTGGAATTCGCGAGGTAACGGAAACCCCCCACAACATATCTAGGTAGCCCAGTGTCGCATCAGATCATCTAAATAACATTTAGTTTTCGATTCATTCAAAAACAGCACTGACAATCCTTAGTTTCAACCGGGACATTATTTCCACAGGAAAACAGCTCAATTTTCCTTAAAGAAAGATACTAGATTACATGTTCTTGGGGAATGTGCAGGATTCCCTTTTTGCTATGCCAATAAGTTCAAAGAACTGCGTTTCCCAAGCACCTTAAAAGTAGTCATTGTTCAAACTTACTCGTTGGGCAACAATATCACCATATTGGTTTAGAATAGGCGCAGCTACCTAGGCAATCAAGTCAGCGAGGTGTCTTTTCAGAACAAATTAAAGCCAAGGAACCACGTATAAAACAATTACCAGCAACAGGTCCACGTATAACGTCACTGGTTACACCTGACTACATGGATGTAATTATTATGTTTCATGCCTACACTTGTGTGCAAAGCGCGCAGACCCAGTCGTATTAGCGTGACGTCACCAGCATCTACGGAGAAACGCCGTAAGAATAATTGTACTTAGATGAGTTATCCGTGCACACATCCGAATTTGTCAGTGCATTGCGTCATCACCAGAGGGCGCGCATTGATCAATTTCCGTTTCCGTGTAAGATTTGTGCAGGCCGGGTCAGTTGTACAAAATGCCTCTCGGAATAGGAGAATATCCCCCTGAATATAACGCCAAGGTGCATGGCCAGTACAGCCCGGCTCGGTACTATGGAAAACGTACGTGTCATTGTGTGCTTACAAAATTGCAGCAACAACACGTCAAAATATTGTTCTAGCAGATTTGACAGGGTGGAACCTTGAAGGTCGTTTGCGTTGTCGTGACGGTTGTCGCAAATCCGATTCCGTGGTGCCTTGAAAAATACGATATTATTGTTATTAAGTAAACACATATTGTTATGCTAAATACATAACTGTATTGGGTAACCCTGTATTGTATTGCCTGGATGCTGAAATTAGTAAATGGTTGCAATTAACGAACGTTCTTGAATCTGGTTTTGTTATGGGTGGAAATGTAGTTATAATTATAGACTATACTAGGTACATCACATTCCGCTAGGGGCAGCACCGTAAATTTGTCCCGCATTCTAGACCTGAAACCTGTGACGGTTTTGGACGCCATTGTTACTGCTCCCGCCGAGATTGGGGGATTCCCCAAAATCGCTTGGCAACATTATGCAAATGAATTTACGTCGTATTTTGATGATCACATGAACCAATGAAAGACTGATCTACGTCATAGCCAGTTTCGCGGGAGTTTTCCGAGCATGATAAGCGAGGTAGGTGGATTCAAACTTTGATGTTGTAAACAATCGTTTAAAAATATGGTATAATAGATTTTCACCCCGTTAGTATCCTGTTTTAACCTTTTATAAATACATATGCCTTCATATGATATGCATTTTATGATTGTGGACCCCCGTGGGAGCGTGCAATCGCTCGTGGAAAAACAGGCCTGTCGCACGCTATTCGGCGTTCAAAGTTGAAATGCGTAGTTTGTAGCCTGCGCGCGACCGGTTCAGCGGTACGTACGCCACGCTGGCGTTGCATAATTATGATGTACTGGCGCGCGCTATGCAAATCATAAAATGTTTGCTATGCGGGTTAAACTGTATGCGTTTCAAGCAATCGTGAAAATAATCATAGTTTTAAACTGATTTACAAATGTAGCACTGGGCCTGAGAATGTGAGCGTAGTCGTAGACTGCATCGATCCAACATTCGTACGCCATTTCCTACGATGCAAAATCCACGCAATCCAAACTGTTTGCACCTAAATCCTAACATGTTCTGTGCACAAAAGTAACTATTGATATGTAAGTGTTGCATGGTATTCATTATTTTTCCAAATAACTGTGAAAATATTAGTTTTCTAATTTAAGGCCAGGCACGGCAGGCAAAAATTTATTATTGCATATATCTGGCATTTAAATGTAAACGTGATCGTGATTGGGTTACTTGTGCCACGTGGGCACTGACCTGCCACGTAATTGGCTGTTGTGAGGGATGGGCTAGGATCAATGGGTTTGACTCCATCTTGGAATCTTTGAAATTACCACCTACTGCAAGATTAAAACATTTAATATTAAATCCAGTGCCATCAGCACTTTTGTAATTATGTCCATTTAATTTAACATTTATTATTGTTTAAAATAAGAAATAGTAATTAAAATGTTGCCATGATATTTTAATTATTGTAATACAACCGTACTCAATGCCAGCTTTTTAATAGTTGTCTTAATAATTTTTAGTGTAAGATTACTTACACAAAAACAAAGTCCAGTGACACCAATTTAATTATTTTATTTTTTGAATACACTTATGTTTATTAACACTAGTGGTACTGCATTAATTTGTATCACACACATACATTAATACAGTTTTCCTCTATTTCATGTTGAAGGATTCTGCTGCAAATGTATGAAGAGTAACAGTACATTGACAGTGTCCTGTGAACATTGGCACGCTTCACTTGCATTGCTGTATGACACATTGAACGGATTTTATCTACAATCGACCAACAGTGTCCTGTGAACATTGGTACACTTCACTTGCATGGATATATGATATGAAACAGTGAACCGATTATATCTACACTAGTCGGCAATGTACTCTGTTCCTCCTTCTATAGTTCCCTGTATGTGCAGTGAAGTTGACAATAGTTATTGTACTTCTGCTGTTTCAGTTGTTTTCAATGTCTACTTGTCGGCTGCATACTGTGAACAACATGTTAACATTACTTCATGTTGATGTGAGACATTAATGAACAAAAGAATTAAGTATCATTGTTGTAGTACTGACCTTTGCATTGTACTGTGAACATTTCATGACATTGAACTATACAGGAAATTATACAGATCTTGGAATGCATAATAAATTATGTTAAATTCAAGCAATGCTGTTGTGTTTCTTCACAACAATGGTTGTGTCAGGGACACCTCAATGTTTACAAACAAGTCAAATAATGCCCAATGGTCAACAGTTAGTAGTTGAACTTTCATTTTGATCAACATACCATAATTATTAAGTAAAAATAAATTGGACAATAATATAGACAACATGGTTAGAGGTAAACAAAATTATAAATTAATCATTAATGGTTCACACTTTAATATGCCATTTTATCCCAAAAATTATGGTTAATATGTAGATGTGATAAATTACAAGGATTTATAAAGTTACTAAGTCCATGTGTTACACTACATAATTTAAGTAAGTAATTTGTCAACATAATTAAATCGGTGCTCATTCAAGGTCAATTATCTAGGTCGTATCAAGGTCATATGCTATTATGGTCAAGGTTAAACATTTAGTTACTTTTAATTTGATAGCACAACATACCATAATTATTAGTTTAAAATAAATTGCACATTCATACATGCAATTAGGTCAAAGGTCATTTTTTTAAAACAAGTTACCTCACTATTGTTCATGCTTTAATATGCTACTTTATAGTCAGTGTGTACATAAATGTTCCATTTCAACACTTTATAAACATACCAAGCCCATGTGTCACACAGAATCATTTAATTAGGTCACTTGTCAACATATATAGGTCAACGGTCATTAAAGGTCAAATAACTAGGTCACGTCAAGGTCACAATACAAGGTCAACATTTTTGGGTCATAACATTTTACTTTACTTCAATATCTTACAATATACAGATTATGTAATGTTTTGCCTATATTCAGTGGCACATGGTGGCAGCACAGTCTGCACAAGCTCCAGATCACAAGAAATGGACATGAATCCTATAGACACAATCACCCTTTTTTCAGACACTAAAAAGTGGATTTACTTTGTTAATAATAGAGATAATTCAAAATTTCAAAAAGGGTTGTAAACTACATAGCATACACTATCACATAGAAGTGATTAAATGATTATATATCAATTTTGAATTTTTTTGTAATGTACCTAACTATACTATAGACGTATAGTATTAGAGATGTACTTCATGTAGTTATAAATAAATATTATATAAAATGGCTTATTTATTCTATTTCCAACATGACTTGGATGCTACATGAATGACCGACTGAATTACACGTCTGATATGATTGTCAGTTGAACTTGATGCACTGACTTATTTCGTTTGTTGACTGTAAAGTAAACAAATGCCACAATTAGTTGAATGCAATTTTGGGCACTTGTGAGTTGTGTCGAATCTGGACCCACCTCAATTCCGCCATTATAATTTGAGTTTTGCCTAACTTTGATACCTCAGTGCGCTAGTTCCATCATTCAACATTATCCAAGGCATATTTACGTTTAAAAATATTGCGTCTTAGTACACTTTTTGGCATAAATAGTGCCCCGGTTTGCATCAACATACACTGCTATATCGCTTATTTTATGCTTGCAATGTGGTAATGCATGGCCACAGCGGTGCAGACACTGCAGAGTAACGCAAACCGGGTCGCTATTTGGGCTTCAAAAGTGCACCAAGACACTATTTTTTAATATAAATATGCCTGTGGTGATGTTGAATGCTGGTACTCGAACGGCAAAATCGAGGTGAGTCCAGATTTGACACAAGCGCCCAATTTTTTTATGAACTATCTCCAGGTTTGTGTATACGTCACATTATCCATCCTAGTTGATACAAGTTCACAATCACTCACACTAGAAATACTTCCAATTTTGTCATCGACTTTAATTTTGTATATAATATAGATTTCACCTTAATGTCATTTTATGTTCTAATCATCAGCTTTTTATTCAACAGCCGATACCAAGCTCGCAGATGTGAAACTAGGCCAACTGGGAGCCTGGTTTGGTCGACGTAGCTACAGTCCAATGGCAATATTTCGTGTAACAGGCAGAGGTAAGGACTGATCTAAACCATTCCTTTGATAATTTGGACAGCCATTAAAACTCAAAAGTGTGAGCTCAGTCCCATCAGGATGCACAGAATAGTCAGGATCACATGGATAACTGGGAAGGGTTTTCTTGGTGTCAGACGGGTCACTCCAATTTTAACAGAATTAACAAAGTTGTATTGTATATGTACACACACATATATTTTCTAGGCTTAATAAAAATTATATAAATAAATGCGATTATAAACAGTCGACACCGGTTTCATGGATCCAGATTACTCATGCTACATTGTACGTCTGCAGTAACCACAGTGGTCCTATGAAAATTAGCATTTTGTAGTTCCTCGGTTCTAGTCAGACAAGCGAGCAAGCAATATCTACCTGTGCACTTGCAGCTTACTGGAGATGGGCAGAGAAGTGGATGATGGTGAAGAAGCCGACCGTGGCGCCAGTGGCACACATCATCCTTGGTCTCTCTCTCTTCTACTATATCCAGCTCTACAGCTTTGTCCGTAAGTAGCTGGCTCGTTCGGTGTCTTTGTAAGACTATTTGTTTATTTTATATAGTGATATATGAGTATTGGTTAACGTAGACTTTTGAAGAAATAAATTTGATGTATAGATGCATGAGTAATATAATAAAAAATAATGGTGCTTAGTTGCTTTTTAGGTTTAAAGGGAATAAAAACATCTATTGCTTGAATTCATGTTAAATTACATCCTGCTATCTATTTCCACGTCCACCAAGCCAAACAAATTCAATGAATTAGAAATTTCACATTTTATGCTGTGCATCCGGACATTTTCGAATATGCATATTTTTGGCGCGCTTTTCGGGATGCCGAGATGTGATGTCACTTATGACTCCAACTCGCATTAGGCCGACCCTTTCCATGCATTCAGAGCATGTTTACAAGTATAGCTTTTGGGTCGAAACGAGCGTCAGAACGAGTTATTGTGCAACATTCCGACGTAATACAAACACTAGTGATCATAGAGGAACAAGCAGTTATCTTACAGTTCCACATGAATCGAATTTTATTCAAAACAACGAATGGGCCAACAAGTCGACTAGGTTTCGCCGAGCTTGGGCTCGTTTTCAGAATAATTATTTCGAATGCAACCAATGGGAGATAATCTACACCAATAAACATACATAGCAAACATGTATTGTATCCAGCTACATAAAGTAACGTGCATAATCTCATAATATCACTAGAATATCAATATATGAAGGAGTTGTACAATTGATCATAACAACTTAAATCAGTCAGACAATTTCCGCTGGTCCTGCTAGCTCAGTGGGTAGGCGCGTTGGTTACTTGTCGTTTATTTTACAATCGGGCGACGCCTGTTCAATCCTGACAGCATGCAAACCATTGATTTTCTTTAAACTTTTTTGTTTATGTTTTCACAAAGTAATATAAACAAAATTATTTTATACTATAATGCACTGTTTGTAAATAATTCTTATTTTTTTAGTAATTATTTATTCGCCACAAAAATGAAAATATGGTCATTATATAACGATGTTTCTAAATTTTATTTATCCAAACAAATGTAATGGATATATAATTTATTAATTGTAAATATATTGTACGGTAATATATTGTAATTATATATGTGAAAACAAATTGTGATCTGTCTGGATAAATACAATTTAGAAACATCGTTATATATAATGACCATATTTTCATTATTGTGGCGAATAAATAATTACTAAAAAAATATTTACAAACAGTGCATCATAGTATACTAAATGATTTGGTTTATATTACTTCGTGAAAACACAAACAAAAAGTGTCAAGAAAACCAATAGTTTGCATGCTGTTGTTGAACCGGCGTCGCCCGATTGTAAAATAAATGGCAAGAAACCAACGCATCTACCAACTGAGCCAGCGGCGCCAACAGAAATTTGCTGACTGATTTAAGTTGTTATGATAAATTGTACAACTTCTGCTTCATATATTGATATTCTAGTGATATTATGCACATTACTTTCTGTAGCTGAATACAATATATGTTTGCTATGTATGTTTATTTGTGTAGATTATCTCCCGTTGGTTGCATTCGATATAATTATTCTGAAAACGAGCCCAAGCTCGGCGAAATCTAGTCGACTTGTAGGCCCATTCGCATTCGTTGTTTTGAATAAAATTCGATTCGTGTGGAACCGTAAGATAAACGTTTGTTCCTCTGTAATGACTAATGTTTGTATTACGTCGGAATATTGCACAATAACAAATTTTGACGCTCGTTTCGACCCAAAAGCTATCCTTGTAAACATGCTCTGAATGCATGGAAAGGATTGGCCTGATGCGAGAGTGTGTCATAAGTGACATCACGATACCACGTGATCGCCTAGCTCATTAAAATTTAATTTTCCACGGGAATCGCTTCACAGACGGGCTTAAAATCAAATTTATGCTACAAATGTATTTTTCTGTATTTGTTTAATGTTGTCAAATGTTACATACAATGTTAAACTTTGTATACACATGGAAAAAGGATTTTAGCTAATGCCTTATTTTTATTTCCTTTAAAATGTTTCACTGTTCTCGCTGGAAGTACTAATGTTGGTATGCACGAAGTATTAAAAACTGTTATTGTTTTGTTTCCATGGAACTTGTTCACTCCCGAGTAGAAAACAAAATGTTATGATCATCATATTTACCACTCTGTTATGGACGATATCATGATGTAGTATGAAGTGAAAGGTACAGTCGATGCATATCTGTCCATAGGATACCATCGTCATACCAAGTATCACTGGTGAGAAACATCTACACGTCAGACCCGATGCAGGACCACAAGTTCACCAAGACAGTGTGTCATCCCCAGTTCCTGCCCCAGACACCACGTCACATGGACAGTTGTGACTTTGTGTCCGAGCAATGCGCAAATCCTTACACATGTGATCTGGCATCGTGGCCATGGGAAATAGTTAAGCTGTAGGAAATAAAGCCTGTTGAACTCTGTTTCACATTTGGTTTGTCTTCTGTATGTTATCTATTGTCTCAGTTGATTGCATTCCTTTTTAAAAATGTTTACACATGTCCAGCAGTGAGAAAATATGCATTTTTTAGTAAATTTGTGAATGTGTGTGTGCATGTGTTCTTGTGTCTGTCCATGAGTGCATGTTTAAATACATATATTAATACTGTCTGAATTAAGTGCCACAAAGTTTTTGCATCTTCTCAAACTGTCAGTAGAAATGGTGAATGTTGGGAAGTGGTGGAGAGAACAAAACAATGTTGTTAACCAGCATCAGACACTTGTGGGCCAAATCACACACACTGTCATGACAGTCACCATTTCCACTGCTAGCTGGAGAAAATGTAGACACTTTGTGGTGCTTAATCCAGAGAATATTAGATGTTAAAGAAGAGTGAAGAAATATGTCGCAATTTGAGTGAATTCGTGTCCGTGGCTTGAAATCTCACCTGCACAGCACGTCTCCCAATACATGTACTTGAACAGGCCTACTCAGAATTAAAAAAGACCCCATTGCACCACAAACCATTATTATCTGACCACATTTGTACAAAAAACTGTTTCATCCACACAAATCTACCCACAAAATATTTACATTGATAAAAAGAACGAGACAGAACTTTAGTAGCAATTTATTATTCCCAGAGTAAATTAGTGTTAAATCTGTTGCCAATAAAGACGTGGGACCTAGAGAGAATGGCTAGAGTTTAGAGATGGATAGCATCGATTGCTTCTGCCTTGTGTACTGGGAGGCACAAGGAGCAAGTTGTTACATATTCATAAACTAGTTTATTCTCATAAAATTTTGCAATTGGTGACGTGTTGGAGATCAGATATACATTTCCGTACAACAGAAAAGTATTACACCCCATATGTGACGTGCCAAAGCGAACCAGGTTTTTAATCGCAAACCCTACTGCCCAAGACTTAAAAATAGTTGTTTAGGTCATGTCCAATAAATTTTGGTGATTTTTACATAAAATTAATGTATATCTTATAATCTCCACTTTTTATGTCTACTTTATTTTCCTCAAATAATCCAAAACCTAAGCAAATAGATGCATTTATGAACACACAGATTAAGGCAATAGTCATGAGTCAAAATTTCTTCGTTTCTCAAAATGTTGCTTTTTTAAGTTTGATTGATACAAAAATTCAACAAATTAGGTGTCATTTACAATCTGTAGAATTCATAAAAGTACAAAACTTTCAAAATTTTGCATCTTAATACCCACACTTTGCTGCGGCAGGTAACATAGTCACTTTATTTGTTCTCACTGATTCTGTATTCCACCACACATTCAGTGGCAGTGATTGAGCACCCCAACCAGAGTCTGATATGAAGAGTTTATACATTAAAAGTTTAACAAATTCTCTTGAACTGTCTGCTGCTTATTAAGTAGATTAAACATTCACATCTTGTTTACCTTTTTATTCAAATATTTGATTGCTGAAGCAAATAATTATTACATTAACTCAACTCATCATAACTAAACATCCTGGTGTAAACAAGTCAGTCGGCTAGTCAAATCACAATTCTGAAATAAACACATATCTCACAAGAATAATTTAAACAAGAAAACCTTGCTTCAAAATAATGACCCACAGCTACTGGCGGCAAAGTTTGTTGTACACATCTAAACTGTAGAAGTTGTGGCAGTCAACATGTCACCTTTCACATGTGTAATATATACGAGTCGGTTTTCACAGAAATTTGCAATGACAATCTTTAACGCTTGACAATTTGTTTACATATTGCTCAGTTCAGACCAGCAATTCAGGTTGTGTTTTGTTGGTGCGGCAGTTATGTGATGGACGTGACAAAGTTGGTCTACTGCTCCACGGCTGCTATTGTTTACATATTGCTCAGTTCAGACCAGCAATTCAGGTTGTGTTTTGTTGATGCGGCAGTTATGTGATGGACGTGACAAAGTAGGTCTACTGCTCCACGGCTGCTACTTAACTGACATTTGGCCATGCATTTCAAACTGTTCTTTCTTCAAGTTGTTCGTTTAATTAATTAATTTATTGCTAACTCATCTGTTACACATCACATGATGCATATGTTACATGTCACATGACTCACATGATGCATATGTTACATGTCACATGACTCACATGATGGTCAAACATCAACTTTCTGTGACCATACATTGAGACGCCTTATGTCTGTCGGCATATAAAGATACATCACATGTCAGCCACTACCAGTGTTACGTGGAACATTCATAGATACATCACATGTCAGCCACTACCAGTGTTACGTGGAACATTCATAGATACATCACATGTCAGTCACTACCAGTGTTACGTGGAACATTCATAGATACATCACATGCCAGCCACTACCAGTGTTACGTGGAACATTCATAGATATATCACATGCCAGCCACTACCAGTGTTACGTGGAACATTCATAGATACATCACATGCCAGCCACTACCAGTGTTACGTGGAACATTCATAGATACATCATATGCCAGCCACTACCAGTGTTACGTGGAACATTCATAGATACATCACATGCCAACCACTACCAATGTTACGTGTAACATTCATATATATATCGCATGCTAGCCACTACAAGTGTCCAGTGGAACATTTTGAGATACATCACACCTGCCTGTCTTGCCACTAATAATGTGTTTGAGGGAGACATCACTACCAGTGTTCTGCGGAGTTAAGCTGATGCTCTATGGCACATTCAGCATATTTTGTGGATCAAACTGCTGTGGTACTTGTTGCTGTTGTACTGGTATCTGTTGTTGTTGCTGCTGGACAGGTACTTGTTGTTGTTGCACTGGTACTTGCTGTTGTTGTGGCACTGGTTGTTGTTGCTGTTGCACTGGTACTTGTTGTTGCACTGGTACTTGCTGTTGTTGCTGTTGCACTGGCATTTGCTGTTGTTGCACTGGTACTTGTTGTTGCTGCTGCATTGGCACTTGCTGTTGTTGCTGCACTGGTACTTGTTGTTGCTGCACTGGTACCTGCTGTTGTTGCTGCACTTGTACCTGCTGTTGTTGTTGCTGCACTGGTACTTGCTGTTGTTGCTGCTGCACTGGTACTTGCTGTTGTTGCTGCTGCATTGGTACTTGCTGTTGTTGCACTGGTACTTGCTGTTGTTGCTGCTGCACTGGTACTTGCTGTTGTTGCTGCAGCACTGGTACTTGCTGTTGTTGCTGCTGCACTGGTACTTGCTGTTGTTGCTGCTGCACTAGTATTTGCTGTTGTTGTTGCTGCACTGGTTCTTGCTGTTGTTGCTGCTGCACTGGTACTTGCTGTTGTTGCTGCTGCACTGGTACTTGCTGTTGTTGCTGCTGCACTGGTACTTGTTGTTGTTGTATTTGTACTTGCTGTTGTCCAGGCTGTTGCTCCTAAAACAAAATATTCTCTATTTATACATTTTAATTAACAGAACATCTGTTTCATGCTGGACAAATTAGTATTTACAATAGCAGCAATTATTTCACATATATAGGATGTTTTTTTTTAAAGGCTTTAAAAGGCTCTTCATTTGTAGAAAATGACTGCAACCTACCCACTCTGTGCTTCACTTTCTTGGCCACCAAATGGGTATATTTATAATCCAAATAAATATATTTCTTTGCTGAAAACCTGATTCTAATTATCACCAAATAGCATATTTTCATGTTGTCTTAAAAAAAGTAAAATGGTGGGCACCCTGGTATCTCCATCAAACAGAACAATACACATCACATGATGCATATGTTACACATCACATGATGCATATGTCACATGACTCATCTGTTACATGTCACATGACTCATCTGTTATATGTCACATGATTCATCTGTTACACATCACTTAATAAAATATGCACTTAATAAAATAATACTAATAATAACTTTATTTAGACACTCATTTCCAAAGAACAACTCTGTTCAATTATGTTAGGCGTTTGATCATGAACGGCACGAAATACAAGTACGAGCATTTTATACTACTTCAAATATGTATTACTTGGCTGAAAAACTTTCACAGAGTGTCACCAGGAGATCAATCGTCGTAGAACACTATCTTTCTGACACACTGTTGAAAGTGTCCTGGTGGTGCCCCTGGTGTTGACAGTTTTCATTATACAAGATCACTGTTAAGGAGCGAATCAATTTGAAAGAGCAAATAAGCGCTCATAAGAATGCTGGTGATACAACCGCCAGATTGGTGCTTTTTATGATTGTTTTGAAAAAAATCAAACAGATCAAATAATATGAAATATACTGTTCATCACTCCTAGATTCCATTAGACAGCAAGAAATACACTTACTTTGGAGCAAATGTTGAAAAATATGCGACGCTTCAACCCGTCTACAGTGGATCTTGTTCACGCACTGGTGTCATGTGATGCGGCTATTTGTTGCAGATGGCGGGCAGGTGGTATCCCTTATCTCGGTTCATGGTGGGAGCTCTCTGTTTGATGTAGATGTCCTCACATGACACCAGTGCGTGAACTAGATCCACAGACGGGTCAAAACGTCGCATATGTTTCAACAATGGCTCCACAGTAAGTTTCTTTCTTGCTGTTAGGTCAAATAATATTTTACAAAGTCCTGGCTCTGTCCCTGTGTGTGTGGTCCAGGAGGAGACAGTCACTTACGGCCGGTTTGTCCTGGTGGGCCTCTTTCTGGTGCTGCTTCAGCTCCTGGATGATCTCCTTCTGCTGCTCGATGAGTTTCTCCTGCACCGCGTGCTGCACCTTCAGCTCCTTCAGCAGGATCTTCGCCTCAGCATTCGTGTCCTTCTTCGTCTCACCAGACTTCTTCTCAACAGCCTACAATCATGGTATTGAAAACACATGACAAACAGCTACACGTCACACAGAAACTACGACCACAGCACTGAATACACATGACAAACAGCTACACATCACACAGCAACTACGACCACAGCACTGAATACACATGACAAACAGCTACACATCACACAGCAACTACGACCACAGCACTGAATACACATGACAAACAGCTACACATCACACAGCAACTACGACCACAGCACTGAATACACATGACAACTACAACTACAGCACTGAATACACACCATGAATAATATATAGACAAATAAATACACACACAATTAAATACACACCACACAAAATTATACACACACCACATACAACACTAAATAAATACCACAGACAACACTAAATACACACCACAGACAACACTAAAAGCACACCACACAAAATTATACACACCACACAAAATTATACACACACCACATACAACACTAAATACACACCACATACAACACTAAATACACACCACACAAAATTATACACACACCACATATAACACTAAATACACACCACATACAACACTAAATACACACCACACAAAATTATACACACACCACATATAACACTAAATAAATACCACAGACAACACTAAATACGCACCACAGACAACACTAAATACACACCACAGACAACACAAAATACACACCACAGACAAAACAAAATACGCACCACAGACAACACTAAATACACACCACAAACGACACTAAATACATATCACAGACAACACTAAATACACATCACAGACAAATGCGCTCAAGTCTTGCAAAAAGAAGAATCTGTTTTTATGGGGTGGTAGCGCAGCTCAATGGGGTATTTTATTAGTTAGGTGACAAAGGGAGTAAAAAATATTCTGGATTTTTTGTTTCAGACCCCAGTTGCCATATTTTCCAATTATGACAGCCATTTTGTGTTGCCAGTTGCCATGGCAACACAAAGTGGCTGTCATAATTGGAAAATAAGGCATAAAAAGATTTCCATCCATGGTCTCCGACCATTACTATAACATATCTAATGCTATTAAATGTTACCTAAAATGATACCCCTGTTTGAGAAACAAATTATGTAAAATTTGACAAACTAAATATGAATGAAATATGCAGTTATTTAATATCTTCATTCATATGGTAACATGTTCCTTAAAAACGGTCATGTATAAAGCTACAGGTGTAAAGTAACATCTCATTAATACAGATACCTTGGCACCCAGATATCAGGTCAGGGCAATGGAATTTATAAATGATAATGCACCCCATTGTTTGTGGAATACTCATGGTGAGGTTCCACACTGGTGAGGTTCCACACTGGTGAGGTCCACACTGGTGAGGTTCCACTGTACTAGAGACACGGGGGAGGGGACAAATACTATTCAACTAAAACACTTAACATATCTTAAATGTTTTAAACCAAATGTTTATATTTCAATTATAATCTGCTGACACAATCCACAGAGATATTATGACTACTGATACAGAAAATGATTTGTGATTACTTTTGACGCTTGCCATTCAAATGTAGGGAAAACAAACCTTCTGCTTTTCAGCTTTGTGTGATTTCAGTTCAGCTTTCTCTGCCACTTTTTTCTCTGCATCTTTTGTAGGCTCCTTCTCAGCACCTTTCTCTGCATCCTGTCACATAAAGGCACTGCTTAGGCAAACATAGTGAAACGTGTTGCTTCATTGCAACCATACCTTCTGGCCTGGTTGAAATAGTAATGTATATATGAATATTCTGAGTTGCCGAGAGACATTGGCAGTTAGCAATAAAAGATACACTGAAGGTGCCTATTTAGGCTGCTCTGTATCTTGAAGCTTGTTTTAGTGACTATCGTTTGAATGTGATCACTTCCAAACATGGAATATTTCAAGCATCCTTTCAAGGCATTACTCACAGGCTCTCTGTTCCTGTCTCACTATGGCTACTTTATGGTTTGATTAAAATGGATTGAATCTCAGCTTAGCACCCATTTTTTGATCTCATTGTCAATAGAGTGCCAGAGAAACCTGACACCACAATTATGTTTGTACTAATTGTACTGAAAGTTGAACTGTAACCATACAGAATGAGGGTATTACCTTCACAGCTTCCTGTTTCTTCACCCCGTCTGCGTCAGCCTTCTTCTCCCTTCCATCCTTCGTGTCCTGCCACAATCAAACCACTGCTATTTAGTGTTTATTAACTCATTAAACACCTTACTGCTTGTTTTGTGAATATCTCTGAAGATGCAAACATGATTAGTTTTTAAAATAACTGACAAATTATTATTTTGCAACAAATTATTCTAGTAAGCGTTATGTATGTCATGACACTGCGACAATATAACCATAACAAATATTATTAACAACATTTTGGGATCCCTTGTAATGTGACTGAACATGTCTGTCAACTTACCGGGTCCTTCTGTTCCCCTGTGTCTGGTGGGGCATGAGGATAGGGAGGTTCTTGTCGCTTCTCATCTGAAACACAAATCCGTCTTGGAAAACTCCAGTCATTTCCAGTATTCACAGACTAAACAATATCTCTGAAGAGCCATTCTGGCATGTCAGTCAGTAGTATATCATTTCACAACATCACATGACTATGTGTCAAATGATTACTTTCAAAAGACAGATATCTTGCAAACAAACTCTATAAAAGAATCTTGAAAGTTTCGAGGTACCATTAGGGATAGTCGGACCAGTTTGTCAAATCCTCAAAACTGTGAGGAAAATAAATCAATATAGTGGTGTCACCTGTTGAGTGGCATATATATTAAAATATCTTGATGGTTTGTGAATATCAGAACAGCGTGGTAAGTCGTGTCTTGGTCTTCACGCCACGTCAATTGAATTCTGTGGTTATTGGCTATGGTTTTGGAAGCGATTTCGGATTGCTCAAAATCACAAGTCCAACACCATGGGTGGTGGATGGAATCAATATGAAACATGTTCTTCTGGACTTTTTGCAAACTTACGAAACGTTCTTCTGCCTTTGACTAAACACAAAAGAATTGCTTGATGTTGTTATTTTATTTGAATAAAAAATACTGACATTTGTTATAATTGTGTGCTACATGATGATTCTCCAAATTAGATGTGATGCTGTAACATCTTTGAAATCATAATTACAATACAGATTATATAATTAATCCAACTTCATCCCTCAAGAAGATATTAAATAATCTTTGATTATCCTCTTCATCTTACCTTTCTTCTTGTCCTTTTCTTCCACCTTAGTTTCAGGTTTCATTGATCCTTTGGGCACCAGAACATCTTTGATGACATCATCACCTGCAGACAGTACAATCACTGGGGAAAATGTACAACATCAAAGTCACTGTTGACCATTATAAGCCCAATAACAGGGTAGTGGCCTGGTGTGTAAGTGCGTGCGTGCGTGCGTACGTACGTGAAAGAGAGCGTATCTGTGGGGTGCATGTATAGAAGTGATGGTATGTGTGTTTGTGGCTGCATGGGTAGGTGGGTGTGGTGTGTGCACGTGTGCTCATGGTGAGGTGGATTGACCATGTCCAGAGAATGCTTTACGCAAGGCTGCCTAAACAATGTATGTACGCCCAGCTTGTCAATACAACATCTTAGGATGCATAAAAATATGTGTAATGAGAATATCCCACTATATGGAACGGTATCACCACTACACATAATTGGTTTCATGGGCAGGAATGGAAGGTGGGACGAAGGGAGGCAGGGAGGGATGGAGGGGGAGAGAGGGAAGGAGGGAGGAACGGGGTTAGCAACTGTTTTGTTTCATGTAGTTTTCCAAAAAAACGTTATTTACTGTCTCATCACGGTTCACCTGGTGCATACAAAGTACCAAAGTTACTAATGTAATTCAAATTGTCAAAAAGATTGGGAGGTTGAAGCAAAGAAATGTCATAGGAGGGAGGGAGGGAGAGAGAGAGGGATGGAGGGAAGGAGGGAGCATGAGAGGAAGGGTGGAGGGAGACAGGAAAGAGGGAGAGGGTTAGCAACCGTTTCATTTAGTGTCATTTCCCCCACAATAATTTATTTTCTGATAACAGTTCACTTGGTGAACACAAGTACCAAAGTTACTCATGTAATTCAAAATTTCAAGAAGCAGGGGAAGGAGATTAGAGGTTGACAAGTGCTACGCATCAGTGTTGTGAGACGACCCCTCAGACTGACCACTACTGACCTGCCCGCTTCTGCTCCAGCTTGTTGACGTCTACTCCCTCCTTGTTGGCTGGAGTGACTGGAGTGGGCAGAACCACTGGGGGCTTGGCAAGCTCGTCTGCAGACTGCGCAATCTTGACTACCGACTCTTGAGCCAAGGCGGCATTGTCCACTCCGTTCAAGGTGACATAGGTGCTGGCCAGTAGAACGGTCACTCCGATGAACAGCACCATCTACAGTGAACCCACGATGACATCACCTCCGCAACAGAATCTCACTGAATGAACCCACGATGACATCATCCCGCAACAGAATCTCACTGAATGAACCCATGATGACACCACCCCCGCAACAGAATCTCACTGAATGAACCCACGATGACATCATCCCCGCAACAGAATCTCACTGAATGAACCCACGATGACATCATCCCCGCAACAGAATCTCACTGAATGAACCCACGATGACATCATCCCCGCAACAGAATCTCACTGAATGAACCCATGATGACATCACCCCCCGCAACAGAATCTCACTGAATGAACCCATGATGACACCACCCCCGCAACAGAATCTCACTGAATGAACCCATGATGACATCACCCCCCGCAACAGAATCCTATAACAACTTCATCCATGCTGCATTTACTTCATGAAGACTACACATTCATATATATATATATAT
The DNA here is from genome assembly GCA_963995525.1 of Escarpia spicata. Lineage (NCBI taxonomy): Eukaryota > Metazoa > Annelida > Polychaeta > Sabellida > Siboglinidae > Escarpia > Escarpia spicata. The sequence goes on from OZ023210.1 coordinate 3,936,008, forward strand.
TATATATATATATTATATATATATATATGCCAACTACCATATACAGTTAGGTACACAATTATATATAGCTGTTGAACTGGAGCAATATGAGGTGTACAAAATTGCTTCAAAATCCTTCTGATTAGTAAGTCGAGTACTCTACCCTTGCCGCACTAAACTACAGGTCTATTGAGAAGGCACAGTCAATGTGGAGCATGAGCAACATACCTGGGCAACAAAGGTCTATTGAGAAGGCACAGTCAATGTGGAGCATGAGCAACATACCTGGGCAACAAAGGTCTATTGAGAAGGCACAGTCAATGTGGAGCATGAGCAACATACCTGGGCAACAAAGGTCTATTGAGAAGGCAGTCAATGTGGAGCATGAGCAACATACCTGGGCAACAAAGGTCTATTGAGAAGGCACAGTCAATGTGGAGCATGAGCAACATACCTGGGCAACAAAGGTCTATTGAGAAGGCAGTCAATGTGGAGCATGAGCAACATACCTGGGCAACAAAGGTCTATTGAGAAGGCACAGTCAATGTGGAGCATGAGCAACATACCTGGGCAACAAAGGTCTATTGAGAAGGCAGTCAATGTGGAGCATGAGCAACATACCTGGGCAACAAAGGTCTATTGAGAAGGCACAGTCAATGTGGAGCATGAGCAACATACCTGGGCAACAAAGGTCTATTGAGAAGGCAGTCAATGTGGAGCATGAGCAACATACCTGGGCAACAAAGGTCTATTGAGAAGGCAGTCAATGTGGAGCATGAGCAACATACCTGGGCAACAAAGGTCTATTGAGAAGGCAGTCAATGTGGAGCATGAGCAACATACCTGGGCAACAAACTTGCTCTGTGATATCGACATGACGCTGATGAACATGATGGCTGGGAAGATGAAACATATCATTGAGCCCATCGTTGCACCAGTGATCGCAAGGACAAACTCAACTGAAACAGAGATGAATTATATCATTGAACCCATCGTTGCACCAGTGATCGCAAGTACAATATCAGCTGAAACAAAGATTAATTGTATCATTGAGCCCATCATTGCACCAGTGATCGCAAGGACAAACTCAACTGAAACAAAGATGAATGATATCATTGAGCCCATCATTGCACCAGTGATCTCAAGGACAAACTCAACTGAAACAAAGATGAATTATATTATTGTGCCCATCTTTGCACCAGTGATCGCAAGGACAAACTCAGCTGAATCAAAGATGAACGATATCAAAGAGCCCATTGTTGCACCAGTGATCGCAAAAACAAACTCAACTGAAACAAAGATGAATTATATCATTGAGCCCATTGTTGCCCCAGTGATTGCAAGGACAAACTGAACTAAAACAAAGATGAATGATATCAAAGAGTCCATTGTTGCACCAGTGATCGCAAGGACAAACTCAACTGAAACAAAGATGAATGATATCATTGGGCCCATCATTGCACCAGTGATCACAAGGACAACCTCAACTGAAACAAAGATGAATGATATTATTTTTGAGCCCATCATTGCACCAGTGATCGCAAGGACAAACTCAACTGAAACAAAGATGAATTATATCATTGAGCCCATCATTGCACCAGTGATCACAAGGACAAACTCAACTGAAACAAAGATGAATGATATCAAAGAGCCCATTGTTGCACCAGTGATCACAAGAACAAACTCAACTGAAACAAAGATGAATGATATCATTGAGCCCATCATTGCACCAGTGATCGCAAGGACAAACATAGGTGAAACAAAGATGAATGATATCATTGTGACCATCATTGCACCAGTGATCGCAAGGACAAACATAGGTGAAACAAAGATGAATGATATCATTGAGCCCATCATTGCACCAGTGATCGCAAGGACAAACATAGCTGAAACAAAGATGAATGATATCATTGTGACCATCATTGCACCAGTGATCGCAAGGACAAACTCAACTGAAACAAAGATGAATGATATCAAAGAGCCCATTGTTGCACCAGTGATCGCAAGGACAAACTCAACTGAAACAAAAATGTCACGGGTCTTGAAAGTTGCTCTCTCAGTGTTGTCAGATGAGCAAAATTCTTGCAGTTGCCACAGTGCAAAAACAGTGATAAACACAAGAAATGCTGATTACAATTATTTATTTATGCTTGTAATTTCCATACAGCTTTAGGACAATAAAATGAAACGTTGATTACTACCGATAGATTTTGTGAATAAATTTTTAATTCATTACCTCATTTTCTCTGCAGTTTGGTTTTCAAAGATCTTGGCTGGTTTAATATAGTTCACTGCTTGGTAAATAACAGAATAATGAATAAATCTACATGAAACTGAAATGTACACAGTAAAACAACTGAAAATGCAACTCACTGTTCGGTACTTTAATGCCAACAATTAATGTTGCTATGACAATGGCGAAGGTTATGACCTTGAACTTTGTTTCTGGGATCGCCATTGGCCCGCCAAGATGGTCATGACTGCCACCTTCCTGAAAGTGATACACAGGTGACTTTTAAGATTGACTTTAAAAACATGACGGTTATCAGTTCTGAACATAACATTTTACTTAACAAGGCAGTAAAGTCTGGTTACCAAAAATAAAAATATATAACCTTGTTATTCTCATACCTGTGACATGATCAGACTGTCATATACCAAACTAACGAGAGACTATATTTCTGGCTAAGATTATTATGATTGACATTATATGCAACAGAAAGCTTGGATACTTATTTTACGATATGCTACACCCTACGTGTGTGGCTTTATGCATCAAACAGGGCATGACAAATCAGATTTGTTAGACTGTTTAATCTAACAATAATCACAGTATATATCAAATAGAACAGCAATTTTGCACACATAAATTTTGTGCAAACAATACCTAACTAGTTCATTAAGTGTATAGTTACAAATGTGTATCTATGTTCTACGTGTATATTTACAATTTTAGTAATAAATTATGATTGTTATGGTTATACCTAGTTATTAGTGCAAGCATAACTCGTATAACCATTTCAATGCGAGAGCCTGCTATAGTGGGCTACCGATTTATAACGCTTCAATGTGATAGCCCTCTGCTGCAGGAATAGCGCCGCAGCGGCTTATCCCCTTACTAGTTCAAATTAACGTTAACAGTAGCGCCACCAAACGACTATCATTGTAACCGCAAAATATTCAGCTTTCCGTTTATATAAATGTCGTAGGATGTTTCTATGCAAAAAAATCTAAATATTTAGGATTTTTGACTTGACGGATGAACACGCCAGCACGGGCCTGTGATGCACGTGATCGCTGTTTCACATGTAATTGTTTTATTGCGCATTGGAATTAATTGTCTTCATAAACAACGAGGTAGAATTGAGGTGGACGATGCTAGGAGTAAATACATGATTTTGTTGATTTCGATAAGACATAATATTACAAATATCATTCCAGTTTGGGTTTATTATGTTTACGTTGTGAGTATGCAGCAAGTTTGTGAGGCACTAATTATGACAGTACACTCACACAGTGGCATCATTAGTGTAATTAGTGCACTCCTGATAATTTGTGCATGGTTGCTATATTATTGTTTTGTTGGCACTGCCTGTATTGTCATAAATTCTTCAATATGATTTAGCATTTTTGTAAAAACCAAGTATAGCGGAAGCAAGTGACAATATTCCAGATTATGTTCTCAATCAGTTATTTGAAAATAAATCGGAATCATCTGAAGAAAACTCATCTGAAGTTGAAGACATTTTTTATTTTGCTGGCCATCTTGGATTTTTGTGGTTACCAAGGCAACCAATCTCAGAAATTTCATAGTATCAGTATTCCTTGAATGCTCAAGTTTCATACTGTAGCAGGTTTTCCTATTAAAAAAATGCATCCTTCTAGGGTATAAGTTACAAAACAACTAAGCATGATCGTCCATCTTGGATTTCCCTGGTTTCCATGGCAACCAATCTCAGAAATTTCATAGTCACAGTATTCCATGATGGCTCAGGTTTCATAATGTATCAGGTGTTCCTATACAAAAATGCGTCTTTCTAGGTAAAAATAACAAAACAACTAAGCGTGGTTGGCCATCTTGGATTTACTCGTTCCCATGGCAACCAATCTCATAAATTTCATTCTCACAATATTCCTGGCTCAAGTTTCATAATGTATTGGGTGTTCCTATTACAAAAATGCATCCTTATACACTAAATATGAAGTCTTTCATGCAATTTCACTGAATCCTCACAAGAAACTCTGTATTCAGTGTTAACTGGCTGTCCAGAAACTCACCACTGAAATGGTTAAGTCTGTGATTTAAAAATTAAATTGAATTGTCTGGACACTGCACGGAGGAAACAACTGGGTGACCTAGTGACCTCAAATGTCACCTACTGACACGTAAACATCAGAAACCATCTGTTCGCAATATATACATGTTGATGTGGTATATACATGCTGATTTATCATAATCCCATCAAACACATGGATGTTAACATATGAAGAGACATAACTACAAAAATAAAATTTTTCACCAGATAGTAGTAGTTTCACGACATCTAACAGCAAATTAAACAAATGATCTGATTTCTCCCTATTAAAAATGAACAAATAATTCTGTTTTTACAACCGCCCATCAGCTACCATACAGTTGTAAAATATTAGAGGGCTTGACATTAACTGTTGCTCAATTGCTTGGGCAAGTAAAATGTATGGTCATGCTAGGTGGCATAGACCACTATTGTCCTGGACTGGCAAGTAGGATTTACACATAGGTAAACTAAGTTGGTGTAGCATTTGCATGAACAAATTTTTTTAATTTCTTTTCTGTGATGAGATTCCCGAGTTTCCACTGAAACAATTAAAATTCCCTGAAATTTTGAATATATTTCCACCCCAAACTGAGGGCTTATAACTATTTCTGCGAAGAATCAAATATGATTTTTGTATAAACTGTCCCCAACTGGGACAATCATAGAAAGCATGTATAACATGTGAACAACTGTCCAAAGTTACATAATCTTCATAAAATCTGTTAGTAATTTTTGGGAGCTACAAACTTCTTGTTGTGGTATGCATGTTTAAAAAATAAGAAGTGAAAATATACAGTGAAAAGTTAAAACGTTAATAACACAAGGTATACACACATCAGTCATGACAGCCACATAACTTGAGTTATTCCCTTAATAACCGTGTGCTGTTAATACACCCCATCGCTGCTGGTAACTATCTTAATAAGCTGGTCAGCTGTTATTGTGCTGCTGTATGAGACGAGAGTGTCTGTGCACAATAGGCAGAGAACGCAGGACACCAGAGACAGGCCGCGTGCAACACTAGAGAGCATCTGGTAGAGAGGCAAACGCAGCGACTGTCGAGATGTGCAAGAGACAATGTACACACAAGAGAACACAACCTCTAACGGCTGTCGTACCTCGTCGTCATCTTCCACCTGTTTGGAACAGAATCATCACCGTAATTCAACAAGCCTACGTTATGGGCGCGCTAATAAGTTCAAAGTCCGAAAAAGTACACTGTTTCGCCTTGGTTCAAACTATCACCCACGTCCACCATTACATAATGTCAGACTTAAGATTCCGAGCAATCCAAACAGGCTAGCAAAACCACAACCAAACTCCACCACATTGCCCGGTTTTTATATGCATGTCTGCGTCAATGTGTATTAATATAGTCAACCCAATAGGTGGCGTCACTGTGGTAACTTATTTCCCTGGCGATATGTGGTCATGATTCATGGTTAAACCACCACGCATCAAAACGTAATGCTGTACACGTTGATGACTTTGCGAACTTATGCAATCAAGTCAGCGGAGCTTGAACAACATTGCCAGTATTAGTGCATGCTGCTAGCTGAATGGCATTGACTACAACCTACACACAACTGTTGTGGACCTGCTGTCATGTGACAACCAACAAGGTCACATGACACTGGTCATATGACTCCGGTCATCAGCGCACACGTACACTGATGAAGGAACCAGATGTTCTAAAATGGTTGCAGATGACATCCTCAAGACTGAGAATATCTAGTACTTCTTTTTAAAAAGAATGTAGCAGTCTGATATAAACTTACAAGCTGATAAGCCTATGTTAGTTGATTTTACTACCATGCTAATTTTTGGTATCTAAAAAAATCACGAATTTGTGTAAGACACACTTATGTTTTGTGATAGTTACCTATGGAAAGTATTTCTATAAGACGTGTCATCAATAAAATGTGAATCAAAATAAATCAAAATCACATGCTAACTGGTATACAATTTATTTTCTGCCCGCAGTTAATGTGACACAACACAAAATTAAATCTCCTTATAAATTCTAGGCATTTGATCTCTGTAATGAATACAGATTCAGTATTCGAGATATTTAACAGTCAACCTTCAAAGCAGTTGAACAATGCTGTAATTAAATTCATTTCCTTTTCTGACCACCACCGTTTATCTTCCACAACAGAAAAATAATGAGACAGATTCATTTGTTGTAACGTGCATTAAAACAAATTAATGTTTTAATCCTTTAAAACTGCTTCAAATAATTGACTAATAAAAAAATTGTATTTGATAATAAATGTCTAAGACAAATATTGTTGACTCAAATATTCTAAAAGATAAACAATTTCATTAACATTGAACTACGTAATAAAAGTAAATAAAAATTACCAAACCACATAAAATATTGATAATAATTTATGAACAATGTGTTATTATGATTAATGTGAATAGTATATATATATATATATATTAGGTAAAAATCAAAGCTGTTCAATGTTGTTTATTAACCCATTCTGACTACACCTCTGTGAAATGGGTTAATATAACACATCAGCATTAGTCAACCCTGTAGAGGGCGCCACCTACCTGTGCAAAGAGGAGCGTGTAGAGGGCAGCGCGACACGGGAAGATAACGAAAGGGAAGCTTGTTGCGACTGAGAGGACAAAGCCTAACTTGACTGCCTCGCTGAAAATGGTCGGTCGGAAGTTCATGAGAACGTCACCAGAGATGTCCTCGTCACAGAAGGCGACGTAGCCAAAGTAACCGACCTGTCAGGAAACAACGCAAAGTAAAGGTCAGTTCTTGTATAGCACTGTATCCAGTCATTAGAAAGCGCTTTACACTTTATTCCCTGGCAGACCTGTTCAATTGAACACCATCTCGATTTCTCTGGGAAGTATAAACATCTTTACTGCATGAAGACTATTTGCAATCTTTACTGTGTGAGGGCTATTTGTAAATCTTTACTGCGTCGTAGACTATTTGTAGATCTTTACTGTGTGAATTCTATTTGTAGATCTTTACCGCATGAAGACTATTTGTAAATCTTTATTGTGTGAAGACGTTTTATAAATGTTTACTGCATGAACACTCATTGGAAATCTTTACTGCATGAAGACTATTTGTAAATCTTTACTGCGTCATAGACTATTTGTAAATATTTACTATTTTCTTTAAACTTTCTCAACATATGAAACATTAATTAAAAGACCTCGAGTGAGAAATTTGTGAAGATTGTATCGGTCCCTACCTTGTTTTCAGAAACTTCCAACGAAACCCTTAAATTGTATTAAAACCTGACATGTGATAGCTGATTTTGAAATATTGGTGCTTATTTCTGCAAAATAGCAACTGTGTGAACACACACTATTGTCTATTTATTGCTACCTCATGAAAGGTCTAATGCAATTCAACATTAACTGTACAAACTTATCCCATGCAAAAGGACCCAGAAAAAATTCATACATCACATCCAATCATCATTTTAATAGGGACTCTTTATTTGGGCAATGGTGGAGAGATCCTATTTATTGAATATAGTCAGTTCAACCTTTGCTGAGTCTTGTTTTCTAGGAACCATATATACATACACTGCATATTTGTTTCTAGCTGTACCTACCAGCAGGTACACGGCAGCAGAGAGCCCAATGGCGTTCTTTGTGATGGTCGACATTCTCTTGAGGGAAGGTTCTGGCAGTGAGTCATACATCAGGAACAGCTGTCTGTAACAACAGTAATAATATGTAACAGCTGTCTATAACATAACACAGTAACAACAAGTAACAGCTGCCTGAACCATAAGATAGTAACAGCATGTAAAAACTGTCTGTAACATAAGACAGTAACAACATGTAACAACTGTTTGTAACATAAGACAGTGACTACATGTAACAACTGTCTGTAACATAAGACAATAACAACATGTAACAACTGTCTGTAATATAAGACAGTGACAACATGTAACAACTGTCTGTAACATAAGACAGTAACAACATGTAACAACTGTCTGTAACATAAGACAGTGACAACATGTAACAACTGTCTGTAAAATAAGACAGTAACAACATGTAACAACTGTCTGTAACATAAGACAGTGACAACATGTAACAACTGTCTGTAATATAAGACACTAACAGCATGTAACAGTTATCTGTAACATATGACATTAACAACGGTCTGTAACACAAGACAATGACTACATGTAACAGCTCTCTGTAGTATAAGACAGTAACAACATGTACCAACTGTCTGTAACATAAGACAGATATAACAACTGTCTGTAACATAAGACAAATATAACATGTATAGCTCTCTGTAACATAAGACAGTACCAACATGTAACAGTTATCTGTAACATAAGACAGTAACAACATGTAACAGCTCTCTGTAACATGGAAGCAAGATCCGGTGGGTTAGAGATAGTGACTACCACTCTTTCAGTCCATGACAGGTTACACATTTACCTCCATGTCAGATCCTTTGATGCTGGACCAAGGTTCAGTAATCTACCTTTGTGCTTTAGCGCCCCAATTACCCGTGCATCTGCAAGCGAATGCTACTTACGTCTGACAGGCGAAAGCAAGGGAGAAGATGGGCAGACACCTGAAGACACCCTCTGGGTTCCAGTAGACGACCTTAGTGACCCAAACACCAGACCAGAGGTTGGGCAAGGCTGCCGAACACACCTGGCAACCAAACATGTTCACGTCTTACACGCTGTAGGGCACTTACACCAGTACCGCCCCTTAAACTTGGCAAAGCTAGATGGCCTTGATTTTTATAGATTTCATGTGGCACCATTGTCCATGACCAATTCGTACCACGCATTAGACGAACGTAAATCGACTTTTCATAACAATCAGTTGGGGACATTTCATGTAACTTGTGTTACTGCAAAAAACTGTTTCTTAAATTGACATCATAACTAATGTCATTGATGAATACTCAGAGAAACTGTCTTCTGGGTGTGTGTGTATGTAGAGTCATCCAAACGATGGGCAACTTTGCAAGTTACAGTAATCAAGTTCAAGACAATAACAACCACACACCACATTACCAGTCACAATAATACACTATTTTCTGCACCATATATGATCAAGATTTTAGAATGTAGTTTGTACTATAAAACTGAATCAAATGCTAAAACAATCGCACTCTATACCTTCAACACCACGCTTGTTTCAGCATATACTGTAATTACTCTGCGTATTCAGTCACTCTATGTTTTCGACACCCTAAATATCTACCAAAATAATAATTTTCTGAACTGTATGTTCTTGGACACCTATTTCTATGTGTACAAACACACACCGTCCATAATGACTCTATGGTTTTGGACACTAAAAATATTTCTTTGTATGTTTTTGCAGAGAATATAATTATTTTTAGGTGTCCGAATACAAAAGTGATTATGGTATTGGCTCTTGAAAGGTATAACTGAGTTGAACGATTGCACTCACTGCTGTGAGACGTGTTCCAGGTATGAGACAGAGACTCACCTCTGCGACAAACACCATGTAGAAGCAAAGTGAGATGGCGCTAACGTTGCTGAGACTGTGGAGGTCTCGCAGCAGACCAAGAGGAAGCACCACACACAGCGCCAGGATGACCATCAGAGACGTCCGCAGACCACTCGTGTTCTGACATACCCAACAAAGCATTACTCAACCCTTGAACACTCCTAAAGGGATGGCCATATTGAAATTCAACATGGCTGCCCTGCATATGCATTTTATGAACAACAAGATTTTTGTGCCTGTTGAAGTTGAGGAATCCATATATATGGTTCATATATGAATACACCTAAATATTCACGAGTATGTCAATTTGTGTTTCTGTCATTTCTGAACTATATTCTGAACCGTAAGATAAATGGCAGTGCATGTACCTGTGAAGAGAAATATGTCATTGTTTAAGAATGGACAACACAAACGGTTATATTTTGAGTTCACGTCGGCGATCTGGAAAACATACTCAACATCATGTTGACAACACGTCTTGACGTTTACTGGCAACTTACGAATGGACATTTAAAACCATAACATGTTTTCTCAACAATAACACTAGGCCGGAGTCACGATCAAGTCAATCATCCACAAAGAGTGACGGTTGTGCTGTACGTTTGATACAAAATCCACAATCCTGGGAGAGGTGGATGGTGATAGTGCCATAATACCATAGGTATTTAGGTGGAGTTTTCGCACATATATGCTGACTCCAAGTACAAACTTAGTCATGGATAAACTATGTAATGCAACCTGTATACACAGTTAAGGACATATGAAAATGTAGTAGAGCAGATATACTGATGAATCGACTGAAAAACGCCAATTATGACATAGGATCACAATCAGACTGACTGGCATAATCTTCACAATACTTCCCATCATTGCAAATTGCTCCATATCTCGACACAAAGGTGTTGATGCTATCCAGGCATCGATGGACAGATGACGATGCCCAACAATAATATTGTATCATGTGGAAAACATATGAAAAGAAATGGAAACGTGTTTACTCGTTACTTAGAAGCCGATATATTTGGGTAATGAATTTCCATGATGGTAATTTTTTATTTCAATATGGCCGTCATACTCGGATACTGCACATGACAGAAATGGATTCGTTGACCCTGGAAATGTTGGTTTAGACACCAAGATTAGAAGATGATATACTTGCCTAATGGATTTCCGTGGTGGCCATTTTAAAAATCAAGATGGCGGCTAGATACCATGTCGATAGCGATGGGTACCTAGCTTTATATGATTCTACATATTACAAACTACATATGTGCCAATTTTCATGCTTTTGTCAAAAAGTGCACAATAACTGTTTATTAACTGCATGCCAAAGTTACCTTGTTTATGTGCGTGTGTATGCGTGCGTATAGGAATGTGAGTTTGTGTATGCTTGTGTGTATGCGTTTGCACATATTACCTCCAGCCCTGTCATTTTGGATATAATTGCTGGTCCCAAGTCGCCAATGATGACGTAGAATGCAATGCAGGTGCCTATGAGAAGGCCGATGATGCTGAACTCCACTGCCAGCTTCCCAACAGAGCCAAATGAGTGGAATGCTACAAACCACGCAAGTAATCTAGTAAGCTCTAAAATGTGGCAAATGAAATAATAACAGCTGCGTTACACAGATTGCAATGTGCCTATGAATGGTAATAATTGCCAGATTTATGGCGCAGAGAAATGCAGTGTAAAATTATTATTATTATAATCACACATCTTAAAATGCATGGATGTGCGCATGGTGCATATGTTCTTACTCATATAGCGCAGTATCCAGTCCTTATGACTTTATGCTTTACTTCCTGGCAGACCTGTCCAATCGAACACCACCTCGACTTCTCTGAGAACCATTCATATGCACGTGATTGCGTGTATGTGTGCGTGACTTTGCGTGCATGTGTGTGTTCATCAATTTAGCTAGTACTGTAAAACAGAAGAGATTTCTCAACAACAAACAGATCTAACAGAGTACAGTGCAGCCTCACTATCAAGGTCACCTTTAGGACTGGACACAAGTGACCTGAAGGTCCTGAATAACGAGGTGGCTGTATCAGCGGAACTAATATCCTATACTTTACTGTATGTGGAAATAACCTGGGACTATCCTAGGGTGACCTTAATTGTGAGGTGGCTGTATTACCAAGGTGATCGTAAAGCGAGGTTATACTACTACGGTTGTGACGGCGCTGAGACTATGTAAACATACCTAGGAACTCATAAGATCTCTTCCTTGAGGTGTGGGCGGCCTTCACCAGCAGGGAGCAGGATAGATAGGTTAGACACGAACTGCCAATCAACAGCAACATGCCCAGCAGCACGCCGCACTGTCAACACACAGACATACACGGTCACTGAAACCATGCAATATAATGGGTAACTAATGGGCATGGAAAGGAAGGTCAGATTGACCTATAATTTGGTTTGTAACATAGACTCATGAACATAAACCAACACAGTTTCATCAAAATCAAAGACGGACATGTAAATTCTTTATTGACTTGATATGGAATGCCCAGGCTAACCTTTTCAATATAGATATTTCCTGTTGGTAATGGGTAAAGATAAGTTCTTGTAAAGCATTATATCCTGTCCATGGGATCATTCAAATTATTTTCCATGTCACCCTCAAACAGACATGTTCATTTGGACATCAACACAACTTCTCTAGGAAGTATTCAGCCACACAGCAGTTACTGAATGAAGACTATTATTCATTCATATTTACGACTGTCTATTATAGCCAGTGAGGGTTAGTGAGGGTTAACAGCAAAAGCCCCAGAGTAGCAGAACTTGTTCTATGCATAACAAAGCACTACAAACTGAAGATTGTACAAGTATATGCACCAATAACATCATACTCAGAAGAAGACACAAACAATTTCTACAAAAAAAAAACCTTAGAAAAGCCAACCCATTACACGATAATGATGGAACATTTTAATGTGCAAGTAGGGAAATGAACAAACATTTCGGAAACGGCAACAGGCAAATTTGGGCTAGGGGGTATGAGAAATGAAAGAGGCTTGGTAGAATGGGCAACATCAAGAAAGTACGAAATCATGAATACCATGCTCCAGAAGAAAGCAGGGAGGAGATGGACATGGAAAAGCCCAAAGGGAGAAATGAAGAATGAAATTGACTACATCCTGACAAACAGGCCAGACATGGTCACTGACGTAACTGTCATCAACCAAGTCAACATCTGAAGTTACCACAGAATGGTAATGAGCAACATCAAACAGGACGTCAAGGCTGAAAGGAAGTAGCTGATAAACAAGAGACCACCAAGTGTAGATACCGCACAAATCGGAACAACAAAGATTAAATTCCAACTCGAACTGTGAAATTGATTCAAGACACTACAGGAACTAGAAGACATAGACACCATGATCGAAAACATCACTGAGATGATCCAACTAAATGCGACAAGTGTAGCAAAAGCAATCAACAGGCACTGACAGAAGCACTAATGAAGAAACGACAAGAAATGGTGGATAACGACGACCGTAAAAAACAAACAGAGTACGCAGAAACATGCAAGACCACCAAAAAGAAAGCGAAGGAGGACATCAGGAAGTACAAACAAGAGATCATACGAGAAACGATTATGTCATCAAAGAGCCTGAAGAAAGCCAGAAGAACACAGGCACGAGGCCGATACAGACTAATTACACTTCTAGACAAGCAGGGTAGAGAAATACAAGACCAAGATATGATCATGGAATGAATAGAGGAATATGACAGTGAACAGAGTAACACAATTCACACCGACCCGAAAGGGAGGTGGAAGCAGCGCTAAGAGATATGAACAATGGGAAGACATCAGGCAACGATCATGTAAACATTGAAACAGTAAAAGCAGGAGAAGATACTATCTCAAAGACACTGGCTAAGCTGTATACTAAATGCTTATCAGAAAGACGAATACCCACCACACGGAAGAACACAAAGATGGTGATCATCTTCAAGAAGGGAAATAAGAAAGACTTAAAGAACTACAGACCGATATGTCTGTTATCAAACATCTACAAATTACTCACAAAGATATTAACGATTAGGTTAGAGAACACACTCGACGAAAACCAACCACGAGAGCAAGCAGGATTCAGAAGCAGGTACTCAACGACAGACAACATACATGTCGTAAACCAAACGAAAGAGAAGTGCCGAGAATATAATAACCTGTTCTGCATCACTTTCGTCGACAAAAAGAGCAACAAGATCAACATCAAGAGAGGAGTACGACATATCGTCCAATATGCAACTGTCGAAAGCATATTCCGAAGACTGACCTGGGAAACCAGAGGAGTGAGGATAGACGGAGAATATCTGTCATCTTCGCTTCGCCGACGACATACTCTTATGTGATACTACACCGCAAGAACTACAAGACACGCTGCAGGAGCTAGCTGATGAAAGTGAAAAACAAGGTCTGAAGATGAACACCTCAAAGACAAAAGTGATGCTAGAAAATGACACACAAATATATGTCAGCACCACGCAGATAGAGAACGTTGAAAGCTATATATATATCTAGGACAGCGACACAGTATCAGAGACAAAAACCAAGACAATGAGACACAAATAAAAATCACCGTCAGCTGGTCAGCATTTGCCAAACACAGCAACACTTCAAGGGTAACTTTAGAACCTACTTGAAGCGATTAATCTTCAGCGATGACATACGGCACGGAAACATGGGCACTCACCATCCAGGCAAAGAACAAGCTAGCAGCTGCACAAAAAAGATGGTAGAGGGTAAGAGAGAAGACAAAGGTCATAGACGTGATAGAACAAATCAGAAGACAGAAGTGGACCTGGACAGGGCACATCAGCAGACAACGAGATAACCGATGGACATCGCGTATCACAACCTGGAGACCTTACGAAGGGAAACGATCTAGAGGAAGACTGGCGAGATGGTGGAGAGACGAACTAGACGAGTACTGGAAGGGCACCATCTGACAGAGGATAGCACAAGACAGGCAGATTTGGAAATTACATGCCGAGGCCTTCACCCAACCACAGGACACAAAATGATGATGATTATAGCCAGATTTGTGAATTCGTTGGACTTAATAAAATTGCCTAAGCTCTGCAATGGCTGCAAGTGGTTTCAAACTCAGGTCATATAAAACAAGTCTAAAGTTCTCACAATGTTCCCAAGGGCATGGGACAATCACACTTACCATCAAAATCAGAAGGGCAAGGGACAATCAGACTTATCATCGAAACGAGACGGGCATGGGACAATCAGATTTATCATCAAAACCAAAAGGGCAAGGGACAATCAGACTTACCCATCGAAACCAGAAGGGCATAGGACAATCAGACTTACCATCGAAACCAGAAAAGCATAGGACAATCAGACTTACCCATCGAAACCAGAAGGGCATAGGACAATCAGACTTATCATCAAAACCTAAGGGCATGGGACAATCAGTCTTACCCATCGAAACCAGAAGGGCATAGGACAATCAGACTTATCATCAAAACCTAAGGGCATGGGACAATCAGTCTTACCCATCAAAACCAGAAAGGCATAGGACAATCAGACTTACCCATCAAAATCAGAAGGGCATAGGACAATCAGACTTATCATCAAAACCAGAAGGGCATGGGACAATCAGTCTTACCCATCAAAATCAGAAGGGCATAGGACAATCAGACTTATCATCAAAACCAGAAGGGCATGGGACAATCAGTCTTACCCATCAAAACCAGAAAGGCATAGGACAATCAGACTTATCATCAAAACCAGAAGGGCATGGGACAATCAGACTTATCATCAAAACCAGAAGGGCATAGGACAATCAGACTTATCATCAAAACCAGAAGGGCATGGGACAATCAGTCTTACCCATCAAAACCAGAAAGGCATAGGACAATCAGACTTATCATCAAAACCAGAAGGGCATGAGACAATAAGACTTATCATCAAAACCAGAAGGGCATGGGACAATCAGACTTATCATCAAAACCAGAAGGGCATGAGACATTCAGACTTACCTGTCAAAACCAGAAGGGCAAGGGACAATCAGCCTTACCTGTCGGAAACAGAATGGCATGGCAAGGACAGTGACACCAATAATACTGTTGCCCATGTTGATGACATAAGGCCAGTTGGCTTTGCTCGCCATGGTTGCGCCACGTCCTACACACACTGCCAGAGAGACAAGTGCTAAACCATCAGTGGGAAACCCTGAAAGAAGAAAACAATGGTATTTTGATTAAGGTTCATATTTCAAAAACTACCACTGTCTGTATTTATTCGTCTACTAGTCGCCATGTTTCTCTGAGAATGTGAGCTATCATGACAGTCGGCCAATCGCAAGTGTAACTGAATATTTTGTATACTTACAATTTCTGCAATTCTTTCATCATTAAATGCCACATGCTTCTAAATATTACAATATGCCAATATTATAGACTAAGTGAATCTAGAAAGTCAAATTGTTCTAAAGAAAGGACATTAGGAGGAAAGAAGTTAAACTTTGCCACCTCTTGTAAATATCTTGGACATGTAATTTCTAATGACTTGTCTGATGAGTCTGATATGCAAGCCAAAGTGAGACTTTTGTATGCCAAGAGTACCCCAGGTATGTTACGACAAAAATTCCACTTTTGTTCAACTGCTGTAAAAATAAGCTATTTACAGCACATTTTGGTAATATCTATGTGTGCGTTATGGGTGAACTTTAGTAGAAAAGTAAATTTTCAGCAATTCGTTGTTGCATATAACAACTCTTTCAGGATTTTGAACAATTTGCCCATGAGATGTAGCGCTAGCCACATGTTTGTTACAGCTAATGTCAGCTCAGGTAAATGTGTAATCAGAAAGGCTATTTTTAGTCTAATGAATAGGATTGACATGTCTTTGAATCCTATTATTTATAGCATTAAAACTAGCGACATGTATTATACTTCAAAACTGCGGCACCAGTGGGTCCGGGATTTATATAATTTTTAAATAAGTTGTTCTTATCTATGTATTTTTTTTATTTATTTACATACTTTTATTGATGTATTTTTATATATGGACATGATGATTGTCTGAAATAAATACATTAATATTATTATTATAAGTGAAATTAACCTTTTTTATTCCCAATCTGATATTCAACAAATGTGTTAACCCCCTTTTCTGTACATTTTCTGCACAGTTTGTTGAGACACCTAGTGGTTGTGGTGATGTCACCGCATGTAGCACCCCTAGGATTTAGCATGGTGCACATCTATGCGGGTTGGTGTGTTAGGCCGTACCTAAAATTGCAATCGCAGAATTTAATATTTGTTTATATCACAGTAAAGATAATAATCTTATCTACAAGTTTGTCGCTGTATGTACCCAGGATTTGTTTTTGAGTTATTGTCGTTTGAACATCACAAATGCTTAATCCTGCAATGTATATGCAACAGCAGATATAATGCAAGGTTGAGCATTTGTGATGTTCAAACGGCAATAATTCAAAAAGTTTACACAATTCCTGTGTACATCCTGCAACAAACTTGTAGATAAGAATATTATCTTTACGGTGTTATAAAAAACATAAAATTTCAATTTCACGTACAGTCTGAAACAATTGGCCGTATCACCGCGCTAAAAGGATAGGGCCTCAGTGGCCCTGCCTGTGGTGACGTCAGCAACATCTGACGGGCTGTGACATGCAAATGACCAGGCTTGAGTGGGCGTAGTGACATTAATTGGCAATTAACAGGCTTCATATTTAGCACATTATTTGAAAATATTATCAAGTTTATGTATGCAAAGTTTCAAAGACATTTAAATTTAATTTCAATAACCTGTAATGTATTAAAATAACTAGATTGTGAATACAAGTGAATAGGACACTTGAATTGTACGAATGTATTAATCCGGCAGTGATGATTATAGAAAAGGTGAGAATCTGAGATGAATGGGAGTGCCAGAAGCAGAAACCACGATGGTGGACGCAATGTACTTAAGTCTTATGAAATAACAAATACAAAGAAACACTAACTGAGAATGAGTCTAGAGAAGAGTGTAGAAAAGCTACACACGTATGGGTTAGACAGCACAGATGTATCAGGGTGGCGTAGACAGTAGCCCAGTAGTAGCTCTAGCTGAAACTAATCCCAACAGCTGACTTGCGTGTGCCAAAATTTATGATCAGTGCCGAAATGTGTCTGATTCTATTTGCTACAACCGTCCAGATGCTTAATGCTGATAGTATGAGACAATGATTTTTTGTACACAAATTGCAGACTTGTATTTGTTTGCATAATATGAAATAAATAAGCAGTAGGAAGTTACAATACTGATCTATTTTGCACAAATTTCTTCAGATTTTGATGAATGGGCTTGATCGTTAGCAATCCTAGTATGTGTTTCAGATTTTGAATATGGATGGATATATGTTACGAAAGAGTTTGCACAGCCTCAGGTCTTGTGTTATGACTTTTTCTATTAGGTACAATGGAACTGGGAAGCACCAGTATGTATTTTGTTATGCAAAGACAGGCCAAAGCCACCATCTCTCACTCGCTCTTGTCATGTATTGAAAAGTAATTATTAATTTAAATTACAGTTTAAACAAGAGGAAAATAAAAACAAATCCAGGAGGAGTGTTTATGTATTTTGGAATGCCAGACAACTCGGCCCGAGACGACTCGGCCCGGACCGAGTTGTCTCGAGACATCTCGGCACCATCCTGAGACAACTCGGCCCCCATCCTGAGACAACTCGGCCCCCGCAAGTCGGCTCGATGAAAACTTAATGCACGTGTGTGTTCGTGTGTGTATTTTTTCTCAAAGACAATGGGAATTCATCTGCCTTTCATACTTTTTCATCGAGCCGACCTGATGAGGCCGATCGAGTTGTCTCGAGACGATAAATATTTAACATAATTATTTATTCATATTTAAACTAACTAAGCCACCCAACGGTCTTTGATCAGAGTTTTTCACCAGATCGCATGAATGTTCAGTTATTCACACGTACTCCGAGAGTACGTAGCATGCCAATTACCCCGTTGTGTCATTTCATAGATAAAAACACACACATAGGATGTTTGAACTTCAGGACTTTCTGACACTTTGATGACGAGTACATGAATTAAAATAGCTCAGAGTCGATAGTTACCGAGCAGATCTTGAGTGTCTGTTTTCCACAAGCCAAGTTCGAAACAGCGATGAGACTCGTATAGCTTGACTGACTGATGGACCTCACAAATCATCTATTTTGATCATGAAGATTTTTAAAGATGCTCTTGAAAAATGACTGTAATCGTATTCGTACTCGATCATAATCGTAATGCTTACGATAGGTGTGTGATGCATACCGGGGTATATGGATATTGCTCCTTGTGAATGTCCATACTATAATCACTTCCCCAAAATCTAAGTTGTTAGCATATATTCCAGTTGTTTGCATAATCTTCGTTGTTATTGAAAGTGTGAAAAGATCAGTCGGATGATACATTCTGACAACTTCAGAATTATCTGCTCAACGAAACAATGACGGAGTCGCAAGCGAGTTACCCCTCTGTGTCCATTCACACATTTATACTGTCATAGTAAACAAGAAGCCGACAAACAACTATAACTACATTCGCTTCAGAAATATCTGCTCAATGAAACAATGACGGAGTCGCAAACGAGTTACACCTCTGTGTCCATTCACACATTTATACTGTCGTAGTAAACAAGAAGCCGACAAACAACCACAACTACATTCCCTTCAGAAGTATATGCTCAATGAAACAATGACGGAGTAGCAGGCCACTTACCCCATTGTGTCCCATCACACATCAGAAGACACACAAAGAGTGGTTTGAAATCTATCTAAGCCCCATATCAATGCATAATGATGCTTCCAATTTTGCCACAAATTTGAAGCTAGGTGGGTAATGGAAAAGACTGAATTAGATCCACAATTCTCTACTACACATGCTACAACGCATAACTGGTAGTAAATTTTGATGTGAACGTTATCTGAAGCATTGGCGTTTCCTGTGAAATCTAGACTGCAACTGCAAATACAATTTCATTGTGAGATAAACTACCATTAGTAACTTTTTTACAGCCCTACCATTCTACAGGTTGGTGCCACTGCTGTTTGCAGAAGTGCAACTGATCCCGATTTGGTCTCGATTCGTTTCGGAGAAGAAACTCGTGCGGCGCCAGCGGAAATGTTACAGGCAGCTACAAGGGAAATTGTTTCGTCTGTGGGCTACACATGCAGCTGGCGAAATCTCGACTTCGAAATTGCTTAAGTCTTGTGGCAATGTGTATGCTCCGAGCCGTCTGCAAATGAGGACTGTAGCCGCCTGTGTGCTAAGATATTACCATTGTGTGTGGAGGTGGTGGTGGAATCCTATTAAAGTTGTGTTAAGATGTTACCATGCTTTGTCTCTCACACACCGATCATAGACCATTCGCCGGTGTCTTAGTTCGCTGTGCTTAAAACAAACAACAACCAGTGACAACCAGTTTCGTTTTAAAAAGAAGCATGGCACTGACATGTTGCCTTGTGCATACAACTGGCGACATTGTCTAGATATATCATTGTCATCTAGCATACTATTTGAAATTATATGACAAATACTACACGATCATCAGCATACATAATATTATTTACACAATTATATCCTACATAACCAATTTTTTAAAACGTAATCAGTCCAGCTATGTCATTCGCATAAATGCAAATGGCGGATAATCAGCTGACGATAGAGTACAACTCGCCGGTTTCCAGTGAGGTGGAAAAACATCACTACAAAAGCAGAAAATATCAGGCAGAGGGGAAACATGCAGCAAACATATGACACCGACATATGCTGCGCTGTGAAGCTCACGGAAAATTTAGTATTACGAAAACATGGCGTGAACTAATGTGCAATTCTGTCTTTGAAAGTATGAAATCGGCTAATATAACCATATGATGTTAGCCTGGACTGTAAAAGAAATATATTCATTACTTAAAAATGAGCTAAGTCCGTGGTCGCATAAGTAGTCTCAGAACGGGGGCCGAGTTGTCTCGAGACGACTCGGCCCGAGCCAAGTTGTCTCGGGCCGAGTTGTCCGCCTACCGTATTTTGTTACACTAACAGATTTATGACACTGGTGTAATAGATGGTCCATAACCCGTGGAATATCTGGTGGCTGGACCTACACCACGCCCACGGCCTATACCAGTAGCATTCATTTCAGAATCATAAATAATGATAATCATACAAATTACATGTTTTGTAAACAAATTTTAGTTGATTTACGTCGATAAATTCCACGACTGATACCATAAAAGTTACAGAACTAAAGTAAACGTTTACTAATGTTTAACCACTAAGGTTAATAGCTTACCATTTATATGTAATTACTAGAAAATCGGGGTACATTATGTTCTTCACAGGTTTGATTCTTACAACTCGCCATCAAAACAACGGAACCTTTCGGTAGAAGACGTGGCTGTTTACGTGTATAACACTGCATAGTTCGTTCTCACGTAAAACACTACCATTCGTGAACTCGCCGCTGTAGGGCGCGCTAGGTCGTGTTGTCCGCAGAACACCGACGACCATAAATTAAACGACATTAACATTTTAGGATCCGTCCGTCATTAACCAATTGTATATAATAATTATAATCGAAGTTACCATCGAAATACGCTTCAATGTCTTTCAATATCGTGAAAATGGTTGAAATACCTGGCTTGATCTCTTGACACCTCCTGCATGGTATCGTACATAAAATGAATGACACACTGTTCTTACGCATGCATAATTGTATGTTATAATTAAAACGCTAAAGCGAAGAATTATGCATACGAAAACTGCCGGAAGTATTTTGAGAATCACAAAAACAAAGCGTACGAAACATAATACTACAAGTAATTAATTGACTTGTGAGCCGTGTCAAACTAAGAATAATGCTCAACTATTTTATTGCAATGTGAAGAACAAGGAACACAATGAGCACACGATGAGTGATACTTTTAACAGTCAAGAAACGGTGGCCACAAAATCAAAGAAGAATGACCTTTCATTTGATGATTATAGCGGTTAGTTTATCACTATAATTATGATGAATTACCACATCAAATATGGTATTGCTCCTGGTTGATAGATTCACAATCACATGTCTCGCCTGTTGGAGGTATTTTGAACAGAACATCAGAAAAGGTGCAATATGTTGACAACTAGTATAACATTTTGGCATGACATGATGTGGAAATCTGCGCTGTCAAGTTCAACCAGTTAGAAACAGTAGCGCCACACCACGGATAAATGCAATAAACGGTAGACGGCGCCCCTTCCCCGCACAAGGGAAATCCCTCAACCATTTTGACACTGACAGTGACAGTTCCCCACTAAACACGACGATGGACGATTCATTCGCTTGTACGAAATTCGGATGTGTGGACGTATTTTTGGAGACCTCTTATGCCGTTAGACATACAGCCGAGTCCGTCGACACTTTTTCACCAGGGTAGACCGTACTGAAGAAGTCAACTGGTTCAACAGCAACCCAGTCAGACTGAGTCAGTGGACAGCGACTCACTGATAGTGATAGTGATACTGCCAGCGACGTAGGTAGAAGTAAATCGAACCATGTTGGTGGTTTTAAGAACAAACAGTCTATCACTCTATGCCTCATGCACTGACATAATTGGGATCTGTGTGTGCATTGCATTTGATCTGCCTAGCCATAGAGTACTGTTAATTAAAGGATAAATCACAGCTTTAATCTTTTAAAAACAACAAAACTTCTCAAGTTGAGTTTGTTGACTTCATAGACGACAGGGTCTTCAATCGAGACAGGGTCTTCAATCAACACGTGTGTGTTTTATCAGTACCGGTAATTATTTAATTTTCACACAAATGAATAATTGGCATAGCCATAAGGTGATAATCAGGAAAACGTTAGTCAAAGATTTGGACAAGAATATAATTGGTGAATAAGTGGAGTCAGAGTTTTCCATTATTGTTTGCATATATATATATATATATATATATATGTCATCTCTCATGACTGAAACATGGTGTTACTGTTACTAGTGTTAGACTTGTAATCACTATTTTTAATTAGTAATGTTGCAAACGTGACTTAACCACACCCCTGGTTAACTAAATCAAACTATGTTGATGGTTATAAAAAAATTGGCATAGGCATAATAATCATGAAAACATTGGTGGGAGACATAGTTAAGAATATCATTAGTGAATGCTAAACTACTTGGAATTCCAGTTAGATTTATACTAGGTAGCGGAATATTAGTTCAAATGATAAATATCATGGTTGTTTGTAGATTTTATAATTAAAACCTTGCCGCTAATTATATGCTTTCTATGTTTTGCAGAATGAATTACAAGCAATTTGTTGAACACTTGCTACTGGTGCTGCTGCAGGGATATGCGATAATGGCAAAGGCATGTCACAAATGTGAATATTTTGACAATTTAATGGAAGAGTGTTCACTTTGCAAGATGATCTGCACACCCCCAAGGAAGGAATGTCAACGTCAGTGTCCAGGTAAATACCATCTGTCTACAGCTACAGTCATAATGTTGTCAAAGTACTTTACCAGCTATCAACTGTTTTGAACTATTCACACTTTTGCAAGATACCCAATGTAATTAAATTATTTTGAACATCCATATGTGGATATATCAACAAACTGTATTCAGGATCCATGGGCAAAATACATTGAGGATGGTGCTTTCACAAACCATTAATATCTGCAGTTCAAAGGAGTTGTACAGTTTATTTATTGCAAATTTGCAGCTGTATGCCTGTGCATTTGATCTACTGTATAAGTGGCCTGGTTTGCTTGGTGAATGTCCCAGTGAAACTTACAATGTCTAGTGATGTGTTTTATTTCAGATTGGCAGGATTGTATATCGACAACTACCCCGCTGACACCCACAACACAGATAATACCAGGAGAGGCATCATCATTGCCCTGGATTGTTGGTGCAATGGCTTTTCTGCTGCTCTCCATAATTATTGGTTGTAAGTACATAACTATATTAATGTATACAAGTCAGACCTAGGGTTGATTTAGCTCGTGCTAATGGGCGAACGGGTGATTATATATTGGGATTCCCAAAAGGTGTTTATCCGTCTTCAAATTTGGGTGGGTATTTGCGCTGTTCTCATGGGTGATGCAGTCGCAACTGGCGAAGTCAATTACTACCGGTAGTTTGACTCAGCTAATTTCCACACTTCGCGTAGGGGATCAGCCAGGGCTAGTTTTGCCTGGCAGACAGCCCTGGCTTGCGAGGATGGTTGATTCCACATCAACAATTCTGATTCCAAATTTTTTTTATTCTGATTCAACTCACACTGGCAATTCCGATTCCAACTGACTTGTTTGATTCTGATTTCACATACACTATGGCGATTCCGATATATTTATATATTTTTTAATTCTGAATCCACCCATCCTACACCCTTTGATTCCACCATTGTATATACAAATGATACATGTTACAAGCATTTTGATTTAAGGCCAGACACCCCAAGTGAAATAGTGTTTTTTGACAAAAAATACTGAAAATGGTTTTCTGCCAGATTATTATACCTTTGTATGCATACTATCAATAAAGTTAACTTCTATGACAATTACATTCCTCTAAGTGAGTTTGAATCATGGATCAAGCATGTCGATATCATGTAATGAAATCCATTATGCAATCTTTGACAGCCATTTTCTCCAAAAAAAATTTCTTCAAATTTCTGCATTTGGAAACGGGATATCTCTTGGAATAATTATGCTATGTAAATAAAGTTTTCATTGTTGCATTCAGCATATTCTACTGTGTGCAATGATCAGACACTTTTTTAAAATCATGAATAGTTTTAAAGATATAGCCATATTTGTTGCAAAAAAAACCCAGATTTTTTTCGTATTAAAAAAAAAACATTTCAAAAAATGCTCTGATCATTGCACAATAGACTCTGTAGAGAACATGGATTTGCAAGAATTATACCTATATATGGACTCAATAAAAAGTGGCAGCTCCAAATTTGCCAATATTTGCTCAAAATGGTGGCCATTTTGTTGGTTACCATGGAAACGGGGGGTCTGGCTGAAAAAAGTTCAAGATATATTTTACTCAGTAGGACCCATTTCATGCATTGGGCAGAAAAAAATTAACTGCATGTTTGCACAAATTAAAAAATAATCCTATCTACCTGCCGTGTCTGGCCTTAAGTGTAGCAACCTTGCTTTGCCTAAAGCGTTAATTACATCCAAATACCCAATAGACAAGTGATTAGTTTTATCGCCATCATTTGTAATGTGCTTAAATATACTTGATATTTTGGCAAGTACAACCATTAACAGAGTGTTGCAGCTCACTTGGGAATTAATAATGATTTCCTGGTTCTCCATACTTGACTGTAGTTGTGGAATTAAGAAAAATTTGATTCCACTAAGCGGGTCCAATTCCACTCAAAGCAATTTCAAGTCTGATTCCATGCAAAGCAATTCTGATTCCATTGCTTTCACATCAACTGATTCCCATTCCACCCAAACCAATTCCGATTCTACAAATTTTCACATGTCCAATTTCGATTCCGGAATCTAGCTGCACTTCAGGTCTGGAATTAAATTCAGATCTACCCTAGCAGTTAGACAATTCAAATCATCTTGGTGTTGTTTCAATGTTTTGTTCCCGCTAAGTTTGCCTTGAACATTTCTTTCTTTCTTATATATATATAATTTATAGCCATAATGTTTATTTCAATGACGCTATTTTAAAATAAGTATCTATAGACTAAATTTATGTTTACACCACAAAGTCTTATGTATGTATACAGTGTATTGTTTTATTTTAGTGACTGTACATACTATTGAACAGAGTCGTACTCTGGAGACTAGTGTATAAATAAAATTAATTATTATTATTAACATGTTTGTCATGTCATGTTTTGTTCCTGCTAAGGAGTTTGCCTTGATCATGTTTGTCATGTTTTGTTCCTGCTAAGGAGTTTGCCTTGAACATGTTTGTCATGTTTTGTTCCTGCTAAGGAGTTTGCCTTGAACATGTTTGTCATGTCATGTTTTGTTCCTGCTAAGGAGTTTTCCTTGAACATGTTTGTCATGTCATGTTGTGGTTTGTTCCTGCTAAGGAGTTTGCCTTGAACATGTTTGTCGTGTGGGGTGAATAACATATATGTTGGAGGTGAATAACACTTTAACATGTTTGTTGGGGGTTCAAATAACATGTTTGTCATGTGGGTTGAATAACATATATGTTTGGGGGTGAATAACAGGTCTATTGCATGGGTTGGGGAGGTTGAATAACATGTATGTCATGTGGATGAAATAACGTATGTTGAGATTGGGTTGAATAACAGTTCTGTTGTGGGGGTGGGGGTAAAATGCTTTAAGTGGTCTTTAGGACTGAATAATATGCTTTATTGTAGTTTATATGAACCTACGTTTTACATGTTGTTTTTGTTTGATACAGTGACTGTGTGGATGTGCCGTCGACGATGCAGAGCCCCAGTCTACTGTTGGCAGGAGCAGAAGGACGAAGTTCAACCACCAGTGATGATTCCTCTCATGGGTCTGGGTGGTGATGCTGCACATGCTAGACCTACTGGTGTGCCCCCTGAGTGTTGCGCTGACAAGGGTCCATGTGATCGCCAGCACCCTGTCGCTTTCTCTGGTAACAACATAAACTGTGTCATCTAAAAATAGCACACTTTAGGCACATATTTAATGTGCTGATGTGTAACCAGAGAGTCTACAGGCCAAGGAATGCAACCAAACCCAGCAGTCAGCTGAACTTCTTTGCGATTCCAGGTGTGGTGTCTCTTGATAGACACTTGCCCAGTTTTTGAGATGTTGGTGGTGATCTATGAAGCACTTTGACTCTATCACAGAGATGGGCTCTTACAAGAAATCACTGCAACAGCTGACAAGTCTGTGATCGTTGTGTCGATGTTAGGCCAGTGGCCATGTCAGGCCAGTGTCGGAGTTAGGCCAGTGACAGTGTCAGGCCAGTGTTGGTGTTAGGTCAGTCAGTGTAAAAAATCTCGACTTTGACGCAGAACGATTGTACATTGGCACACGCCTGCTGGTAGTGAACTGAGCACTATACTATGATCACGATGGTATCCAGTCTGACCTGTTTAAATAACTTGTGGACTTTTAGCGTGATTTCAGTCATGAACAGAACAATGCCTATATGTTGACATGTATATATATCATATATAGTCTTGGGGGTTATATATTTGGTTCTTGTTGTCTGAACTGCAGTTGGAAGTTGACCTTAGATGTCAAACGTCCACAAATTGGGCCACTAACACTGCATAATATCTTGAAACAATTACTGAAAATACGTGTATAACAAAACTACAGTTGAATGGGACAAACCGTTTTTGGATATTACAGACTTCTCATCAGTCTGCAAGTCAAAATCACAGTGACGGAACACATGTCTTATAAGGGGGGTGGGGTGCGTATACCAGTAGTTAAGCCTCAATTTGAAAATCTGAATGAAAATGAACCAATAACATTGCAGCAGGGTGATTCATCAATCGTTTTTTTTTTACTTCAGCTAATTAAACAAGTGAATATGTTGTCATTGACCCTAATGAAGTCTGAGGACAGTGATTAGCTGGAGTAGGCCATAGCTGGAGCCTGTTATCAGATCTGTCTACTGACTGGACCTTCTGGCCAGTTAAGCAAGTGGCATTGTTTTCTGAATGTCTGCTAATTAAGCTGTGTAATATTATGTAATTGAACTGCTTGAGACATCTGGCCTTTGAGGAATTCACACCCTAAGGTGACTTTTTGTTGATGTTTACCTTTGTAAATAGGGCACAAGGTAAACAAATCAATATACATCTGAATGTAACGTAACAACTGCCTGTATTGAATTTTCTTATAAAACACTTATTGGACTTTCTGGAAAACTGTATCCGGAGTTCATAGTGCCACCTGAGAATGTTGTGCTGGATTACAAATTGTCCAACAGCGAAGTGCTGATTTTTCTGGTGCCTTGCCAAGTTTGGTGGCACCTTTGAAATGTGCATAAAACACAAACACCTGGAGGGATTACAAAAATAAAAATTGCAGAGTGCATGTAACATTGGTGCCTATAAAGTGTGTTGTTTTCAAAAAAATTCTCTAAAATCACCATGCCTATTTGGGGTCAGCACACTGTTGGACTTGTCTTTTTAGCTGATTTTACTAAGCGGAAGGGTATCTGGCAGCAATTTGGCTAGTTGACACTAGCCGGATTACTGCCTGCATGCATTTGTAAATATTGACGGGTGTCATACATACAGGCATTTTGCAAGAGTTTGAGATATTAGATTTTGACTAAAATTGACCAGCATTTCAATGAGATGATAATAACAGCAGGTGGGAAGTTTAAGAAACTTTATAGGTCACGTTTTGTTATAATCACACAAAACATTAACATGTTCACCAATGGGAAAACTGACAGTGTGCTGAGCCCATAAGTCACCGGGTGTTTGTTTGACCATCAACCAGTTGTGTGGTTAAAACTATCTAGCAAACCTACCTAGTAATCACAATGACATGCTAGTTCATGTGTGCATATTTTCTATTTTATTTTGGTGAAATTAGAAGACAAACTTTATCATAGTATATATACAATTATCCACCACGTGACCTGTTGCCTAACAAAAACACTGTAAAGCCACAACAAATGGATGCCGAACATGTAGTTGGTTCGGATATTCCTTCAAAGTTTTGTTGAAATTCTGGTCCCAAAAGAGTTTATTTATAACAAAAACATATGGCAAGGTTTTTAAAGTAACAGCTGTATGCCGAAATGTTTGACTTATGACATGTCATGCAGCAGTAATGATGTAATTCACATATATAACCGTTATCAATATTAATGCTTGATGTGGTAAAGTTTGACAGAGGTCACATGCACAATTTTGATTGTAACATGCAAACGGCAACGTACTGGATAGATCAGTTTGATCCATTCAAAATGTAGTTATAGGACTTGAATCGGGAAATAATGATTTAGCCAAACACGTGTCTAGTCTTGTAAAAGTTGGGCCTTGCTAAAACTACTTGTTTACATGAAAAGTTAGCCATCACCGAATCAACTAAAAGGAGCTAAAGCCTAATCTAGCCAGAGACAGTTGTCGAGATCATGAGAATGTACAGCGGCTGTATTCGGGAAAGCGGGAAAGACTAGGGTGCAATACAAGTGACGCAGGTTTCGTTGTTGTGTGACCAGCAAGTTCAACGGATTGGCATTAAACGTCAGCTGGGCAGTTGACTTTCACATCATGTATTCTCCAAGTAAGTCCTGTGATCTTGATCCATTACCAACTACAACTGTTGAAAGGCATTCTTTACTTGGTATAATAACAAATAATATAAATGCATCACTGAGTTTGGGCATTTTCCAGATTATTTTTAATGCATGCAATCTGTGGAATATTCCTGTTGTATAGAGATCACCACATTGTTGTGAAGAAACCAACGTTTTAAACTTCTCGGCGTAAAGATAACTTCAAGAATTATAGACCAGTTTCTAATCTCAGTTTTGTTTCCAAGATATTTGAAGACTTGGATCTCAAATTAGGTATTTGTATTATTACATTGTGATTTGTTCAGTTTAGAATTGTTTTGCATGAATGCCTGATATTACCCATTAAGGTCAATACCAACTTGTTTAATGATACAGTGGAACCTCGCTTTACGGTCACTCTGGTAATATAGCCACCTCGCAATTAAGGTCACCCTCAGACAGTCCCAAATAATTTTTGTAACAGTAAAATATAGGAAATTATTGCCGCTAATAAGGTCATCTCGCTATTGAGGTCGCTTTTGCCCACTCCCAAGGGTGACCTTAATAGCTTCTTTACTGATAGTATATTTTAATTCGATTTGAAAAATAACATAATTTTTTAAGGTAATCTTGATGTAAGATAAACCAATAAAACATTTTTTATCCACTGTTACATATCTGTGTCGTTGTGTCTCGCATGAATTGTCTTAGTCCATGTTGCTATGTACTACATGCTTTACGACCGAGTGGTTGTAAAGCAAGTCAAGAGTCAAGTGTGAAAAACATTTATTTTAAAAATCAATTGATGCATTCCATCAGTCACAGACAAATCAAAACGTGTACAATAAGATGATATTTAGTTTTCTAACAGTGTCTATAAGTGTGTAAACTGTAACAATGAAAAAACTTGTATGTATTTATATTAGGGATTGTTTATGTAGTGGACATTAATGAGAAATTAATTAGTTGCATACATAGGGCAACATTATAACATCGTACCGAACTTCAGCAGCCCTTCCTTGACAGAGATATCAGTGACATGCAAATTTAGGTTCGGAAGCCTAAATATGTCTAGTACATGTCACCAAAAAATTAATTCAATCATGACATGTTTTTGATGACTCCATGGACAGCCATTTGCCGCTAAATTTGAATAATTGATCACCTGGATGCAACTTGCTATGGCTACGGGAGACCACCTGTCTGGAGAGACCACCTGCCTTGGGAGATCACCTGTCTGGAAAGGCCACCTGTCTTGGGAGGCCACATGTATTGGGAGACTGCTGGCTGTTCAGAAAGGATGGTCACCCAGTGTACACAGTGTCCCAGCCACGCAGCACACTCAATGATACTATCCCAGGTACTCATTATACAGAACATGAAACTAATGCTGCGTTCATGCCGGTAGACAGTCAGACATGCACACATGTACGCATGAAAGCACACTTGTACGCATCAACGCACACATGCACATGTATACACACATTGATAATACACATATATACAGTGATGGCGTCAGAACATGGTGAACATTGGGGGGAGCTGAAGTTCTAAAAAAAACCTCAAATTGCACCCCCATGATGCTCGCCAAAAACCTAACTTTTTAAATTAAGGCTTTACTATATATAATACAGTCGCGCCTCGTTATAACGCGGATTCGATTATAACGCGGTCGGTCGTGGACCCCGAATTTCTGCCGCCAGGGTGAACATGGACGCTATGACAAACTATATTAACACGGTAATAACTGTCAATTGTTTTGTGTGAAGTTATCCCCGTCTTTGTCCACGGCATGTGTATATTGAAAGACTAGTTGGCGGACAATAAATTTAACGTTGACGTACAACTGCAACGAATCAAGTGCGAGGCGCATCACTACGTTGCCGTTGTTTATTCTGCACTGCCAATGCTATCAAAGTTTCGTTGACTATAATTATATTCAGTTTTAACTTTAGAAACAGTAAATGTGGAGCGATGTATTGTTTGTTTTTTTCGCCGACATCAAACGAATCGTTTCCAATCTGCTAGTCATGCTCATGACATGGCTTCCGCGGATCGCCATTTCGCCTGGTTTCGGCGCCGGGCGGCTTGTAATGTGCAATTGAAATTCACAAATACGCCTTGCTTAAGAATGGGTTAAATACGTTTTAATACAGCTTAGTAGACAAGATCAGTAAGCTAACATTGCGTAACAAATATTAGCTTTTCGCTGCGATGAATGCAAAGCTACTGCCTGTACTGGTGCGCCAAAATATTAATTCGTCAACCGCATATGAATTGGTGAATCGTAATATTGTTCGGCACGGTAAATGTGCTTTCTAAATTGGTATTTTGATTGAAAGACGAAGTTAAGCCAATTGTGAGCGTACTTATAGCTTTAAATCCTTAATAAACTCTAACACAACGTTTCTCAAATCATTTGCGTATTCGGCTGCCGAGTGCCAGGTCATTATTTTAGATCTTACGTCAGCGGTACCATATTATCGTTTAGTTGACCGTGGCTTGTTAGTCCATTGTTTATTTAAAAACGGTACACAATTCATGAATTTTATTCAGTTCAACATTGTCCAAAAGTGTACGACATTTAAACAGAATACACATTGACATTGGCTGGCAGTTTAATAAGCTTCATAAACTGCGTATAGACTGCGCGACGTGCACACTTTGGTTGGCTTCGATGGCGTTCTTCGTGCAGCAGCGGTGTCAGTCGTCGTCGTAGCGCCCCTGACAGCAGATATGGAAACGCGCCACGTTTATAACGCGGATTCATTTCGTGGACCCCGACTACCGCGTTATA
Organism: Escarpia spicata; assembly: GCA_963995525.1. Classification (NCBI taxonomy): domain Eukaryota; kingdom Metazoa; phylum Annelida; class Polychaeta; order Sabellida; family Siboglinidae; genus Escarpia; species Escarpia spicata. Next base: position 3,967,853 of record OZ023210.1, read on the forward strand.
ACGAGGCGCGACTGTATATATATTAGGGGACTAATCCTATCCCCAGCCCTCCACCTAAAATATGGGTGGGTTCAGTCCCCCAAGCCCCTCCCCCAGTTTCGATGGCTATGCACTGTTTCTGTGTACATGACATAACACACGTAATAAAAACTATAATTAAATTTCAAAATAAAATATAGTAGAACGACACATAAAGCGGCGTGTACTATATTAGTAATAATTAAGGGTCCAAAGTTGTGGAATCAATTACAGCCAAACCTACACGGTTTATCAGTTTAAAAATCATTATAAAAGAGTTCTCCTACAAAAGTATGCAAGTTTAGATTAAAGATTGTATTAGTAACAATAATTAGTCTATTTATTACTTATAATGTACTAAGTATCGAGTGAAGTATAAGTGGGCAGCCAATATACATAGCAACTTGTATGTAAAGGTTGCATCAACTGTAATTCTAGTCAATTGTGTTTATATAATATGTGAAATTATATTAGAAATTCGTATTAGGGTATGCAAATAATAAGTTCTTAACTTCTTACATTTCCGTTCAACATACCTGTAATTAGTTTTCAAGATGGTATACAGTTAGGTATTCACAGCACCTAGATGCTGTGTATAGGTTAAATTTGATGTGTTATGTACGAGTTCACCTTGTCTATATGCTTATTGTTGAATAAAATCCAATTCAATTCAATCTAATAACAGCTAGTAACCACTTGCTTCTCGGTGTCTACAATGTATTAGTTATAAACATATCATACTGTGTGTGTGCGTGTGCGACTGTGCGTGCATGTGTAGTTCCATCAATAAAATGCACTGGTTTTGATTACGACTGACGAATGATCAGCTGGCCCGTGGTGTTGGCGTTGCATGGTTTATTTTTTGGTGTGTGTGGTTTATTTTTTGGAGTTGATAAGGGAGGACTGGAGGGTAGGAGATTTTCCTGGGCGGGGGGTATTGTTGGATATTTACATGGTCGATATGAGAGTAATGAAGTATGTCAGATTTTCCATATCGATTGGGGTAGTGTTGAAGATTTTCAAGGTCAAGGGGTAATGTCCAACGTCTTAAAAATTGTTACCACTACTTGCCCTAATAGGAACCCTTTCCTAGACCTGAACGTTCGTAAAACTGAAGAACTTATAATTTAGATTTTACGAAGAATTCTACTCCTCCCAAGGGACTATCCATCAACGGAGAATGTGAGAGGAGAGTTGAGGAATACAAGTAGAATACAAGTAGAATACAAATAGAATACAAGTAGAATACAAGTACCTCGGCACCATCATTGATGCCAAGCTTACATTCGATCAAAATACAGCTGTAATTACAGAAAGTGCCAACAAAGCTGTATTTCTTACGCAAGCTCAGGTCACTCAGTGTCGGCACACATGTTCTTCAAACCTTCAATAGATGCTACATCAAAAGATCTCTATTACATTTGGGTTTCTTGTGTGGTACGGTGGCCTAAGTGTTGTGATCGCAACACTCTGGCACAAACTGTCCGGGTTAGTGGCAAGGTGGTGGGAAAAAAGCAGACTAGTCTAGAGGATCTGTTCCCTCGTCAATTAGACTAATGAATGAGTAACTGTCCTTCATTCCCTCCATCTCTGCCAGTCTGACACTGACTGAACACGAGATGATTTGTGATTGGTGAGATGATTGACCTTTTGTAACGTATTTAACTTATTTTAACTTATTTAACCAAGATAACTTTTTTGCTATTTTTACATTTTTTATATCTGCTTGTACATTTGTTTTTATTTGTTTTAAAATGCTGCTACACTCAAAATGAATAACCATGATAACCGTGATGAAATAAAAGTTACTCAGACACCAACATTTTTTATTGAGCACCACGATCGTCTGTGTACGTGGCTTATGGCTGCAAAACCAAATGTTCTATTAAATATTACCCCTGTCGGTAAAGCAGAATACATACTAAATGTTATTAGTATAAAAAATAGTTAGCATCATCACATTATCTTTTCACTCGGAGTTTGAGTGAAAGAGCTGCAGAGGTGAAAAAAGATGGGCTACATGGACGGGGTGCAGCGAGAGGAAGGGGTATGAGGAGAGGGCGTGGCTGAAGAAGAGTGTGTCAGAGGAAGAGCGTGTCAGTGAACAAAACAGACTGTGCTCACATTGCCAAGCTGCGTAATTGCAGAAAGGAACAATTGCAGAAAAAATTGTATTATACGATACTACATATTTTTTAATAAAAATTAAATGCAACTGACAAAATATTGATGTTCTGTGTTGATAAGCATTTGGAGGGTTTCTAATCCATGTGCCCTGGCAAACCACTATTTCATATAAAAAGCCCCTGAGTGAAATAAATGTAAAACAATTGTGTGTGTGTGTGTGCGCGTGCGTACGTGCGTGCGTGTTGATGATGACTAAAATATATGTTAATAATACCAACATGTCACAAACAATTACAAATAATCCTACACATCCTAAAGGGGACACAACACGTTTTCTATTTCTGTGTTATACATTTGCAGAAACATCAGCACAGTTTGTCAATACTGTAATACATTTCACAATGGATCAGTTGACAAATATGTTGTCAATGTCACTGATACAGACCTTTAACCTGATATGTAAAAATTGTGTAAAGTCAGATTTTGGTTAGTAAAGTCAGTTAATATTATTAAAATAACAACTTTGTCATTCGCTGTCTAATGCTGCAGTCTGACTACTCTTTGTACCAGTACAATATGAATAATATTGACATATTTGACCACATTTGCTACCATATACAGCTGCATGTCACTGTGGCATTTCATGTAATTAGCTCTATAAGTAATAAATACTATTGTTATTATTATTCGATAAATGAAGCCTTTGCAAACTTATCCGTCATCAGGTTTGGCAAGTGAGCAAATAATTATATGTATGGTATGCGCATATTATTTTTCAACTTTTGCACTGTGGTATCTTAAAACTGAATATTATAAAAACAAAGTTTACATGACATTGAGGAAAATGACATGTAGCTTGTTGCGAATGTTGATTTATGGGATATTTGTATTAAAAAGATGAACTATCTCAGAATGCAACTAAAACTATAATCAATTTAGACAATTTAATTACAAAACAATTTATGTAAATGTGTTGATTAGACACAGAATGACACATAAGTAAATTTCAAACAAAACATTTTAATACAAAAATATTTTGTGTATAAAATAGTTGTAATGTGTTACTTTTTAACCATTTACTTTGTGCAGGTTACTTTCTTTCCAGTAACTAATTGAACTGGTCTGCCTGTAAACAATAGTGTATTGTGCATAATGAAGTTGAGGTTCTCTGTAATGTCACTTAATGTAATATGTTATACATGTACAAAAACAATCGGAATGTAAAAACCCATGCTAATTCCTCTACAGCACAATTGCTAAGGTGTGTATCAGTAATTGTTTGATATGCTTAACTGTCCTGTGTTACTTTCTGCATGAAGTCAAATAAGTGGACCACTTGCTGGGAGGGTCTAACATTACAGCCCATCCACAGGCATCCTGTTTGACTATGTGAAGGATCCTGTAATTGACATCAAGGTGTCAAACTCTCACAGATAGTGACAGCCCAGTGTATTGGTGCTTGACTGGGTGTATAAAGCTGAACACGACCTCAAAATATGAGTTCCAAATAATGCTGATGATATTACTATCAGCATGAAAACTGCTGCAATTTTAGTGTTATTGGTCAAATAAAATACCTATGACCCATTTTATTTTTCGAATGACACTTTATTTGCAACAATATATTTCCGTTTATTATGTATCGCCGTCATTAAAAAAAAAAAAAATCATCACAGATCCACTAGGACCAAATTTATGTAAAGAAATGTTGTAAAGTAGCATGATATATTTTATTAGTTTGTCAACAGGACAAAACATAATGTGTCTTAACACACTGTTTTACATGTAATTGTTCATGTTATGCGTATGTTATGTCTACTAGTAGGCTCGTGTGAGTGATGAACCTATTTATTATGGGAATTAATTTATTATAGTCCTCCAACTATATTCAGTTTGAAGAATGGAGCATAAATGTTAACGTTAACATGAATTACAGTATTAAACACAAGATAAGTTTTGCTCAGATGCATGGGAACTATTTAGATAAAGCTTTAATAAGTTCAATTGTTTACACTTTAAATGTTTGATACTCACACAAATATGTGCACAACAAATTATGTAGACTCGGCCATGCACAAACCTGTTTTTTCGCAACATATCAAGCCTACTTATAAATAAGCTACTTAATTTGTAAAAAAATGTATTTAGTTATGGCTAAATCACTGGTCACCTAAAACTGAGGTAATAAAAGGTTGTACTGTAAAAATGTATACAAAATTATTATTACATTTACATAAAAAACATGTCATTTAAAATGCTATGTTATTTATGCTATTTGACCAATGTGAACGACTGCTAAAAATAGGCAGAAAATTAAAATGTTGATGCCATTGCCAATTTTGTAGGTGAATATTCCAAAATAAAACTTATAATGGAGGACGACATTTCAGCCAGGTTTATTAACAAATGCTGCCATTTTAATAAAAACTTTAACCCATAGACACTGACTCAGATGGAATTGAACAAGTTGACATAAAATTCCAAATATGATGCTGGCACAGTATTATGCAATGCACAAAGTTAGGACACGACAGTAACTGTACCCAGTACCAGACAATAACTGTACCCAGTACCAGACAATAACTGTACCCAGTACCAGACAATAACTGTACCCAGTACCAGACAATAATTTTGTCGAGTAGATGGGTGATGTTTGATTTTATTTATAGCACATAGCAAGATTAGGCACTTGTCTAGTATCTGGGCCCACCTCGACTTTGTCATTATTCAGCTGCATTTTTGCATAAATTTCACACCAGGGGATTAGTGCCATTATTCAACATCATCCCATGCGTATCTACGTTATGGAAATATTGTGAACGTCTTAGCGCACTTTTGAGGCCTAAAGGGCGAACTAAACAATGCAATGATGATAGAGAACATATGTTTTGTAACTTAATCATTTCACAGTATAATTGGTAGGCCTACAAAGGACAACATTTTGAAAACTAATCATTGCCAACCGGTGAAATGAAGTGATAATCATGATATTGGCTAATGGTTTTTACATAACATTTTAGAAAAGTGATCTACTCACAATAATTAATATGCTATAATTGAACTTTAGATGAAGGATAACTTTTGAAAGTAAACATTATGCCCTGCCCCGTAGGCCTATAGCGACTGACCATTCATACATGAACTTGATCTAAATTCTGAAGACGGATTCCAAAACTGATGCTGTAGTTTGTACAGTGTTAACCATGATTACTGACTTCCTTACAGACTGTAAACAAAAAGTAGTTGTTGATGGCCGGTAAATCATCACAAACTTCCCTGGTAACATCAGGAGTACCACAGGGCTCCGTTCTTGGCTCAATTCTTTTTCTTGTTTATATAAATGACCTCCCAGATAATGTGACATCAAATGTACGTTTTTTTGCAGATGATACAATCATTTATAGAAAATTAAATCCAGCAATGACATCCATGAGCCACTAGATGGCTTTTAAAAACAAACTAGATGAATTGAAACAAGAATGGCAGATGGAATTCCATTCAAATAAATGTCAAACTATCACATTTTGGACACCTAAAAGTTCAATTAAACCTCTACACTCTGAAAGGTCAACACCTGAATGTTACCATAAGAACAGAGTGATCACTTTTTCTGAGAGGACTCTCATGTACTATGTCATCAATCATACCTTTTTCGTTTGTTATAAGTCAAGTCACATTTTACTTATTTCCTAATCGTCCCCTAGTGCACAGCATATAAATCTTTCTATAAATTTAAATTCTGAATTACTCCAATTCTGCCAGTCTATATTTGGATAGTTAAAGTCTCCAAGCAGAAGAAAGTGTGAGTGGTGATAATTTATTGCCTCGCTAATCATTTTATTCAAGCATTCATTGTCCATGCCTGAGCTCCCTGGACTTCTATAAACACATCCTATTAGAAGATTGTCTTTTTTTTAAATTTGATCCACCCATACTGACTCATGAAAATTTGAGTAGTAAGCGTGTTGCCTTAAGCAATTTATGAGTGTATATGACTACTTCCTTGTTTATTTTCAGTGTTACATTCATCTAACGCCAGTTCTTCTGGGTTTAGTAAATATTTCTTATTTTTTGTTAACCTCTGTGACCCTACTCCTATCACCGTGCATTTATTTTCATCAACTCTTGTTTTGAACTCTGTAAGTTTATTTAGTAAGCTGTCAGCATTTGTATAAAGATAGTTCAGTTTCAGTTGTTTATACATTATAGCTTGTGTTATTTACATGTTTTTCTGTTGTGGCGATCCCACTCTCTTTCTTCCTCGCTCCGTGTGGGTTTGATTTTGACTATTTACCTCACCCATGGTGGGCCTCTCACCCTGTATAACCATTTTCCTTCTAATCTCCTTTGCTCTAACCTCTTCCAGTAATTGTTTTCTTCCTCCGCTTTATCTGTCATGTCATGTTAAATGCTAAGGGATTTGTACATTGAATCGGCCTCCTTCAGGTTTTAGTTAATTTTCTGAATAACTCAATTTTTTGTCACTGTTTTTCATCAATACTTTAAGTGGTCTTCTTTTCTTATAACTTTCCCCAGTTGTTTTTTCCCTAACCTGATGACATTTGCTACCTCTGTGTTTACATCAATGTTCTGGTGGCATACTTCAATCAACAATCCTTCCACCAACTCCATGTCTATTTTATCCTTTCGCCTTTTAAGTCGGTTTCTCATTTGGGTGTGTTGAATATTACAAAGTTATTTTATCTGGATTTTCTTTCAGCTATTTCTTTTACTGTGTCTTGCAGCACCTCGATGACTTGATTTCAATTCTTGTCTAACAATTTACTGCAAATTTTTTCGTCACATTTTTCCTGTAGTTTTTTCTACAGCCTCTAGATGTGCATTCATTGTTACAAAGTACAGTTCACATCTTTCCTGGATTCATTTCTTGTTTAGCATGTTTTTCTTCAATTTTGGGTTTGCATCCGATACAAAACTACATGTGTCCTGGTTTCCTCATGGTTTCATACTCTCCTGCTTTGAATTTTCAACACTTGATACAGTAATGGTGTTCACAATATCTACACTTTGTCTTTTTAACTTTTGAAGATTGTTCACAATCATCACATTTCCATTACTTATCTGATTCCGAGTTTTTACACCCCCTCCTGGCACCCTTATTGTGAGCTTTGTGGCTACCGCTTGGGCATATCCTCCGCTTGATTGTTCTGGGTTGTTATCATAATATTTCCAGTGTTACTGACATGTTACATGAACTTGAATTTGTTACACTTAAACAACTTTGTTTAAATTCTAGATTAATATTAATGTACAAGATGGTTAACAATATGGTATGTATGAATCTAAATCAATATATTTCCCAGTAACTCGTTTCTCCAGACGTATACACCCCTTTAGTTTTATACAAGGTTCCTTGTTCCAGGACAGAATCATTTAAAATGTAATTTTTATTAAGATGCGTTGTAGACTGGAACAATCGTCCCACTGAGGTGGTGCAGGCCCCTAAATTGGAGTTGTTCAGGACTCCTCGTGGGCCTCCCAGTCACAGAGTGAACACTGTACAAAACCTAACAATTAATTTACATTTTAATGTGTCCTCTATATTTTTATTTATCCGTTTATTAATTTTGCTGTTTCTACATTATAACCCTCAACATGTTGAGGTTACGTAGTATACGGAAGTCTCAAGAAGAACAAACATACAAAAATGTACATGCGTGTCTGCACGTGTTCATGCATGCATGCGCATGGCTGCCTCTATGACTATGGTACATCAGGTAAAAATTCAAATACGTTATTTTTTCAATTAAATCGTTCCACAAGGTAGAGTTTGTTATGAAGTTTATGATAGTTTTTGAATTTTTGTGATATCTTCATTATTTCCGACGTAATTCCACTTTTTGTTTCAGAAAAACAACACTTTTTGGTATTGAATTTCAGTCCATTTCTTGTGCACAAACTGGCCCCAGAAGCGTGATGTACTGCATTTTATTATATAGGAAAACGGCCATAAAATTGTGTATATTGAAGATATTTATGCGAAATAAGAAGTTATGTGACCCCAAAAATCATATTGATATGATTTGACCTTGACCTAATTAATTGACCTTCATTGTATATTTGACCTAATTACTGTGATTATTTGCATTATTTGAATGTAATTAATTAGGAAATGCCTACTAAACTATTAGAGGTTTGAAGATTGTTAATATATTATATTGTTATAGCATACTATGAAATTAGTTATTTAATGACCTTATTAATTGACCTATATTTAATAATTAACCTATTTACCGTTATTAATTACATAAATCGGGTAGGAAAAGGCCTGTTATAGGTTGAACTCTGTAATATATTATGACTGCTACCTCTTAAAATCCATAATTTGTTGATGACCTAATTAGTTAACCTAATTTCTTATTTGACCTATTTACGGGGATTAATGGCATGATTGACCTACAATTAATTAGGAAATGGGCATACCAATCTTAAGAATGAAAAAAATTGTTAATAGATCAACTTGAAATGTTACCAGTTATGCATGACATAATTAGTTTAATATTTTCCTAATTAGTTGAACAATTTTAAATACTTAATTCAGTAACGAGGATTAACAGTATGAACAATTTGTTAATACAACAATCTGAATTCAATGTGACTTTGTAATAAAATGCACGCAGACTAATTGATAAACATTTCTGTAATTAGTATGCCACAACAGGTCAATTTAAAGGGAATTATATGGATAAACATTACAACAGAATGAATATTAAGAACATTTATTATAACAGATTCAAACATAGCGGCAACGTGAATAATTTCATGAAACACTGGATGCATATAATGCAGTGCAAATGTATTGCATAAATGTTCACATGTCCAAGGATGCATGTCCAACATTATCAAGTCCTGCAGATGTAGAGTAGCATGTTCTGTAATTCAGGCAGCACAGCAACATGCAAAGTCCTGCACGTACAACAATAGTTGTAAGCCTACACAGTTCAGCAATGTTTGTAGTCATGTAGTTATAACGAGTAAAACGTCTTGCAGGTAAAAATCATTTGTAAATCTTTGTCTAGTAATTATTGTCAACTCTTGCATAATTTTGTATTATGTCTGTAACTTTCAGTTGAACAACTGATGTATAATTCATGGTTTGCATGAGGAGCCACATCAGAATATTGTCCGCAGAGAGAGGATCATCTCAAATCAGCTTCATGCAGCATTCGTTTGAAGTTTCGGTAGCAACAGTGAATTTGTGTGAAACTTGCTATTAAGAATTCATTGCAACTTGAGGTGTGCGGTAATGTTCTTCACTTTTAAAGCAGTCTTTTTGCATGTAGTGGGACTTGCAAGAGTATCAACTGATGTGTAGAGATGTTGATACCAGCCACTTGCAGAGATGCCAGCTGACGAGGAAGAACAAAATATTCAACTACAATTAATACAACGAATATATATATGCTATTATAAATTTTGTACTACAATAATGTAAATGGTTTTCAACAATTTCAAGTAAATTCAAGCAACAACTGCACAAATTAATACAAATTAATTTCCATCATCTTACAACTGTCTTGAACACTTAAAGATAAACACCATTCATAACTATTCAACTACAATTTAAATTATTTCAACAATTGCAACTGTTTTATTTGTGACATATTAATTAGAAAAAAACAATCAATTACAAAATTAACTATATTTCACTTATTATTAATTAATAATAAAAAATAATATTATTAATTAGACTATTAATTAGAATATTAATTAGTCCTACAAATTTAATAACTACCCGTTTGATCTTCCAACACTGAAACATGAAAGTCACACTGAATCACTTGTCTAGACTTGATGGAAATGATGTGGTGTAGTATGAAAAAAGAAATGTCAACTAAACTAAGTCTAAAGACAACAAAATAAATTTGTTAATATAATATTAAAAAGTTAATTACATAATAATTAGTTATAACTTTAAGTACAAAAGTAAAAGCAATTCGTTTTATAGATTGAGATGGTTTGGGATTTAAATAACAATGCTATGGAAAGCGTCACTAACAACAGACACAGATTCAGTCAGCTTGAACACATTTTTCTTTAAACATTTAATTTTGGCATGTTAATATCAAACTAAAAACGGTAAATATTAATTATATATAGATCTTGTCACTGTTACAAGTGAACAATAACACCAATTATATGTGATGGTTGCGATGGATATGGATTTAATTAATGCTGCAAAAGCGCCTACTGATGCCAGCGTGATACGGCGTCGACTGTTGAAAATGTACGCCTAGAACGCCAAAGTTGCCCATGTCGGTGTGTTGCTCGGCAGGCACGTACACTTATGCAACATATATCATTTTAAAGCTAATATTTAAATCTACACTAATATCGCTATTTCATTACGTAATCTTTACATTTTATTTACGCATTTAGCAAGCATAGAAAACATTAAACTTCACTTACCTACACACACAAACCGCCGCGCTCAAAACGAAAAAGAAGTATCTCCATATGTAACAGAGTTATCCATTGGTCGATTCCATGCTCAAACGTCATGGTGACATCATTTGCATAGCAGCAGCGACGTATTTTCTGCGACCATGTGATCTCTGACGCGGCGCCGCGCCGGCGTCATTTTCTTGCACAAGAAATGGATCAGTTTTGGCCGCTAGAAGGCAATACGCCACCTAGCGGATTCTGATATACCTATAATAATCAGACAACTTATGATTGTGACTATCACATACTCTCTTAAAGTAACTCAACATATGATCATTAATTACATTTACGTACCTGGAATATTTACGACAAATCATAGTACAACTTTACATAGGTCGAAGAATCGTCGATTTGCATGAAAGCCATGTTGACAGCGTAACCATGTTGACATTTGAAGCTCCGCCCCCGTTGGAATTACCCGAGCTCGCTATACCATTTGTACTATGTAACAGTATTTTAAAATAAAAACGAAAAGACTGTGTTCTTTTAACAGTGCTCTTCCAACAAAACACGACAACTGCGCTGCTAGCAGGCGCGAGAAGTTTCTAGAAGTTACATGTACTTTGACGATCTCGCGCGGTTTTGGATGACTACTGTCATTACGTCATTGGTGCACCCACAGCAGAGGTTTTCACTCTGATTGTGGACAGTGCGACGTGCGCGGGCGGGCGTACTAGTTGAGTATAGCCGGCAAACGCTAATAGAGTTCTGATCCTGAGCGCCCAGTCCCAGACAGTCCTACCGGTATGCTTTACTCAGGGAAAACGTGAGTTTCTCAATTTTTTTATTATCATTTACTTTATACAATTCAATTGTCTGGACTGGAGCGACTAGTTAGAATAGCCAATTAGTTAACTTAGAATAGCCGCTATTATAGCGAATATTTAGAATAACCAAAATACTTAAATAGCGATAAGCCAAAGGCAAAGCCAAGGCAAAGGGCTTCCTTGTCCACCTGCCATCTAGAGTTAATTCTCTTGGTGGCAATCTTGTTAAATAGATCGCACAAGTGACAAGTGGTTACATCGTGGTTATACAAAATCATGCACCTGCATGGGTGTGTCTGTGGCTTCTGAGCATTCGATTTGAGACACATCTGGCATTAGTATTATGGACACATCGATTTTACAAAGTGTATATATATTTTTTTTGTGATTCGTAGTGTACATTTAAAATATAGGTATGTATAATATTTAATAAAAAAATATACTTTTAATAGGTGTAGGCCTAATAGTTAGTCAATGGCTTATCCAAGTCTTACAGCATGTTATCTTTGTGTTGCCCGGCCTTGCACTGTTTTACCTGAAGAGAAATGTTCTAATCTTGACCTTCAAGTCACAGGCTGTTGTGTGTTGCAGAACAATGATCTCAGGGAGGAATTGGCCAGTGTGCCTGATGGCACTGTCACTGGTCCTGCAGCAGAACATGCTGGCAGGTGCAGAACACTATGCAAACGTGAGTTACTTATTTCAAAAGTAATGTTTTAAGTGGACAGTACCTGTATTTTTATAAATGTATAGATAAAGTCTTTAGATGACCATACCTCCAACCACTACGCAAGGCTAAGCATCTTTCCAGCTATCTAAGCTCAGTGAGCCAACAAAAGACTAATGTATCTTCTTCATTGGCCATCATCATGGCCCAATCTACTTGTGCTGGCTAGGTTATCATACATTAGTGCTAACTGGTAAAAATTGTAGTAGGTAATTTGCAGTTAGCTGTTTTCTTATGACCTTGTCTTTTGTAGGAAACTCCTTGTAGCCCAGGCCAGTATCAGGACAAAGTAACTGGTCTCTGCACCGATTGTGCAGTACCCTGTCATGTGCCGGATTCCAAAGCTTGCCAGACACGCTGTGCGGGATGTAAGTATATCATCATCTTATAAATCATACGTCACAATGTGTGCATTAGTTAACCAGTCCATATGTTACACTGAAAAATATGCTAAACGTCTCCACCCCGGCTGGGGGAGAGCAACAGGTGCATTTGCCACCCCTGCTGAGGTAACAGTTTTACTTGACCAAACTCTAAGGTGGAGTGGAGTTTTGGGATGTCTGGAGGGGTTGCGCAATTAGAGGTTTCTAGGAACCTCAAGTGAAAGGGGGGTGTTGTTGGATGTTTTGGGGGAGCCTGAAGGGTTCGTTTGGGGAGGTTTGAGGTTTTTTCCAAGGGGGTGCACTTGGAGGTTTTGAGCGATCTTCTAGGGGGTTTGGGGGAGAGCTTCATATATATATATTTATAGAAGATGTTACAAAGGTATTGGGGTTAGCAGGTTTCTAACAAAATGTGAATGTGATTTGGAATTTAGTGATTACAGTGAACTATTAGAGCCTTTAAGGGAGGCTGTGTGTACTGTTAGTAATTATTAGCAGGAAGGTCGCAGATTCAGTTATAGCACTTAATTCTAATTTGGCCAGGAGCATGAGAACATGCCAACTTCCAAGCAAAAAGTGACAAATTGAATGTTTTGTTTACAACAACAAGTTTTGAATCTTTTGTGGATGAGTTTTCAAATTGTGAACACTGTTTTGACTTATTACGTGCAATTTGGTGGGCACTATACCTTCAACATATTCATTTTCATATTAAAAACAATGTATTTAACTTCGAAAACGAAGTTACGTCTTCGCATCAACGTTGAATGGACTCGATATCAAAGTATAGGTATCGATGAAGTATCGAAATATCAAAAGTATCGAAGGTATCGAACCATGACTATTCGATACCAAATATATTGAAGTTTTGCAATACCACGAAATATCAATATCGAACTTACTTTGATATATCGAATATCAAACCAGCACTAATGCTTAGGTCTACAGTAGAACGTGTACTGTCGTGTGTTGACATGTTGGGAGCGTAGCGTAAGCACGTAGTACAAATGTAATGGAAGCGTAAATGTAGGCTAATGTGTGTACACAGTGCAAATGTAGTTTTCATGCACACGCATACTCGAGTGGTGCTTCTTTTCTTTGCATAAATTCTGTTTTCTAATAGCCGAACTCCAACAAATCACATTCCTTTTTGTATCTGTGTGATTTCCAACATCACCAGTTCTGTCCTACAGTAATGGACAACAAAGTTCTCATCTGACTGGTCTGTCCTACAACGACGGGCGAATAGCACCGTCTGTCCACATGTGACCTTTTGGGGGAAACGCCACAAAATCAACAAATGTATTCATAACTTTAAACAACGAAACACACTTAACTATGAATCATTTGTCACGTTAGACTAGTCTCTATCATTATATATTTGAAATAATCAAACAAGTGACAAGTTTCCTGTTGCCCGTCACTCACACAGACAGACTCCGTTTTCTTCTGATGACCGCCATTAGCTGCTTGTTCTGTCCACCTGTTCACATTTTAATATAACCCTGGATGAAACCATTCATCGGGAGCTAACTGTATTTTAGTTCTGGTCAATAGGATTTGTAGGAGGGGGCATTTTCGGATGTGTTGAATCAGACAGACATTCTTTGACTGGAGTTATTTTGTTCATTGCCGGTTGCATCGCCTAACATGCATATCGATGTTAGCTGCATAGGCAGCTACAATAACTGAGTTAATAACAGTAGTTTGATCAATTTTGATTACACTGAAGTGCAATTTCTGATATTTAATTCGGCACCACAGTAAGACAGATGAGGCAACGTCCGAATGCATATTTTCATATACTTCTAAAATAACAAAAACAATTTTTTTGCAATACAGTTGTCATTAAAAACTACCTTTAACATTCATTATTGAGCTCAGATAGTCACACTTTATCATAATATTATTATAACTACATAATTTGAACATCTATGACGAGCTGTCCAGAACATAAAAAAAACGAGGTACATTTATGGCACTTTTAAATATATATTTAATATATTTTAAGAAGAAAGAACAAAACCACATACATGCATTTAATGTTTTTATTAGAAACTGATGTCCTTTATGAAATGGTGTCTTCATATCCACAATGCATAAGAAAAATCCAGAACTAGAAGCGTATAATTGGAGTGATACCCGTTGGTAGCCATGATTGAATAATGACCCATAAATAAATGTTATTAGATGAGGCATGGACATTATACTTATATAGTTAGAATTGCATTTTTCCATAATATAATAAAAAAATATTGTTCACTGCCTTTTATTAATCTTGTTAAAATGGCATGTGGCTGACATTTTGTTGAATTTTAGGGCTGAAGGGGGCTCAGAAACCCAACTCTCTACCACCAAAGTCCAACTCTCCACCCGAGGTGATGAACTCTGCACTGATGGTGATAGTTTGTGTTGCTGTCTTGGCACTTGTATCCATTGTCGGTGTCGTCTACTTTGGTAAGTGCACACACACAAAATTGTTAATAATTTAATAGATTTAAATGTTAAATGTCCTGTTTTATTTGAATAATTCAATAACTGTTACTTGACAGCTGTTGCTGCCATTTTCACTTATGGCTGTTCCTTTGTCCTGACATAAGAAGTAACTTTCTTTGTAGAAATGGATGTTCAGTGAACATAAATTTATCCAAGGTATAGGTTAACATTTTTCAATTTTTTTTATTAGATGTAAAACAAACATTTTTATAAAATGTACTCCAATTTATTGCAATATCCTGGCAACTGGCATGGGAACTGATTGGTACACCATAAAATATATATATATATACATATATATACTCCTAAATTAGTTTCAAAATCACAAAAAATATAATATTTTGAGCAAATAAGTTTACATGTCATTATATTTCTGGTTATACTACATGTACTACCAGTTCGAATTTTGATCTAAAACGTATTATCCACGCACTGGTGGGATCCAAACTTTAGGCAGACCAAATCCGGTCTTCCTATATACAGGTGTGTATATATATATATAATATATATATGTATAATATTATATATATATAATATATATATAATATATATATATATATATAATATATATATATATATAATATATATAATTGTGATGGGTACCCCACAAAAATGTATAAAAACCAACACCTCAAGTTTTCTAAATTTGAGTATGTAGTTCTGTCTTATGGCAGTGAATGAGCTACAGGCATTGTTCTTGCAGATTTACATTTAAGCACATCTCAGTTTGAAACAGCAAGAATCTGAGTGCTTCGATTAGATGGTGTTGAAACATGATCTCACAGCCAAATCCTTTCCAGAAGTCTAAATTAATCATTTTATTAACCAACTTTTGTTTTCCTATGGCAGACAATTTGTGTTAATTTAAGGATATGTGTCTAAGAATTTACAGTAATCATTTCATTATCATAAGGTTATTCTAAATGCTTAAATTTTGCTTATAGTTCAACGTCGATGTGCTTTACAAAAACGTCGTCGAGATGCTGAGCTTGGCGTGCGTGATCCATTACATGATTCTTTACCTGACCCAGCCGGTGGAGATAATGGCTTGGATGATGATTTCCATGATCAAGCGAACAATGAGGGTGATGGGGGTGATGATGCACATGAAGAACAGGATTATGATGGTGATGATGGACATGAACAACAGGATGATGGGGGTGATGATGCACGTGAACAAGAGGGTAATGATGCACCTGCACAAGAGGAAGGGGGTGAAAACTTAGCATGTGTCCATGCACAAGAACTAAACCAATATCGCTAGACACATATTGGGACCATATGCAATAGTTATTATTATGGCAGTCATCATTGTAATAATTGATTAAATTACATCACGTTTATAGTGTGGTAGGGCTTATTAGACTGAATAATAATATGAATGTATATTATTATTATGAATGTATAGTATTATGAATTTATATTATTATGAATGTATATTATTATATTAATATCAATTGGATGCTATGGGGGGGTGATGGTTTAAGTGATGCCGCATGCCAATGGCCAGAGCTTAAACAAACAGTAGCTCTTGCCCTCTGTGATAAACCAAATAAAGGAGGGCTTTTGTTAATTAGGTATCTCTAAGGGATGTTGGAGGTACACATGTTATTAATTATCATTAGTCCAGTAGATATAGCTTTGTCTTGGTGTACTTGGCAGGAAGGATGAAGCCCCCCATTGGCTGGTTTAAATTCTGTAGTCAAGGTAGTTTAGTTATAGAAAATGGTAGAACGAAAAATTGGAATTGTTGGGCAGGAGGAAGGAGAGTCTGCAGGGTGTTGGTGGGCAGGAGGAAGGAGAGTCTGCAGGGTGTTGGTGGGCAGGAGGAAGGAGAGTCTGCAGGGTGTTGGTGGGCAGGAGGAAGGAGAGCCTGCAGGGTGTTCGTTTGTGTGTATGGTCACGCCTGTGGAGTCTATGGGAATAGATTAAGCAGTGTACCTAGAGGATTTATACAGAATTTGTGAGGGTAGAAGTTTACTACGTAATAAATTTGTCATTATAGTTATTGGATTTAATTACAAGTTATTTCTTTGGTACCTCCCCCTTTATCTAGCACAACCGCTACGATAGTAGCTTTCGTGAGTTAAACATGTTTTCTATCATTTATGTCATCCTGACTCCGAACTGCGCTGAGCAAACAATGCATACAACATCAATGTTGTAGTCTGCTCCTGACAGGGGACTGTCCCAAGGTCATTAGGGTAATACAATTGTATCCATCTAATTGAATAAGTGCCAGGTCATCATTTTTAGATAGCCAGCTTTTTTTGTAAATGTAAGACACTGAATTAAAAATTTTCACTATCTAATTCTTTGGTGATTGCTTCTAATTCTTAAAATTTTGCATTTATCGGTTGTATGTCATTGCCACAGCTGGGTAGATTTTGCATTGTCTGGCTGTGGGAAGTCATGGGCAGAAACCATGGAGGAGGGATTCACCTTTCAGTGCATGGGGTATTGGAAGGTGGAGTGTCTGCAGAAGGAGACAGTTAGGTTCACAGATATTGTGAAGGGGATGGAGATAAGAATTAGCAAGGAGAGAGACGACAGGGAGAGAGGTGGGAACACAGCAAGACTGAAGGAGAATAGCAGTGGCAAGAAGACTGAGGAAAGGAGATTGAGAGGATGGAAGGTGATTGGAGGGGAAGAAATTGGAAAATCGACGACAGAAAACGTGACAAGCATGAAGGTGACAGGGGAGAAAATGTCCGTAGAGAAGGAGGGAGGGAAGATGGGACGGGAGAGGAGAGAAGAAAATGAGATGGGAGGAAAGATGAAGGGACGAAAGGAAGTGAGAGCAAATGTGATAGAAGAGAAGTCGATAAAACGGACGATCACAGGAGGAAAGGTGACAAGAGAAAAAGCGACAGGAAAGAATGGAACGGAAGAGAATGTGGCGGGAGAGAAGACGACAGGGGGAAAAGACAACAACCAGACAGATGCAAACTGGAGAAGGAGCTGCTCTGAGGCAGTAATTGAGGGGGCAATGAGGAAAGAGGGTGTTTATGGGTGACTCCATTATGAGAAAGACGGACAAGACATTGAGCGAGGGGAAGGACGTCATTATTTGTCTACCGGGGGCTAGGATAGAACATGTGACTGAAAGGGTAGAGAAGGTATTGGGGCATGGCAAGGGAGGGTCTATACTAGTACATGTAGGAACAAATAATGCAGACAGGGAGGGAACAACTGGGATAGTACAGAAGTATAAACAGTGAGGAAGCTAAAGAAGACAAGAGTTGACCAGATTATTATCTCAGGAATTTTGCCAGTAATGGGAGGAAGGGGGGCAACGTATAGAACTGCAAGAGGATGGCAATCAACGCACTAGTTGAGCAGATGTGTAAAGAAGAGGGGTGGGATTCACAGATTTATGGGGATACTTTGTTGGGAGGGAAGATATGTACATGAGAGATGGCCTCCATCTTAGTGGAAAGGGGACAGCAGTTTTCTCAGAGAATCTGCTGCAATCTGTTGACAGTGGGACAGGTTGCATCTATTTAAACTAAATTTGCAGGGGGGACTCACAGAGAAGCCTGAAACTTGAGGTATAGATAAAGACAGCATAAATAAATCAGCAAAGAACAGTCTGGAAAACTCTTCAGAAGCTGGATATAAATGTGTTTGTTTAAATGCAAGGAGTATAGCAAACAAAAGAAATGAACTAAACTTTATGGTAGAAGATATTGACCCTCGCATAATAGGTATAACCGAATCATGGGCAACCACCGATATATCAGATGCCGAATTGGGACTGACAGGATATGTAATGTTTAGGAAAGATAGAATAGGAAGAAAGGGAGGTGGAGTTATTTTATATATTAAAGAATCTATCCAGGCTTATGAAATAAAATTAGAAAGAGAAGCAGATTGCGAAGAAGCTGTTTGGTGTAACATAGTTACAGGAAACTCAACGTTAACAGTTGGGTTTGTTTATCGAAGTCCAAACAGAATAAAAAAAAAACGCTATAAGGGAAGTGAGCAAACGGGACTGTGTTATTATGGGGGATTTTAACCATGGGCATATAAAATGGAAATCTCTACAGAGTATGGATAAATGGGCAAAATAAAATCAGAAAGGAATAGTAAAAAGCAGTATAGGAGAAATGTCCACAAAGGAAGGTATAAGGACATGAGGAAATATTTAGCAAAGATAGACTGGAATAACACACTGAAAAATAAGACAGCAAGAGAATGCTGGAATATATTAAAGAGTGAAATTCAATGCATAGTCGATAAATTTGTACCCTTCAAAAAACAAGGAAAACGGTCCAAAAAGAAACACTTATCGAAAGAAGCCATTAGAAAAATTAAGTATAAACAAATGATGTGGAAGTCATATAGATATACTGGAAATGATGAAAACTACAACATTTACAAAGAAGCACTTAACCAAGCTACAGCTGAAATTAGAAATTCAAAGAGAAGCTATGAACAACAATTACCGTAAATTCTGTATTTGTAGCCGCATCCCTAATTAAAGCCGCACCCCGACTTTTGACCTAACCCCTGATTTTCCTCCGCGCAGTTTGTCACAGGCAAAAATCTTATTTAAAGCCGCACCTGGACTTTGAGCCATGACCATGTAACCCTGCGTGTGACATACTTCCGTAGCGCACACAAGTAGAAAAAATTAAGAGGTTCCACAAAGAAAGTCATAACTTTGTTATTAATTATCATAAATGAATGAATATGGTATAATTTTATTGGTAAAAGACTTTAATGTAATGCATTGATAATAACTACATCACATTTTATATTAACGTAAGAATAATACTATATGTGAATGTTGTCAAAATGGAAAACAAAAATAAACAAATTTCACCATGCTACCAGAAAATAACTGGGTGGCTGAATGTCCATACACCCAGTGAACGAAATGTAGCCATGCATTTAAGCTATACGGTAAAGCTAGAATTATTAAAATATTTTGAGAAGTTTTATTTTTATGCCATTTTATGTAGAGTCATGTATAAAGTCGATGTTATAAATGCATTGAAAAGACTAGAGCTGGTTTAGTGCAGTAGGACCAGCTGTGTTGACCTCAAAGGTGTTTGATTGACAGCTAGTAATTACAATGTAATAATTGTCGTCGCCGTGAGAACGGATGTGATCTTGTGGTTTGGTCTACTTCTTCCAGTTCCAGACAGTTGACCCACGCACGTGGCATTATAATAACACTATCTTACCAGGGGAAGTGCAATTTACTCCAGTGCTAAGGGGCACTTGTAATGGTGTTGTGTTGACAATCCCTGGCTTCAGCAAAGCTAAGGTGTGAACGTTGTGCTTGTAACTTGGCTTAAAACATCAACACCTGATACCAAGAGCAAGCATTTGACAAAGCAGACAGTTGTTACAGTTGATGTCTGCTAGTGTGGGACAGTTGATAAGAACGGCAGATGCCATCATATTCAAATTTCAAAAACGTTTGTGGGCGGCCACGATCCGTGTTGCCGACGGCCCAGACACGGATACGCGGGATGACGCTGCCATGCCGTTCCCGGCAGCGTTCTTTGATAGCGACAATGAAAGTGACTTTGGAGGATTTTAGTTGTGAAATGGATGATGCCATCTTATTTGAAGATGTTTGCCCAGTGCACACGGCACGGATACATGGAATGACACCACCGTTTCGGCATGGCATTCTTCAACGGTGACGATGAAAGTGATTTCGCTGACGATGGATTTTAAAATTTAATGTTTTCACATGTCTTGATCTTTCTTTCTGAACACTTTATGGACACGGGTTTGTACGTGTTATGTAATTATTTTTGCACCAGTGGCAGTTGTAATACAATGTTTTATTGATACATCCGACTTCGTTTTTTCGGTAAGTTTTTCACTTAGTTATTATCAACGTTACTACTGACAACCCAGTGAGCCAATGTGTGAGATGCAGACAGTGATTTTGAGGGGTTTTAAACCTGATCAAGCTGGACCTATCTGATCATAGTGATGAACTGGAATCGACATGTTAGCTCAGCCTCTGGTGATGTATGATCGCGTTGCATCACTGCATGCTTTTTAATGTTTTATTGATTTGATATAGCCGACTTCGTTTTTCTTTGATATTTACATCGTCATTGCCATACCGTTCTATTCGCTAGTACCAACAACCCAGCCAGCGACCTGATATTCATTTTTTCGGCAAAATACTGTATTTAAAGCCGCACCCCAACTTTGACATTTTCTTCCCGATTTCAGTGACACAATATTGCAATTGAAGCCGCGGCTATAAATACAGAATTTACGGTAACTAATAATACAAAACATGACAGCAAGAGTTTTTATGTGTATGTTCGAAGCAAACAGAAACTTCAGGATAAGGTCGGTCCTCTAGAAGATAGTGCTGGAAATACAATATCAGAGGGATTCTTAATGACAGAAGACCTGAATGAGTATTTTAGTTCAGTGTTTACCAGGGAAGATATTAGTTCACTGTCAGTACCAGAGGCTAAGTTCAAGGGGACAGATTCAGGTTATTTAGGACAGTTAATTGTAACCCCGGAAATGGTAGCTAAGAAAATAAGGGCTATGAAGGATAATAAATCACCTGGAGTGGATGAGATTCCGCCCAAACTACTATTGGAAATTGTAGAACAAATTAGCGTACCGCTTGCAACAGTTTTCAATTTGTCATTAGGAGGGATTTTCTTGTTAAACATAACTTGATAAACCCATCTCAACATGGGTTTTTTAAAGTGAGGTCATGC
Organism: Escarpia spicata; assembly: GCA_963995525.1. Lineage (NCBI taxonomy): Eukaryota > Metazoa > Annelida > Polychaeta > Sabellida > Siboglinidae > Escarpia > Escarpia spicata. The sequence goes on from OZ023210.1 coordinate 3,989,550, forward strand.
TTAACAATATGTTATGTTTTTTGGAAGACATCACTAAGTGGGTAGATGAGGGATCACCAGTAGATATCGTCTACTTAGATTTTCAAAAAGCTTTCGACAAAGTACCACATCAAAGATTACTGCTTAAACTAAAGGCCCATGGCATAGGAAATGGTATAATAAACTGGATAGAACAATGGCTGATTGACAGAAGACAACATGTAGTAGTTGATGGGGAGGCTTCAAACTGGAAATCGGTATTAAGTGGGGTACCACAGGGATCTGTACTAGGACCTATATTATTCTTAATATATATCAACGATTTGGATGATGAAATAACAAGCAAGGTGTTGAAATTTGCGGATGATACAAAAGTGTTTAGAAGGATTAAAAATGATGGAGATAGACAGCATTTACAAGATGATCTTGACAGGTTGATCAAATGGTCTGAAAAGTGGCAAATGCTGTTCAATTTTTGGAAATGTAAATACCTCAACACAGGACATGGGAACAAAGAGGTAGAATATACAATGGGGGGTACTGTACTAAGTGCTACTGTAAAAGAAAAGGACTTAGGGTCAACCATTAGTGCTGAAATGAAGGTTTCAGAGCAATGCGGAATTGCAGCTTCAAAGGGAAATCAAATCCTTGGAAAAAGAACTAATAATACTGCTGTACAAAACAATAGTGAGGCCTCATTTTGAATATTGTATACAAGCGTGGAGGCCATATCGCAAGAAGGACAGATATGCTAGAAAGAGTAGAGGAGAGCGACTAAAATTATACAAAAACTGAGGGATCTTAGTTATGAAATTCGCCTAAGAGAATGTGGTTTAACAACACTAGAAACCAGGAGATTGAGAGGAGATCAGATAGAAGTGTTTATAATAATAAATGGTTATGAAAATATTGATAGAAATATTTTTGTTCTCAGTTAAGAAAGATAGGACTACAGGACATGAAGTTACATTAGCAAAGGAGCAGTGTAGATTAGATATAAGAAAGTTCTCATTTTTACAAAGGACTGTAAATGAATGGAACAGATTATCTGCTGATTGTGTGGGTGCTAGTAGCGTGAATATGTTTAAAAATAAAATCGACACATACCTCAGAAGGGCGGGATACACATAGATAAAAGGGTTGGACTCTCTATAAGCCAAAGGGCATCCTTGTCCACCTGCCACCTAGAGGTAATTCTCCGGGTGGCAATCTTGTTAAATCTTGTTAAGTCATTGCCGAGTGTTTCACACTAACAGTGTCCTAGTGAGCCCTGTCTCTTCCGTTGAATCCAACCATGGTTTGCGGGCTCACAGGCAATAACTCATCAACTGAGTACAGTGTTTGTTGTCATTTTGGGTAAAACAAATGTTACTATAGTGACAGCATTATCACCTGCAACAGGGCATTCCGTTTCCTCCAACTATCGTTGGTTAGAGGCCTCTAGGCCAGGAATATGCTTCAGTATTCAGCTGAAATGTTCACCATTATGAAAAATTAAATGGTAACAACATTAGTGTATTATTGCAATTTCAGCTATTTAATCATGAATTACTGTTAGTTAATATTTTCAATGGTACAATTATCCAATTTGTCTTAGGTCAACTAACAGAATGATACATTACTTCAGCAAATAAATTTTTATTTTGCCTGAGGTGAAACGCAACTGCTCAGAGTAATTTATTAGATCCTTTCTCCGCCTGAGGCTCAAACACAACATGAACGCTTTAGGTATTACTTTATCCCACTGTCATCATATTTCCTCACAGAACAGCAACTGAGGCAGGTCCAACGAGAGCCTTAATGTGGTGTCTCGACTCGGTAAGTCCACAAACCAGGAGCTTTCCTGGGCTATCTAGTCATTGTGCTGCTGTGTGCTTGCTAGTCAATGTAACACCTCACATGCTTCCTGTACATGGCAGTGTGGGGGGGTAATTGTGTCTGGGCAAACGAGCCTGTGACGGTTTGTTGGGCATACACAATTACCCATGTTCGGGTTGTCGTAGAAAATAGTCGGAGCAAGATGGCTTGCTAGCTCCAAGTACTGCCAGCACACACAGGCTCGACTATCAACGCGATCCTTATGACAAGATAAACTGTAAAAACTCTTATTTTTGTTTCGATGCATGAATTTACAATAAAGAATGGCACAAATTTCCAACGAACAGATTGGTAATATTGCGGCTACTATTGTTATATTCTTAGCATTTTTGCTGCATCTGAAGATTCGGAACTAGCTAATTTTTCGATCCTTTGTAATGCATTAGGAAGATATATATATATATATATATCAGACCATGAAATTATGCATGGTGAATAGCCAGTTTGGGGCTGACTAGACTTATTTGATTTAAATACCTAGGCCAATTTGACCCCTCGCTATCCTGTATGTCACACCCTTCCATGTCGTCCTGTCTAGAGCACACCGCTCTGCTGTTATAAGCGGAAGTCCAGTGTCCTGTCTAACTTGGTCACTCCACCTCTTCTGTGGCCTTCCTCATTTTCTGTGTCCTTTAAAGTCTTCTTTGAAAGCTATTTTATGAGGTTTTTGTTTGGCATACGGCAGACATGTCCAAACCACCGGAATCTTCTATGTCTGATGACATCTGGGATGAATTCAGGGGTGAATGTCTCCTCTCTGATCTGGCTATTGTTTAGTCTGTCTTCCCCAGTAACACCTGATAGCCCACAGGCAATGCAGCCAAGATGTACATGGCTGACTACAATGGTAGTCACTATACCAACTACTGATTCAAAATTCGAATCGGCCAAAAACAGCAATTAGCAGGGTTGATACACCGACTGACTAATGCTGATTTTAGGGAGGAGTCAATGATATCACTGACTGGTCAGTAGATGCTTAGCATTATGCAAACTGTGATTTACTTTTAGGGAGCAGTCGATGGTATCACTGACTGGTCAGTAGATGCCTAGCATTATGCACACTGTGTTGTACTTTTAGGGAGCAGTCGATGGTATCACTGACTGGTCAGTAGATGCCTAGCATTATGCACACTGTGTTGTACTTTTAGGGAGCAGTCGATGGTATCACTGACTGGTCAGTAGATGCCTAGCATTATGCACACTGTGTTGTACTTTTAGGGAGCAGTCGATGGTATCACTGACTGGTCAGTAGATGCCTAGCATTATGCAAACTGTGATTTACTTTTAGGGAGCAGTCGATGGTATCACTGACTGGTCAGTAGATGCCTAGCATTATGCACACTGTGTTGTACTTTTAGGGAGCAGTCGATGGTATCACTGACTGGTCAGTAGATGCCTAGCATTATGCACACTGTGTTGTACTTTTAGGGAGCAGTCGATGGTATCACTGACTGGTCAGTAGATGCCTAGCATTATGCACACTGTGTTGTACTTTTAGGGAGCAGTCGATGGTATCACTGACTGGTCAGTAGATGCCTAGCATTATGCACACTGTGTTGCACTTCTTATTCTGGGGTCTGAGCAATGTATGTGAAGTAGAAGTGTAGTATTTGGACAACACCAGTTACACTGCACCACAAATGTTGAAATCAGAACAACAGAAATTAAAGGCTAAGTGAAATGAAATTTCTTTGAAACTTTGTATACGTAAACATGATACTCTTGTCAAGCATTGTGCCAAATATAAAGCTTGTCCGTTGTGAACTGATGTCACTAAGCCTGCTCAAACAGTCATTTGTGTGTCATAAAGCAACCAGCCCATCATATGTTGCTGACAGCACCACAGGTAGGGCTGCTGAGTGTGCTTTATCCTTTAGAGCGGCGGTGCGGCCTGTTGTTTCAGACTGTACATGAATATGCAATCACGGAATTTAATATATTTTCATATCACCATAAAGATAATAATCTTATTTGAATTTGTCACTGGATGTACACAGGAATGTGTAATTTTTTTTTATTTTTGCCGTTTGAACATCGCTAATGCTCACCCTTGCAATATATATGCTGCTGTGTATATGTTGCAAGATTAAGGATTCGCGACGTTCAAACGGCAAAAACTAAAAACAAATCCTGGGTTTATCCAGCAGCATATTAGTAGATACGATTATTATCTTTACTGTAATATCAAAAGATATTAAATTCTGCAATGGCAATTTTAGGTACGGCCTGAAACACCAACCCACACAGGTGTGCGCCATGCTAAATTCTAGCGGTGGCTGCGGTGCTATCTTGAGTGACGTCACCAACAGTCGCTAGGTGTCGCAACAAACTGTGAAGAAAATGTACAGAAAAAAGTTACCATAATGGCTTTGAACAAGGTGATGGAGAGGATTAAAAAATAAAAACATTGTATATTCTCACTTGTATTATAGTTAAACTTGTTTGGTTGTCTTGTGTTGTATATATATATTGTTATCAATGTTCTGGATAAACGTTCATTCATTTATTCATTCATTGAAATAGTAGGACACTATTTTTAGAGTATATTTCTTGGAGAATGGGAATAAATTTTTTTTATTTCACTTACTCTAATACCTGTTTTATTTAACAAATCAAATACAAAGACAACATTTCTGCAACAATTCTAAAGTTATTGTATGTACTAAAAAGTAATTACTTTATCATATCAACCTTAATTAATAGAGAGGGTTGCCTCCAATAAAAGCATTTATATGTTATTTATAAATCCAGTATTTATCTTTACAACAAACATCCTGACACTGTTTGAAATGAGAATGCAGAGACTGAAAATCAAAATTTTATTCAGACTAAAAACTACAAATCACATTACTGTAATATTGGCAATGATAACAAAATTACTGTAACAATTAATGATAGTAGTTATGCCAATATATTGGCAGCTAATTGTTTGTGATACAAGATCAAAGCCACATGCGCCAGTTTGATTAGTTAATGTCCTACTGACAGCATTAGCAACAAACCAAAACAAAAAATTTAACACCCTTTAACCATAACCAAAAACCATAAATGAAACTTGACAAGGTACTGAAATCAATTAAAATTGTCTGAGAATTACATTTGTAAAAGGAATTCTATTTGATCCCAGTCAGGCAGTTATAACAATAGCGTGCTGTGACCCACTCCACCACTACACTGTATCAGCATGACATGACACTGACTACTTGCTCTTCTCATTCGCACTGAGGTAGTTGTGTGACACCAACAATGACTCACTGCATTATACACAGCAATGTTTTGTCACACGTTTCTTTGGTACTAACAACACAGTTGGAGCATACAACAAATATTGTTAAACAAATGAATGAAAGTTTATTGTTGAATAAACATTTCTTCATTTGGTTAACAATATTAACTATGTTTCGGAGGCAGGGTGTTGCAAGCTTGATTCAACAAGGTTTTTGTTCCCCCTAACAATATACCTGGTCTGTATTTAATTACTGAGAGAACTGATAACATAAATCTAGTGCAAAACATGCATTGGATAACATAAAGGCACTAAGACAAAATGCAGAGAAACGAGACTGATGTCATACTTCATTGGCGTCCTTGGATGGTGACCTTGAAAGTTCGGATCTGCATAGGTAGAAGTGTCACCTCCAAAGTGTCAGCATTCACTGGTGTCACACTGTCACTCATGGCTGGAACAATAAGCTGTTATTTTTGGCAGGCTATTATTAAAGTAGCATTCTGAGTTAAACCACCATTTGAAACTATTTTTAAGAAAGTGTAACGAACGAACGAACGAAGAAGTTTATTTACCCCATGTATATAAAAAGTACAAATTGTTTTTCATACTTGATTGTAGAAAAACAATAAAGCATATACAAACACAAATATATATTCTACGCATGATACATAAGTATGTAATTCAGTAATTTGCAGGAATAAAAAAAAACACTTATTTGATAACATACTATCTATATATATATATATATCAGACGGGGTCGGTGACTCCTATTAAGACAAAATGTCGCTATCATAAGAGCCACCCCATTTACATTTAATGTCAATCTCAAAGGTGTATATGTGTGTGTGTATGTGTGTGCGTGTATGCGTGTGTGTGTTCATGCCTGCAACTGTATTTTTTATTATTTTGCATGTACGTTGTACTCATTTATGCATTCTTACGCTAGCGTCTTTGTAATCGATTGCACATTTTCAAAACTTCATTTATTATATGTTTTGGTGGCATGTATAACAGTTTGATAATGTGCACCTATAATCGTATTTTTGTAAAAAATAATTTTTTACATATATTGAAAATCCTCGCATACTGTGGGTGTATATCTTATCTTTAATTAAAAAAGATATAACGTGTAAGTATAACGTGAACACTATTTACTTATCTGATCACACTTGCAACCATAATATACGTCACTTTGGCGTCTGATGTGCTTTTATTCAAAATTACTGGTTGCTATATCCGGCCAGTGGAATAATGTATGGCACGCAAATAGATTTTGTTTTTCATGTACTACTCTACGCGGTACCCTCCCCCCCTATTCCCGGTGTATCCGTGTTATGTTCATGCAGCCCTTTCACTGTTTGTACTGAATTTATGCCAACTATTGGGTAGGTTGGTATTGGGCAATCAAATTTATTAACACAGGGATTGCTGCAGTCTGCACACCGGGTATCTTTTTCCCTTGTGTTTTATATACTGTGAACATATGACAGTCGGTATGCTGTAATTTAATATAACAGCAATCAAGGGTTTTTTGGTAAATGTCTGGTATGATTATTCTATATGTACAAAAATGTGTCGTACATGACATGTGTGGTCCATCACTCTGTAATCTGGATGTACCTGGCTGTGCACAAGATGTTGACTATTTGTATATATTATATGTGCACAGTGGCAATCCCTGTGTTAATAAATTTGATTGCCCAATACCAACCTACCCAATAGTTGGCATAGATTCAGTACAAACAGAGAAAGGGCTGCATGAACATAACACGGATACACCGGGAATAGGGGGGGACCGAGTAGAGTAGAACATGAAATAAATTTTTGGCCTTCAGGATGAAAATAATTTTTGTGTAACAACAGTGCGAGCACTTAGCGGTTAAGCTAGGTGGTTATACAACCTGTTCCCCCTCCTAGTCTGCTCACCCCCTTTGAATCGCCTCAACACTTAATAAGCTGACCCAAAATACCCATTCAGCCCATGTCAGTTACGCGGCATCCTATTGGCCAGCAGTGGGCAGGAGACGATGCAGGGTTTCTTGTCACTTCAATTCGCTTCGCCATTGTGACAACTTCAAATTTTAGTACATTTTTAATCCCACCCACCCACCCATTGTATCTGTTGTACATATACCGTTTGTTAGTTACTTCCATATTAGCATACATAATGCAGGATAACTAAATACAGAGGTTACATGAATGTTGTATGATGGGGGGTTTTTACCCCCCACTTTTGTATATATCAAGCTGAATTAATATATTTTGTTTATCTTTTATGCTGTTATTTTAAAAATGCACTATATCTGATTTTTTTATGTGGGATTGGGGAAAGTGATACATAGTGTATGTGGCATGTTGATTTACTGGACATTTGTGGATGGTATCAGAATGCAACTTTAACAGCTCTAACAAATACGTGTGGAATGTTACAAAAATGTACAATACTTGCACAATCAGAACTGGACCTATAAATATTGGTTACGTTTCATTGATTTCTATAGTTTGCAATTTTATAAAATTTTTCAACATAAAGCTCCAGTTTTACTTTAAATATTTATTTCATCAAAATAAACTTTTCATTTGCAGTAATGCGAGTGTTGACGGCAACTGGGGAAACTGTTTTGTTTGATTAGCATTAACAAATACATACTTTGGCACAAGAAGCAGGGCATGGCAAGACCTGGACAGTTTTAAAACGAGTTAAGCAATGAGTGAGTCAGCAATCATTCTATGGGATAGAAACAAGGAATGAATGGACAAACCAGAGACACCCCTGTCTGTTTGAATGGGGGAGGTATAGGGATAAAGAGGACAAACCAGAGACACCCCAGTCTGTCTGAATGGGGGAGGCATAGAGATAAAGAGGACAAACCAGAGACACCACAGTCTGTCTGACGGGGGGAGGTATAGGGATAAAGAGGACAAACCAGAGACACCAGTCTATCTGACGGGGGGAGGTATAGGAATAAAGAGGACAAACCAGAGACACCCCAGTCTGTCTGACGGGGGGAGGTATAGGGATAAAGAGGACACACCAGAGACACCCCAGTCTGTCTGACGGGGGGGAGGTATAGGAATAAAGAGGACACACCAGAGACACCCCAGTCTGTCTGACGGGGGGGGGGGAGGTATAGGGATAAAGAGGACACACCAGAGACACCACAGTCTGTCTGACGGGGGGGGAGGTATAGGAATAAAGAGGACACACCAGAGACACCCCAGTCTGTCTGACGGGGGGAGGTATAGGGATAAAGAGGACACACCAGAGACACCCCAGTCTGTCTGACGGGGGGGGAGGTATAGGAATAAAGAGGACACACCAGAGACACCCCAGTCTGTCTGACGGGGGGAGGTATAGGGATAAAGAGGACACACCAGAGACACCCCAGTCTGTCTGACGGGGGGAGGTATAGGAATAAAGAGGACACACCAGAGACACCCCAGTCTGTCTGACGGGGGAGGTATAGGAATAAAGAGGACACACCAGAGACACCACAGTCTGTCTGACGGGGGGAGGTATAGGGATAAAGAGGACAAACCAGAGACACCCCAGTCTGTCTGACGGGGGGGAGGTATAGGGATAAAGAGGACAAACCAGAGACACCCCAGTCTGTCTGACGGGGGGGAGGTATAGGAATAAAGAGGACACACCAGAGACACCCCAGTCTGTCTGACGGGGGGGAGGTATAGGGATAAAGAGGACACACCAGAGACACCACAGTCTGTCTGACGGGGGGAGGTATAGGAATAAAGAGGACACACCAGAGACACCCCAGTCTGTCTGACGGGGGGGAGGTATAGGGATAAAGAGGACACACCAGAGACACCACAGTCTGTCTGACGGGGGGGAGGTATAGGAATAAAGAGGACAAACCAGAGACACCCCAGTCTGTCTGACGGGGGGAGGTATTGGGATAAAGAGGACAAACAAATTCCTCAGAAGTACAAAGTTGCAGATAATGTTTACATGGACTAGACAAATAAAAAGTCATAATTTATTCTATGATACTGCTACTATACTTCCAAAGCTTGGATAATGGTGTCGAATGGAAGGTGAATCACCTTCAATCACGCTTACACAGTTATTCAACATTTGGCACTGGTTGCTACTGTGATGTGTTGGGTAGACATCGCCTACACAATGCTTCAAAGATATGACAATTTCTCTACAACCTACTGTGGTACTATTATGTAGATAAAGGTGATACATTAAAACATGATTGAGTGGTACATCTAATTCACACCTGAAAGTACAAGAGTACACATTACCATAATAAAGATCACTCTGAAACTTCAATAGGTGTTTGGATAAACAAACACTTTGTTTTATCTGATATGACTATCTGATTGGTTTAGAAAGGATCATTCAGGTAATGCAATAACAACTACCAGTACATGCTAATATCTCTATAAGTGACAACTCAAACAAATGTTACCATCCATTATAAAGCGCAGGATGTGGTTGGAGTCTCAGACACAGTCACAGGTCAAATACCTACTCAGGCTACACTCGATATAATACAAATCCATAATTTATCAATACTCTTGTCTTTGTGAAACTCTTGCAAGCCTAAGTGGGCGTGTCTGGTTATACGCCTGGTTATATCTGAGTATGACTAATACTACCCGAGCATGGGGTTAACTGGTGAGGGTATGAGGTGCTCCTGGCACCTGTGGCCATTTGGGAGTTTAAGGGTTTATGGTTACACCGTGTTGTCTCACAGGGGTAACAAATAATTGTATTTTGTTTGGCCCAATTGTTTTTTTATATGGTAGGTATGTCAAATGAAACATTTATCAACATTTTGGAGCATCCAGTGTGCATAATTACAATTACTCCTTATTTTAGTGATGTTTTGTACTTTATTCTTATCAGAGATATCATGAAATAAAAAAATAATGCAATTTTGATATGTAACTTTTTATATCAATAATTTGAATTCCCAGTATCTTTTGGGTTAACGTAACAACATTTGGTTGATGATGTTATCTGCAGTACATACTGGGGTAATTCACAACAGTTTAAGTAGGTCTGTTACAATTTTTAAATACACATGGCCATTGAGGAGTTTCCTGCCAATTTTGAAACAGATGCAAAGTTTTATAAGCGAGATAAGTAGTTTATATGCAACAATTTATTCGGAGAGGACAGATTTTTGACATGATATTAACACTAGAATTTAAACAAGTGTGTTATATTGTTTATTGCTGATATTGGTATTTATCATGCACTTATGTTAAAAAGGGATATTTCTGTTAAACATTGTGATGTTTACTGTTGATTTGCATGGTTTCCCAATCATGTTGAGATCTGCTGTCTTATATATATATATATATATAAATGATATGCTTATCCTATGCGAACACAACATAAAGTCCAACATTCATTGTCCATAATATACTACATTTGCATTCTACAATAAGAGTACCAGTAATATTCTTATATATGCAAAGATAACTATTCCACATAACATAAAAGGACTACAATTTTCTTTAGGCATATCAGACAAGGCAATACCCAAACAAAAAGCTTCAGTTAAAACTCAACTGAAACTCAAATTAAAAGCAGAGTCTATTATTTTCAAGAATTCATCCCAGTTGAACGCAAGTTGAAAGTTGGGGCTGTAATTCGAGTTCCTGGCCTGCCCCTATGGAGATGTATGACTAACCCAAGTCAGTTAAAAGGATTGGAGTTAACAGTATCACACTGTTTAATACTAGCTAAGTCATTTAATCTGGTTCCTTATTATCACTCACAACACTAGAAGTGGTTACATGAATGTGTCAAAAATGTGTCCTCTCCGAAATCCACATGACACATGTGGTAACGCCTTCATAATAAGGAAGTATTTTTGTTTACAACAATTCCGACATTTGGTACAGTCCTGGATGTGTCCACTACTGCCTCAAATCAAATCATAAACACCAGAAAGGGGTCTCTGCATGTTTTATATTACTCGTATTGTTCACCAAAATATGACTGGTTGTTTAAATGTATTCACAATACTTATGCATGCTAAAACATTGTTACGAAATTGTTTTATACTATGGTATATTATGAGTTCATTAAAATCAGGTTAGTTTTCTTTAAAAAAAGATACATTATTTAAATTTTGGACGTAATATCAGTAAACTGTCATTTTGTTCGGAAAGGACAATATAACCACCACGATAATGTTGGGTCAGTCATGTCTTTCAACTTTAGTTACACACAGCACAAAGTTGTCATGTGACAGCCACCACCAGATATTGAGGCCATGTAAACCGAGTCGGGCTCCCATGTTTCATACACAGGCTGCTTGTAAAACTGTCATATCCAATGGTCTTGGAGCAAACTTGAGATGATGTAAGAGAGTCAATTGTTGCATCATCTAGTTTAGAACAACATAAGAAGCCTCCACCAACAACCTTCTCTAATGCAGTCTCTGAATTGCATCAGACTGACATTTGATGTTTTCAACTGAATCTAATAAGTCACACACAATTCCATTTGACTACCAGTTCATAAAATACTGTTTACAACAAATTGATTGTTACTATTTGTTGACCTTTGACCAATTGTGATTTTGGGGATTTAACTGTGTGCCTTCACTACTTTGACCGACGGTGGTTTGTCCAGGAATTCCAGAACAGTCTGCTACTTTGTCTCTCCTATATAGGTCAGACTAACAATAGACACATATTTACTCTCCTAGCCAGTCCCATGAGTCTCTAAAACCCTGTCTTAACAGGGGCTCAGCCATCTTCAAGACTGGCAAATGACTGTCCAAGACAGGTAATTACAACTGATAAGACAGGTAAAAAAAGGGAAGTTCTTACATAGCTCACTGTCCAGTCGTTAACACTGCTCAAAGCGCTTTACACTTTACATCTCTGGCAATCGAACACCATCTCAACTTCTCTGGGACGCATTCAGCCATGCTGCAATTCATGCAAGAAGACTATTTGTACACAAATATCCACTATTGTTTATAGCCAGGTACTCATTCATACAGCTGGGTGAACTGGAGCAATGCAGAATGAACAAACTTTCCCAAGGTTCGATACCGCAGTACAAGATTTAAAACTGGGTTCTCTCGATTGAAAGTCCAGTGCTCTAGCCACTGAATAACTGCACTCGCCATAAAGGTGGAATTTAGAGGGGGCCAGTTGACCACTAGATTAACTAATAGTATAGTTCTAAGTCTAGAGGAAAATTAATGATTATCATTGGCACAACAAGTAGTGAATCAAATCGAATGGATCAGTATTAATTAAATAAATGACTCGACCACACATCCTGTAGACCCCCTGGATGTAGAGCCTAATACCCATGGTTATACGTGTAACATGAAGGGGTGAAATACACCATGGTTATACAAGTATGCCGTAGAGGTAAAATGGAACAAAAGAGTCAACCACTCCTTCTTTTTCTTCCATCTGTCATAAGGGTCACAATTACTGACATGTGGGGGAAAGGATCTGCACAGTGTGGGATTTAGAGAAAATAGAAACAAAGTATAAACAAGTATAAACAAAGTATGATTAGTGATCAGCACTCACTGTTATCTGCCACTGCTCAGCCAGCAGCCATTGATGGCCAGTACCTTAGGTGTGTTTTGTGTGCTTGCCTTATTTTCCAAATATATTTTTTATTTTAAAACACCCCAAAAAGAGCATCATGTGAGTCACAAAAGTGGACACATTTTTTCATTATTACGGAAAATATTAATAGCTGTAAGTATTCCTTGATATTTGTTAATGTTCTAATGATGTAAGATCAGATTAGCACAGAATAATTTATCTCACTTTTTAATCTTAGTAAATACAAAATTCCCTCAACTAGCAATGTTCATCTGGCAGCGTCAACAACATTGTTTCAACAACATAACTGTAATAACAATTCTCTAGTAAACTACGCAACATTCCTGCTTACAAACAAACACAAACATTACCTGCCTGGGGCACTGCTCAAGTAATGGTCATGTATGTGATCATTACCTTTATGTACTAAATTAAAACAAATTACAGAATTTATGAAATTTACAGAATGTATGGCGTTTTTAAACTTATGGAATTTATACTATTACTTGCCATCATTAAGTATGTTTGGAACACCGTCAAGAAAAGGGTTCCGCATTCTGTTTGTTTTTCAGCTGGTAGGCGGCAGGGTGAAAGACAAGTTACTACAATTGTCATGAAAAATGTCAATCATTTCGACCTTAAAAGCAAATGCATTCACTTTTGAATAAACTGATTGCATGTATTATTTAAACTATTTATCACACATCAAATATTTGGAATCACAAAACCAAATTTGTGATGGGCTAAATCAGATGCGGAAGCATGTTAACCATGTTTCAGGCAGACCCACTGTACATGTGCGTAGCTGTGGTCTTTGTTTTGGCTTGGCCCCTTTTGTAACATTAAAGGTGACATGGAAGAGCAGAACACAGCTGTAATCATTCTATGCAGGCAGTAGTATGGAACACTACACAGCTAGGTCCAAAAGCAGGGAACTGTTACGTTCTATGGCATGTTTTGTTACAAGCAGCCCATCCGTCTAGTACATTCTTGTACAATTGTCTGTGCATTGTGAAGCAGAACAGGTTCGTTTTAAATGTCCACGTAGAAAAACTGATAAATGGCACCCCCCAAACTATGTATGAGTAATTCACATGTCCACTGCTGGGCACGTAACTTTAAAGTAAACAAAAGAACTACTGGTAAATTCAACCAGTACTTAGTCAGCTCATAGTCTGACAGGATGCAGTATATATATATATCACTAGTACTTTTGGCATTGCCAGCCTAGGTCCTGCAGGTAAATAGCATTATAATTTTACAAAAGCGACTACTTAATAGTTGTCAGAGCAAATGAACTTGGCTTTGCATGAGAAACTTGTATCCTAGCCGTCCCTGCTAGATGAAGGGGGACCAATTTAAATAACTCACAACCAAATCAAGTAAACTCTAATGACAATATTTATTATATCCTAAAATCCTAAATCTCTTCTCTCACATATAAATCCATCAGACATCCTGGTCAGTTATGACATGGCTCGACCACAAATAAACAGACACCCTGGTCAGTTACGACATGACTTGACCACAAGTAAACATAGACACCCTGGTCAGTTACGACATGACTTGACCACAAACACACACAGACACCCTGGTCAGTTACGACATGACTTGACCACAAACAAACACAGACACCCTGGTCAGTTACGACATGGCTTGACCACAAATAAACATAGACACCCTGGTCAGTTATGACATGACTTGACCACAAACACACACAGACACCCTGGTCAGTTATGACATGACTTGACCACAAATAAACATAGACACCCTGGTCAGTTATGACATGGCTTGACCACAAACACACACAGACACCCTGGTCAGTTATGACATGACTTGACCACAAATAAACATAGACACCCTGGTCAGTTATGACATGGCTTGACCACAAACACACACAGACACCCTGGTCAGTTATGACATGGCTTGATCACAAACACACACAGACACCCTGGTCAGTTATGACATGACTTGATCACAAACACACACAGACACCCTGGTCAGTTATGACATGACTTGACCACAAATAAACATAGACACCCTGGTCAGTTATGACATGGCTTGACCACAAACACACACACAGACATCCTGGTCAGTTACGACATGACTTGACCACAAATACACACAGACACCCTGGTCAGTTATGACATGACTTGACCACAAACACACACAGACACCCTGGTCAGTTATGACATGGCTTGATCACAAACACACACAGGCACCCTGGTCAGTTATGACATGACTTGACCACAAACACACACAGACACCCTGGTCAGTTATGACATGGCTTGATCACAAACACACACAGACACCCTGGTCAGTTATGACATGACTTGATCACAAACACACACATGCACCCTGGTCAGTTATGACATGACTTGACCACAAACACACACAGACACCCTGGTCAGTTATGACATGACTTGATCACAAACACACACAGACACCCTGGTGAGTTATGACATGACTTGATCACAAACACACACAGACACCCTGGTCAGTTATGACATGGCTCGACCACAAACACACACAGACACCCTGGTCAGTTATGACATGGCTCGACCACAAATACATACAGACACCCTGGTCAGTTATGACATGGCTTGACCACAAACACACACAGACACCCTGGTCAGTTATGACATGACTTGATCACAAACACACACAGACACCCTGGTCAGTTATGACATGATTTGACCACAAACACACACAGACACCCTGGTGAGTTATTACATGACTTGATCACAAACACACACAGACACCCTGGTCAGTTATGACATGGCTCGACCACAAACACACACAGACACCCTGGTCAGTTATGACATGGCTCGACCACAAATACATACAGACACCCTGGTCAGTTATGACATGGCTTGACCACAAACACACACAGACACCCTGGTCAGTTATGACATGACTTGATCACAAACACACACAGACACCCTGGTCAGTTATGACATGACTTGATCACAAACACACACAGACACCCTGGTCAGTTATGACATGACTTGACCACAAACACACACATACACCCTAGTCAGTTATGACATGGCTCGACCACAAATACATACAGACACCCTGGTCAGTTATGATATGGCTCGACCACAAACACACACAGACACCCTGGTCAGTTATGACATGGCTCGACCACAAATACACACAGACACCCTGGTCAGTTATGACATGGCTTGATCACAAACACACACAGACACCCTGGTCAGTTATGACATGGCTTGATCACAAACACACACAGACACCCTGGTCAGTTATGACATGGCTTGAACAAACACACAAGACATCCTGGTCAGTTATGACATGTCTTGAACAAACACACACAGACACCCTGGTCAGTTATGACATGGCTTGACCACAAACACACACAGACACCCTGGTCAGTTATGACATGACTTGACCACAAACACACACAGACACCCTGGTCAGTTATGACATGGCTCGACCACAAATACATACAGACACCCTGGTCAGTTATGACATGGCTTGATCAAAAATACACACAGACACCCTGGTCAGTTATGACATGGCTCGACCACAAACACACACAGACACCCTGGTCAGTTATGACATGGCTCGACCACAAATACACACAGACACCCTGGTCAGTTATGACATGACTTGACCACAAACACACACAGACACCCTGGTCAGTTATGACATGGCTTGATCACAAACACACACAGACACCCTGGTCAGTTATGACATGACTTGATCACAAACACACACAGACACCCTGGTCAGTTATGACATGGCTTGAACAAACACACACAGAAACCCTGGTCAGTTATGACATGACTTGATCACAAACACACACAGGCACCCTGGTCAGTTACGACATGACTTGACCACAAACACACACAGACACCCTGGTGAGTTATGACATGACTTGATCACAAACACACACAGACACCCTGGTCAGTTATGACATGGCTTGATCACAAACACACACAGACACCCTGGTCAGTTACGACATGGCTTGACCACAAACACACACAGACACCCTGGTCAGTTATGACATGGCTCGACCACAAATACACACAGACACCCTGGTCAGTTATGACATGACTTGATCACAAACACACACAGACACCCTGGTCAGTTATGACATGACTTGATCACAAACACACACAGACACCCTGGTCAGTTATGACATGGCTTGATCACAAACACACACAGACACCCTGGTCAGTTATGACATGGCTTGAACAAACACACACAGAAACCCTGGTCAGTTATGACATGGCTCGACCACAAATACATACAGACACCCTGGTCAGTTATGACATGGCTTGATCACAAACACACACAGACACCCTGGTCAGTTATGACATGGCTCGACCACAAACACACACAGACACCCTGGTCAGTTATGACATGGCTCGACCACAAATACACACAGACACCCTGGTCAGTTATGACATGGCTTGATCACAAACACACACAGACACCCTGGTCAGTTATGACATGGCTTGATCACAAACACACACAGACACCCTGGTCAGTTATGACATGACTTGATCACAAACACACACAGACACCCTGGTCAGTTATGACATGGCTTGAAAAAACACACACAGAAACCCTGGTCAGTTATGACATGGCTTGAACAAACACACACAGACACCCTGGTCAGTTATGACATGTCTTGAACAAACACACACAGACACCCTGGTCAGTTATGACATGGCTTGACCACAAACACACACAGACACCCTGGTCAGTTATGACATGACTTGACCACAAACACACACAGACACCCTGGTCAGTTATGACATGGCTCGACCACAAATACATACAGAAACCCTGGTCAGTTATGACATGGCTTGATCAAAAATACACACAGACACCCTGGTCAGTTATGACATGGCTCGACCACAAACACACACAGACACCCTGGTCAGTTATGACATGGCTCGACCACAAATACACACAGACACCCTGGTCAGTTATGACATGACTTGACCACAAACACACACAGACACCCTGGTCAGTTATGACATGGCTTGATCACAAACACACACAGACACCCTGGTCAGTTATGACATGACTTGATCACAAACACACACAGACACCCTGGTCAGTTATGACATGGCTTGAACAAACACA
Organism: Escarpia spicata; assembly: GCA_963995525.1. NCBI lineage: Eukaryota > Metazoa > Annelida > Polychaeta > Sabellida > Siboglinidae > Escarpia > Escarpia spicata. The sequence continues at coordinate 4,007,323 of OZ023210.1, forward strand.
CACAGAAACCCTGGTCAGTTATGACATGACTTGATCACAAACACACACAGGCACCCTGGTCAGTTACGACATGACTTGACCACAAACACACACAGACACCCTGGTGAGTTATGACATGACTTGATCACAAACACACACAGACACCCTGGTCAGTTATGACATGGCTTGATCACAAACACACACAGACACCCTGGTCAGTTACGACATGACTTGACCACAAACACACACAGACACCCTGGTCAGTTATGACATGGCTCGACCACAAATACACACAGACACCCTGGTCAGTTATGACATGACTTGATCACAAACACACACAGACACCCTGGTCAGTTATGACATGACTTGATCACAAACACACACAGACACCCTGGTCAGTTATGACATGGCTTGATCACAAACACACACAGACACCCTGGTCAATTACGACATGACTTGACCACAAACACACACAGACACCCTGGTCAGTTATGACATGGCTTGATCACAAACACACACAGACACCCTGGTCAGTTATGACATGGCTTGATCACAAACACACACAGACACCCTGGTCAGTTACGACATGGCTTGATCACAAACACACACAGACACCCTGGTCAGTTATGACATGTCTCGACCACAAACACACACAGACACCCTGGTCAGTTATGACATGGCTCGACCACAAACACACACAGACACCCTGGTCAGTTACGACATGACTTGACCACAAACACACACAGACACCCTGGTCAGTTATGACATGGCTTGATCACAAACATACACAGACACCCTGGTCAGTTATGACATGGCTTGATCACAAACACACACAGACACCCTGGTCAGTTACGACATGACTTGACCACAAACACACACAGACACCCTGGTCAGTTGACATGGCTCGACCACAAATACACACAGACACCCTGGTCAGTTATGACATGACTTGATCACAAACACACAGACACCCTGGTCAGTTATGACATGACTTGATCACAAACACACACAGACACCCTGGTCAGTTATGACATGGCTTGATCACAAACACACACAGACACCCTGGTCAGTTACGACATGACTTGACCACAAACACACACAGACACCCTGGTCAGTTATGACATGGCTCGACCACAAACACACACAGACACCCTGGTCAGTTATGACATGGCTTGATCACAAACACACACAGACACCCTGGTCAGTTACGACATGACTTGACCACAAACACACACAGACACCCTGGTCAGTTATGACATGGCTTGATCACAAACACACACAGACACCCTGGTCAGTTATGACATGACTTGACCACAAACACACACAGACACCCTGGTCAGTTATGACATGACTTGACCACAAACACACACAGACACCCTGGTCAGTTATGACATGGCTTGATCACAAACACACACAGACACCCTGGTCAGTTATGACATGACTTGACCACAAACAAACACAGACACCCTGGTCAGTTATGACATGGCTCGACCAGAAATACATACAGACACCCTGGTCAGTTACAACATGACTTGACCACAAACACACACAGACACCCTGGTCAGTTTCGACATGACTTGACCACAAACACACACAGACACCCTGGTCAGTTACGACATGACTTGACCACAAACACACACAGACACCCTGGTCAGTTATGACATGGCTTGAACAAACACACACAGAAACCCTGGTCAGTTATGACATGGCTCGACCACAAATACATACAGACACCCTGGTCAGTTACGACATGACTTGACCACAAACACACACAGACACCCTGGTCAGTTATGACATGGCTTGATCACAAACACACACAGACACCCTGGTCAGTTACGACATGACTTGACCACAAACACACACAGACACCCTGGTCAGTTATGACATGGCTCGACCACAAACACACACAGACACCCTGGTCAGTTATGACATGGCTTGATCACAAACACACACAGACACCCTGGTCAGTTATGACATGGCTCGACCACAAACACACACAGACACCCTGGTCAGTTATGACATGACTTGATCACAAACACACACAGACACCCTGGTCAGTTATGACATGGCTTGATCACAAACACACACAGACACCCTGGTCAGTTATGACATGGCTTGATCACAAACACACACAGACACCCTGGTCAGTTACGACATGGCTCGACCACAAACACACACAGACACCCTGGTCAGTTATGACATGGCTTGACCACAAACACACACAGACACCCTGGTCAGTTACGACATGACTTGACCACAAACACACACAGACACCCTGGTCAGTTATGACATGGCTTGATCACAAACACACACAGACACCCTGGTCAGTTATGACATGGCTTGATCACAAACACACACAGACACCCTGGTCAGTTATGACATGGCTTGATCACAAACACACACAGACACCCTGGTCAGTTACGACATGGCTTGATCACAAACACACACAGACACCCTGGTCAGTTATGACATGTCTCGACCACAAACACACACAGACACCCTGGTCAGTTATGACATGGCTCGACCACAAACACACACAGACACCCTGGTCAGTTACGACATGACTTGACCACAAACACACACAGACACCCTGGTCAGTTATGACATGGCTTGATCACAAACATACACAGACACCCTGGTCAGTTATGACATGGCTTGATCACAAACACACACAGACACCCTGGTCAGTTACGACATGACTTGACCACAAACACACACAGACACCCTGGTCAGTTGACATGGCTCGACCACAAATACACACAGACACCCTGGTCAGTTATGACATGACTTGATCACAAACACACAGACACCCTGGTCAGTTATGACATGACTTGATCACAAACACACACAGACACCCTGGTCAGTTATGACATGGCTTGATCACAAACACACACAGACACCCTGGTCAGTTACGACATGACTTGACCACAAACACACACAGACACCCTGGTCAGTTATGACATGGCTCGACCACAAACACACACAGACACCCTGGTCAGTTATGACATGGCTTGATCACAAACACACACAGACACCCTGGTCAGTTACGACATGACTTGACCACAAACACACACAGACACCCTGGTCAGTTATGACATGGCTTGATCACAAACACACACAGACACCCTGGTCAGTTATGACATGACTTGACCACAAACACACACAGACACCCTGGTCAGTTATGACATGACTTGACCACAAACACACACAGACACCCTGGTCAGTTATGACATGGCTTGATCACAAACACACACAGACACCCTGGTCAGTTATGACATGACTTGACCACAAACAAACACAGACACCCTGGTCAGTTATGACATGGCTCGACCAGAAATACATACAGACACCCTGGTCAGTTACAACATGACTTGACCACAAACACACACAGACACCCTGGTCAGTTTCGACATGACTTGACCACAAACACACACAGACACCCTGGTCAGTTACGACATGACTTGACCACAAACACACACAGACACCCTGGTCAGTTATGACATGGCTTGAACAAACACACACAGAAACCCTGGTCAGTTATGACATGGCTCGACCACAAATACATACAGACACCCTGGTCAGTTACGACATGACTTGACCACAAACACACACAGACACCCTGGTCAGTTATGACATGGCTTGATCACAAACACACACAGACACCCTGGTCAGTTACGACATGACTTGACCACAAACACACACAGACACCCTGGTCAGTTATGACATGGCTCGACCACAAACACACACAGACACCCTGGTCAGTTATGACATGGCTTGATCACAAACACACACAGACATCCTGGTCAGTTATGACATGGCTCGACCACAAACACACACAGACACCCTGGTCAGTTATGACATGACTTGATCACAAACACACACAGACACCCTGGTCAGTTATGACATGGCTTGATCACAAACACACACAGACACCCTGGTCAGTTATGACATGGCTTGATCACAAACACACACAGACACCCTGGTCAGTTACGACATGGCTTGATCACAAACACACACAGACACCCTGGTCAGTTACGACATGACTTGACCACAAACACACACAGACACCCTGGTCAGTTACGACATGGCTCGACCACAAACACACACAGACACCCTGGTCAGTTATGACATGGCTTGACCACAAACACACACAGACACCCTGGTCAGTTACGACATGACTTGACCACAAACACACACAGACACCCTGGTCAGTTATGACATGGCTTGATCACAAACACACACAGACACCCTGGTCAGTTATGACATGGCTTGATCACAAACACACACAGACACCCTGGTCAGTTACGACATGGCTTGATCACAAACACACACAGACACCCTGGTCAGTTACGACATGGCTTGACCACAAACACACACAGACACCCTGCAGGTTCTCACTCCTGCCCACCAACTGTCTATTTTCTCTCTACAATTCTTTATATCTAAACTAACTTGACTACATAATTTAAACCATCCAATGGGGGCTTCATCCTTCCAGCCAAGTACACACAGACAAAGCCATCTACTGGAGTACTGATTGTTAAATAACACATGTTCCTCCAACATCCCTTGCAGATATCTGGTTAACAAGTGGCTATGCTGATCTTGGTTTATCCAGGAGGGCAAGGGCTACTGCTGGAGTGAGCCCTGGCCACCTGTGTGTTACATCATTTATACTACCACCCTAGCATCTAATCAATAGTATTCATTCATATACTAATACAATCTAATGCGCCATACCACATAAAGCATATGAAGGAACCCTCTTCCTTTGAGAATTTTTCAATTTCAATCGCAGTGGTGCAATTATTAGCTGGAAGTCAGCTGAATCAGTTATCTTAAATATGGGAACAAGCAGATATGCCACAGAGCCTTACAGTTGTCCCATCCGGCAATTTCAATACTTCATTAGAATCTGAATGTGATTTTACAAATAAAAAAAAATATATCAGTATTAAAATGTTCAAATTGTGAATACCGGGTACACTGTACTGTTTCATACTTACCACCTGGTAATCACAATTTGGTGGGCAGTACCCCTTCAACATATCTATTCTATTATTCACAACATCACATTAAAAAATAGGAAGAGACGACTCTTTAAGGGTCTGGAAATTATATGTATTCCATTTGCTCAGATTCCTGGGGATACAAGTGCTGTAGAATTGTAGTATTACTAATTATAATAACAAAACTAAATATACCATAGACCATTCCCATGTGCTTATCAGGTGAATATGTAGCCACTTAGAGAATAAACTGAATAAATATTGACTTCATAAACATGAATGCTTTATTTGCGACATTCTTGAGGCATTTGCCATGATTGTGATGTTCAAGTATTCATACACTAGCAACAAAAGTAATCGACAACTTCATGCGAATGCATTGTGTGTCCAGCAAGCTTACTGTAGTTAGCATGCTGGCACGGTGACATGTGGAGAGCTGCCATTGTCACTCGAGATACAGCTTTATGAATGAAATCACTAAAACGGAACATTGCGTCAGCATGTCAGGATAAAAAGAATGGCGGGTAATGAGTGGATATGACAAGGATAATTTAATATAGGTGAAACCTTATTGGGTGAAAGGTATCATGCCACATTCTCAGGTGACTCTGGGGGTGTTAACAAGAGTTACAGAGACTGATCTTTATCACAGAACTTGATCAATTACTTGTGCTGATTGGCAGGAAGCCACAACTGTTTACTTTCTGTGCAGTGGCTAGGTATTTTAGGAGCCTCCTGTCCCACAACAATACCGTTCTCTTTCACATTTTTTGCAAAATATATATATTCTGTTGACATTATATTAATTTGCACTGTATATTTTACATTTTAATGTTTGTATGTATATATCTGAATAATATGTCTTCTTTCATTGCTGTTGGGACTAATAAAAATATCCTTATTTTAAAATACAGTCAGACTGTAATCAGGGCAAAAGTATCAGAATGTTGTTTTGTTACATGTGCAAATGGAAGCTTATGTATGGTACTGTCATCAACATGGAGTGTCACTTGTCTGTAATTCTGAGATCAATCATTCTCCACACAAGTTATCAATCTAATTTTGCCCATATTTTAAATGTGTCTTCTCAATTAAAGTTTTTCGTTCATCTCATTTCAAATTAATTTTGTAAGCAGCAAACCTACCCTGTAGAGTCATTAGGTTGAAAGGTAATTGGCTAGTTGCTAGATATAAAAACTAAATTCTTTCAACGAACAAAAATTAATAAACATATCCATTTGTTAATACTTATTGTTAATAAACCGACTGTGGATTATTTAATTTATTCACGCACCACGTGCAAGGACGTCAAAAAGACAGATATGTGATGGGCTAAACCAGTGGTGAAAGCAGCTTTAACTAACACTTGTCCATAACGAAAACCTGTCTACAAATAAAATGGACACTGGTGAAAGTCCTGAATGACTAGTTTGCATTGTCCACTATGATCCGGCCAGAATGGATATATTGTGTTACAGTGCCAGTGATGTCAACTATGATCCGGCCAGAATGGACATATTGTGTTACTGTGCCAGTGATGTCAACTATGATCTGGCCAGAAGTGTTACAGTGCCAGTGATGTCAACTATGATCCGGCCAGAATGGACATATTGTGTTACAGTGCCAGTGATGTCAACTATGGATAGTTATTACTGTATATGTAGTTGATACGGACACTGTGCACAAACACACTTCCTGTTGACAACTGTAGACAATGTATGGATCATCTTATGCAACACAAACTTGTTTACCAGTCAGTCTGAGTCATGACACAGCGCTCTATCATGACACAAAAGAATTGTGGTTACTTCATTCCTGTTATTTACTTTAAATCAATCTAACCATAGATTTAAACAAATATTGCTATCAAAGCATCATACAATTATACTCATGGTTTTGAAGTAAAATTAGTTTCCCCCAAAAACAGCTTTGTCATGCTTTGTAAACAAATGTCATTGGAAGTCACAAAAAGTCTGAAAATGACATCAGCATAACTGAGACAATTCATGGAAAGCAACCTAACCGCCACCTGATGTGCCTAAATGTGCAGAGTGGCCAACCTTCCCTTGGAGGAGTCTACCTTGGGGTTGTGACTACCACTCAGGCAGCTGGTTCCATAGGTGGATGGATACCAGCTGCACATGGGAAGAAGGAATGTGTTAAAAGGACAGTCCTGCAGTAAGGGGTTTGATAGAGCAGGTCTGTGCCCTCTTGTTGCCAGTGTGTAGATGAAACTTGGCTGCTGGTATGTTTATTAGGTGGTGTGTACTGGTAGTCATGGTTACCTTGGCAGTTGTCCTTTGGTGTTGTAGGGATTTATAGCCAAGGTTCTGGATCATTTCACTGACAGAATAACAGTTGGTTGTGCACTGTGTTGGGTAGTAGCGTGGTGTGTGTGCACGTGTGCGTGCGTGCGGGTATACTTACATTAACCTGCTCCCACAGTAAAAAACAACTTCTACCAACTTTAAATTAAACAGTGTGACTTTGTGGGAGAGGTGTGATTTTTAAATGTCTACTTTCAAGACACCTGGATTTGTTATTGTACTGTTTCTCTCAACAAAAACGACATGCTTTTTGCATCATGGAACTGTGACATGTCTATGTTGTGATGTTTTCTAAAAACCATAACACTGTGTTTGTAAAATATATGAATAACAATACAAACAGAGGCAAAAGAAACTACTTCAAGCTGTACAAAGATTAAACCACGTCATTTAAATTGTGCATTTTCATACACTTTCACTGAAAATAGCTTATATTTGTCTCATTACATTGTTATATCTTGATTTGTAGATGACAGTGAATCTAACAGCTGGTTTACTGTCAGTCTAGCTGTGACACCACACTGCTGTGACACAGAGCCACAAAGGAGACACTCTGGGGAGTGGGCACCCATTGGTGTAGATGCCTGTTTATGAACTGGAGATCAACTAACATGATTGATTGACCAGAGGGAACTGTTGTTGTCCCTCTGTGGTAAACATGGGTTGGCAACAGGTTGATTCACTCTTTTGGGAGACATCTATGCTGGATAACATAGTTTTGTTTAAGTTACCCAGTATTAAGTGTCTATGTGTACCTTACTGATTACTATAATAGTGTTATGTATACATCATATCAATCTTACGAACATGTATTAGTAGTTTACACTATGCCAGGTACCCCCCTTGCAGTCAGTCACGAAATATGCCCAAAATAACACATGTATTCTATAGGAGCAGGTAGACCTTTCTGCCACATTGCCAGGTTTAATGACCAGAGACTAGTCAGTGTCAGAGTCAGTCACTGAACCACCAGGTCAGTCTGCACGTATCAAAAAGCTGACATAAGCATTACAAATAGTTTGTTGAAGATGTGTCCAAGTGATTGTCTCACGCTCCACGACAATGAGGGGGGAGGGGAGTGGGGTGGGTACTGAATGTAAAGAATTAATGACACCTGACTAACTAATAAACAGCACAATGCAATCGAACTCTTTATTATTCCAGTACACACTTTACCCAGCCCAACTTACAACACCATGGCAGCTCAGCCTCACATCCCAGCCCAAGCTGGAGGGAAACCCCCAGCTACTAATATTATAATTTATAATAAGCCCTACTATAGATGATCAATTTGTGTGACAATGATAGACAATGTCATCCTTCATAAAATTATATCACAATTATGTTCTACACTACTCACAATGTCAAAATGTCTGCAACAAATCTTGTCTCAGTCATTTACCAATTGCTAAACAATTTCATTAAATTTAAAACCATTCGGTTTAAAGGGAATGTGTTTCTGTGTCTCAACAGGATATTTTCCTCCTTTTTTAACAACTGCAAATGGTAGAATAATAATATGACATGGTTGCACTGCTGATTAGCCCTTCATGATGAGCATCATAAGGCAATGATTAGTGATGAGTAATTTTTTGAAATACACACGGACAGTTTCCATCAAATAAAATCATAAAATCTATTTGGCGTCATTCCATCAGTCATTGCTCATGGCGCTGTACAAAATTTACTAGAAACAAATGTTAGGCTTAGTTGTAAACCCATTTGTGATTGGTGTTGACATGAGATGTTGTGGCAATGAGCTCCATTGCAAAAGCAACATTAAAGCTACTACACTTTAAGATTCAATACCCTTCTACAAGCCCTTCATACATTGCTCTCTCCCCAGACCAGACCAAACCCCGCACCAATTCCTGGTTCTCCACACAGACAGACAAGGTAGACTATCAGACACATGCACACTACATGTGACATTGTAATATGATACCAGAGTACTTCTTCCTTTACTTCCTGGTCTCGAATTCAGACAATCTGGAGGTTACTCCAAGAGTCTTAGTACCCTACCAGGGTACTTGTCATTAGTAATAAATTGGACGATATCAATAGAAGAACCTACAGCAATGTCACAAGAAAGGCAATGATGGGCTATTTTCCTAGTTCTATAACCACAGGTAGCAAGTGAAGCAACATATCATTTGATATTTTCATCTGTTTAGCCTCAAATGATGGCAATGTTTTGGAATCAGCTGGAATCAGCTGGAATCTGCTAGGTACATATAGAGTTTCAGGACAAAACACGATAAACACAATTGTTTTCATAAGGCAATGTCGCGTAGTGTGTGCGTGTTCAAAACTTTTGTCAGGTAGTGTGAGCGGTCCACCGACAAATGTCGTTTGTTGTTCAATCGCCCAACAAAAACTTTTGTTGTGTAGTGTACGCCGCCGGGCTTAAGCTGGTCGCTGCCGTCTGCCCCATTAAGTAACCATCAGTCACTTTATTAAGGGAACACAATGACAAATCTTCAAGTCAAATATTTCTTGTGCCAGATATTTATTACATGTTATAAATGTAGACACTATAAAGAGTTATACGCTCATATACATAAATAAAACAAATTATAACACATTAGTAGAACATATATAGGTTGTTCAAATTTGTCAATGCTCTTTCCAGTGTGAGCCACCAAACTGTCCACAACTTAGAGTAATACAACTACCTGGGTGCCAGGATATTAACCCCAGGTTATCTTTTTTCTAGATCAGTACCCTCACAGAGCCCAAATGACTATTTTGCTGGCTGCTGGCCTACCCTATTAATTAATCATGAGATATCTTACCTAGGGAACAACACATCTCCCAAGTAAAATTGTGTTAATAAGCTCTGTCATTTGTCAGTTTTCAATGTTTGATAGTATGAATGGTGAAATAAATTTCCAATGGCCAATTGCCAAATACAATGCATCATGAAAAATATCAACAATGTCGCCCGACTATAACCATCATTTAACAACCAAGTGAGGTGATATATCACGTGATGCTGTGACATAGTGTGACATGTTTCCACCTACCTGGTTTCACCCATACTAGGTACACGTGTACTCAGAAATAAAATGTTCAGTACACATGTTCTTAGATAAATGCCTACAACAACAACATTATACTATAGCCATTGCAGATAATGGGCAAAGCCCTTGTGGAGTTAGGGTTAGGATTGACATCCTTTTTTAATAGGCTTGAACCCCATCTGTCAAACAAGGCCTATGGACCTGGACAGATGTTTTACCCTTTTCAAAACTGCCTCACATTTTAAAACCTTTTTGAACGTTCATTATAATTAATTATATGCTCATCCAACAGGTACAGAAATTGTCTTCTAAACAACAAGATAAATGTAATGCACCTACAATATTATAATCTTGAATTTGTATGCAGATTACTGAAAACATTAATACTGTCAGTTTTATTATTTTTCCAAATATTTTATAAATATACAACACTCTTGGTTGAAATATAATACTTAACAGTACATAATATTTCCTTGAGGAAGACTTAGTTACTGAGGAATACAGGTGGAATCAAAGATAGATGCTTAACAGGGAAACAAAATTGCAGACAGTTGTTCAACTTGTATGTATTTCTCACTGTTAGACATTTATACACTGATTCACAAATATTACGAAAATACAAGGAAATTGCAGAATCTTTTATACATTTAACATTGGATGTGTTGTTAAATGTGTGCAGATGTGATTAAAAAAATGTGACATGTCAAAAAGGTAAACACAGGGTGAACTGTCTCGGGCACTCTCCGCCCCTCATGGCTGAGAACTGACACAACACTCATAGCTCAGACATAATAGAGAATATGTTTATAATCTAATATGGGGTGAACAACATTTGAAAGGGCTTGGAGTGGGGTTAAGGGCTTTTCAAAGGTATCTGAGTCCTTCATAAATAGTATCAGTACTCACAGTGCAATGGAACAATCCGGATTACTCGGGGAATATTTTGTTTTCGTGTGATCAGAACAAGGTTTTGAGCAGGAGAACTGCACAAACTAAACTAAAATAAATGTTTACCAGCTACCTGAAACTTGAAAGTCCAACGTGTCTGATGAAATTTTATGCTGTTTCCGACATTTGGACAATGATCAATTTAAATTTCAACAAGACATAATGTGTTACATGGACATGACCAAACCAATTAGACACTGTATCTATATGACTAAATTCTTTCAACTAGCAGAAATTTATAACTACATCCATTTGTTAATAAACCGACTGTGGATTATTTAATTTATTCACACACTACGTGCAAGGACGTCAAAAAGACAGATTTGTGATGAGCCAAACCAGTGGTGAAAGCAGCTTTAACTAACACTTGTCCATAACGAAAACCTGTCTACAAATAAAATGGACACTGGTGAAAGTCCTGAATGACTAGTTTACATTGTCCACTATGATCCGGCCAGAATGGACATATTGTGTTACAGTGCCAGTGATGTCAACTATGATCCGACCAGAATGGACATATTGTGTTACAGTGCTAGTGATGTCAACTATGATCTGGCCAGAATGGACATATTGTGTTACAGTGCCAGTGATGTCAACTATGATCCAGCCAGAATGGACATATTGTGTTACAGTGCCAGTGATGTCAACTATGATCCGGCCAGAATGGACATATTGTGTTACAGTGTCAGTGATGTCAACTATGATCCAGCCAGAATGGACATATTGTGTTACAGTGCCAGTGATGTCAACTATGATCCAGCCAGAATGGACATATTGTGTTACAGTGCCAATGATGTCAACTATGATCCGGCCAGAATGGACATATTGTGTTACAGTGCCAGTGATGTCAACTATGGATAATTATTACTGTATATGTAGTTGATACAGACACTGTGCACAAACACACTTCCTGTTGACAATTGTAGACAATATATGGATCATCTTATGGAGCACAAACTTGTTTAGCAGTCATGTCTGAGTCATGACACAGCGCTCTATCATGACACAAAAGAATTTTCGTGACAAAACACTGATGACCAAAACAAGATCACATCAGCAAAGTATACAGTCATCTCTTATTTGTAAATGATCAATTCTGTTCAATATAAAATGTGGATTTCTGCATGTTGTATTAATGTTACTTTTTGGTTACTTTATTCCTGTTATTTACTTTCAATCAATATGATATATATGACAACATGTAGCATCTTTTGTAGCAGTAAACACTGAACAGTAACAAGGATAAAACTAACGTCCTTGAATGGATTGAAGATCCGGTTTCTTGGTTGTTATAATCTGACATAATTATCTCACAAGAAACTTTTTTCTCTTTTGAATATTGGTATCCTCGATAGTAGTGAACCTAAATCGAATATTTAGAAGAAAGAGACATCAGGGAAACACATCATCCTCCAGACATCTGGTTGAGATATGTGGATGACACATTCACAGTGCTACAAGAGAGTGAAGTAGTGCGATTCTAGAGACCAGGAGATTGAGAGGAGATCAGATAGAAGTGTTTAAAATATTGAATGGTTATGAAAATATTGATAGAAATATGTTTTTTTCAGTTAAGAAAGATAGAAAGACTAGAGGACATGAAGTTACATTAGTAAAGGAGCAGTGTAGATTAGACGTAAGAAAGTTCTCATTTTCACAAAGGACTGTGAATGAATGGAACAGATTATCTGATGATTGTGTGGGTGCTAGTAGTGTGAATATGTTTAAAAATAAAATCGACACATACCTCAGAAGGGCTGGATATATGTAGATAAAAGGGTTGGACTCTCGATAAGCCAAAGGGCTTCCTTGTCCACCTGCCATCTAGAGTTAATTCTCTGGATGGCAATCTTGTTAAATCTTGTTAAATCTTGATTCACAAACCATCTGAACTCAGTGGACGAGAACATCAAGTTCACAGGATAGCATGTTAGCCTTCCTAGACACATGTATATGTCTGAAGGACGATGGATCAACCAAGATAAAGGTATTCCGAAAGGCAACCCACACAAATCAGTATTTGAACTGGGACTCTAATCACCACCTAGAGTACACATGATCAGTAGTGAGAACACTCCTACAAAGAGCAGAAAGCCTGGTAACAGAAGATGAAGACAAGACCAACGAGGTGGAGCATATCAAGAAAGTAATGAAAATGAACGGTGGGTGTTTAACATCACTAACCCAAGGATCTATATTGGACTTCACAAATTTTTATTCTTTAACACAAGTGGTATTGGTGATATATTTTACAAAGTTTCGTAAAAAGATGTCGTGGGCATTAATATTACAGATGACACACCAAGAGATCGAGGTTTGGATTGTTGATGCCGCTGTTATAAGTGCTCGTAACATTTTCGACGTCTACCACACATACTGGACTACGAAATCAGCGCCAAGCATACAGGATTAAGGCAATGTTTTACCCAGTTAATTTTTAATGGCATTATTATTTGTCAACAATGTATAATTTGCTGGTTGCGTCGTCTGCACCAATACACTCGGAGCATCGCCTGATTACTCCCCTACTAATATCACATTGTGACACATAGTTTTCAAAAGTCTAAACACAATTATGTTAGGGCCGAGGTTTGTGCAGCATAATCCAACGCATCTGTGGATTGGGCAGATCCAGTAACTGCGCCCAACAATTGATGGAACACAAATGCAAATACAACTGTCAAACCTCATGAGAGAATGAGTATGAATTTGTCAACGACAAGAGGAAGGGATGTAATGTCGGCGTATGTGTGTTACTGGTCCAAGCGTCTGTGTAGTCACCGGAATAGTTTACAACTACGATGTCGTCGGTAAACAGGTAAAAGCTGCCAGGCGAAAACAACACCAAATAAACTTTGGTATTATGAATACTTATCCACTGTAGCTCCAGGTGCAGACCATAAAATGTTATCAAATAAAACTGTAACATTTAGCCACCATTCCAACCATCGTTGCTTGGTGTGACATACAATGTGTTCTACAAACGTGTCTTAACGTTAGTTTTAAAAACATTACCCATCATTGACCAGTTGAGGTCATATTTGCATAAAATATGCTGTTTTTCCACAATAAATCACTCGCACTGTTAATGTATCTTTGCGTATGCATGTTTTAGTCACGTCCTTGACATTGCCAAAACTTCCTTATAACTCTAAACACGACCGGATAGCTATGCATGGCCGTATTTATGACTTGTGCAAACAAAATGGGAATAGAAGTTAAACATGAGTAGTGGATAGCGGCCATCAACTTTATCTGGTCCACTGCACGTGGGTCCTGAACTAGCTGTCATCAGTGTTCAACTTTATCTGGTCCACTGCACGTGGGTCCTGAACTAGCTGTCATCAGTGTTCAACTTTATCTGGTCCACTGCACGTGGGTCCTGAACTAGCTGTCATCAGTGTTCAACTTGATCTGGTCCACTGCACGTGGGTCCTGAACTAGCTGTCATCAGTGTTCAACTTTATCTGGTCCACTGCACGTGGGTCCTGAACTAGCTGTCATCAGTGTTCAACTTTATCTGGTCCACTGCACGTGGGTCCTGAACTAGCTGTCATCAGTGTTCAACTTTATCTGGTCCACTGCACGTGGGTCCTGAACTAGCTGTCATCAGTGTTCAACTTTATCTGGTCCACTGCACGTGGGTCCTGAACTAGCTGTCATCAGTGTTCAACTTTATCTGGTCCACTGCACGTGGGTCCTGAACTACCTGTCATCAGTGTTCAACTTTATCTGGTCCACTGCACGTGGGTCCTGAACTAGCTGTCTAAAAAGAAATCAACATATTGCTAAACCAGCTATGCTTGACTTGGCAACCATCTAATGTATACAAAACAAGCACATCACACATCTTCAACGCCTCAGAGCTGTCAGTTATCAGATTAAACCAGTAGTTTCCTAATCATCAGATAACCCATGAGTCAACCTGTGCTGTATTTACTACTATTTAGAGTGCCTTTGGAAAAAAGTGAAAATAATGGCAGAAAGGTCAAACTTGGCAACAACAACAACAGTAAACTCAGCAACACTGGCAGCAATAGCAAGGCTACACCCACAGGGGTAGACCGTCTACAGCCTCTCATGTCTACAGTCCCTGTAATCACCCCACTACACCAAACACAAACAAACATGAGACGCAATGCGTCACATGACATTACTTTCTTTTACTTCCTGTACATTGTCAGAATAATGTCACCTGACTATAACCACAAAATAAGTAAGGTGATATACCGTGTGATGTTTGTCACCTGTTCCAGACCATAATATTAACGCATGTGGTGCCTTAGAATGTGCTTGGTACACATGTACTAATATGAGGTAACACCTAAATAGCCAGGGCAGACATGGTGCAAAAAGCCCTTCTGTGGTTACGACTGACATCCTTTTTTCAAGAAATTCTTAATATACGTTATGATATAGTATTCAACAAATAATAGCAAATTGACTGCTTTCACCACACTGGATCTTTCAGCTGCTTTTGATACAACTGATCATGACATTATTTTACAACACATGCACAGACATTTGGGGATTTGTGTAACAGTTCTTCAGTAGTTCCAAACGTCTTTTTCAGACTTACGCTAAATTTACTAAAGCATTAACACATCTGGCTCACTATCTTGTACACAACATCTTCCATTCTGGGTCCCACAAGGATCTGTCCTTGGTCCTTAGTCATTACTGCACACCGAGCCCTTCTACACAACAGCCACCCACGGACTATTTGGATAGTATCTTGTGTTTCCCGAATATGCCCACGCAGATCACAACTTCAGTCTCACAACAGATGTTTGTTCCTAAAAATAAGCATTCAAACTTTCTCTGTAGCTGCACTCAAAATATGAAATGAAATCCCATTAATTTAAAATCATCTGAAAGTATAGCCACCTTTCATAAAAACCTCTTATTTGACTTATTTTTTAAAAACTGCATTCCCACCCAAACACTTCCGAGTCCCTTGTTCTAACAATGACTCTTGTGCCTTCCTATACATGATTTTCCTAACGATTGTTGCTTGTTGTGCCTCTGAGCTCAGGTTGCTGAGGACACAGGCAATAACTAGGTGCAACAGAAGTCTACTACTACTATTATTACTATTATTACTATTATTACTATTAATACAGTAGTCTTGAAGAGGATTGAAAACTATCTGTCAAACAAGAGCCTTAAATAGACGTGGACAGGAGTTTGAGCACTTTTTAAAAGGACTTAAATTTTTAACACTTTTCTGAAAGTTCATATATTTTTGTTAATTTAAATGTTATTTTATAATGCTATGGCTACTGAAGGCAGTTTTTGTGCAGTATTTTGCTTGCAAACATGTGTACATTCTACACTTTCTAATGTTCCTAAACAACACACACTGGTGGAAATACATGAGCACCCACCTTATCTTGAATGCCCACACACCAACATTGGGGAATTCCCCAGGTTATGTGGGGAATCCCCCAATGTTGTGTAATCTGTCTATTTAGTCTGTGTCATTCCTGTAGGGGCCTTCAGCTGTACTTTAACCCTTGGATGTTGTTGCCCCCAGGCAGCATACCAGTTTTATACTTTTTGCTTGGTATATTGCCATATTTGAGAAAAAAACTACAATCAATGCAAAATCAGTGCTGCCATATCAAGTTAGTGTATATAAATATTTATTTCATATATTTTGTTCTGTATAATAGTGTCTTGGACACAACATCATAAACATTGGAAAAGTTGAAATAATTCAACCAATGAAGGGTTAGTGGGGACACATTGAAATGGGAAAAGGTTATAAACATTTAAAGACAGATTGCTTTGACACTGTCAAACCAACCCTATGAGTTATTACAGTTGTATAGAGCAAATAGAAGTCATCTGTGACTGGACAAGGCAAGAACAATATAGGTGCATGCATTTACATATCTAGGGTAAATATACAGTATACATCTGGATTCCACATCTTCGCAGACATTCCTTTCTATCTTGCTGTGCCTGATGACTAGATAACAAACAAAACACATTAACTGGTGTTCACATGCCTCAGTGTTGTAATTATATTTCATGCCTCAGTGTTGTAATTATATTTCATGCCTCAGTGTTGTAATTATATTTCATGCCTCAGTGTTGTAATTATATTTCATGCTATAATTAAACCACATTGCCTTTATAAAAAGGCTAACTTTGCAAATGAATTATGGAAGATTAATTATATCATCAGTTTTGGTGAGGAGAGAGATTCATGCTTGTTTTTTCTTATGGAGCTTATAAGTATTCCTAGAGCACAGTTCTGCTGGGTGGCCACCAAAACCAGTTTTTAAATTGTTGACACCAGGTGGCAGCAGCAGGTAATGCAACTTCTAGCCCTTATTAATTTTATTTTTAATAGTAAGCGACCACATTTGAACATTTTATGAATTCACAAAGATCTTTGTAGAAGCTACTCTGTTGCTGAGGTGCTGGGTATTGCACTTAATAAACTCTGCACAGCTTCAAGGTTGGTTTACAAACCATCTGATGACGAGGTGGGTGGAAATAAAGTCACAAGAAAAAGTCACAGGAAATAAAGTCGCAACACAGTTTTATTCAAAAGCTAAATACAAAGTCGAACGCAGTGATGCCAACTGAATAGCAGACAAGAAGCATGTGTTATCAAATTAAACTTAAAACTTTCATTGGCATACTACCAATAAGCACACACGCACACGCATGCTCATGCATGCACACACATACACAGACAGACACACGCACACACCATCCATCAAAGCTGTGGTTAACCAGTTTGCTACAACGACAGCACGCTGACTCAGCTTTGTGTTAGCACAGCCAATAATTATTGTTTGGGGACACTTGTAAATCTGTCAAATACACATTTACATTTTATTTACACAATAACTCAATTTGAGTCAATTTTAATCTTTTAGAGGACATTATACCATTTCATTCACTAATCCCATAAAAAGGGTCCTGTGTCATACCCAGCCAGCTCGGATGCCATATTGCCCCCTCCAATACAAAATGCTGCCTACGCCACTACCTGAGTAACGACAAAAGGTTAGATAATAATAATACTATACCTGTGATAAATACTCATAGCAGTGGGTTTGACTATAAAAAACAAACATATCTTTCATCTTGCTATCTCGTTGTTTACCGAGTATCTAACAACACCGAATATATTGATTCATATACTCTGGTACAGGTAAAGTGACTCCTCTTATCTTGCCATATTTGCCTACTAATTCGCCAATGACTAACAAATAATCTATTCACAAGCTCATATCTAACACAATTCCTTTCATCTTGTCACTAATGCGACACAGGGTCAACAGGTGGGTAAACATGTATTTTTTTTCAGTCTGGATCTGACGGCTGCTTTGGTGCTTCCACCAAGATTACGACGCACAAACAACACCAATAACGTGTGAGGGCCAGTGTAAGAGAACTGTGCATAAGCATTAACAAGTACTAACCAATTAGGCTTTGATATTTTGCAGGATTCTCTCAGAAACACAAATAAATAATCATAGTATTACATTAACAAATGGCACAACTAAAATTGTGTACCAAGGTCAAGGCGACATTGTTTTACATACTTGCTAGAAGTTGTATACTTTCTGGATACTGAACAATATCATTATTTCATTGTAAAAATCATGTTACAGTCAGTGCATGTTAGTTTAAAATAGTTCTGTTCCCTACAAATCAATTACAATAAAGAGCTGACATGCAGATAGGTGAACTAACAGATTGACTCACTGACCAATGAATGTTTATTTTAAACATGTAGTAATCTTACAAACTTGTTGAAATGATTAACACTGTATAAAGATCAAGAAGAGAGATTAAGGAATAATTTCTGTAACATGGGCATCATCTTTTGTCAACATGACAGCTGCCATGCTGGTTATATAGCAGCCCCTGGTAGGCTTTTCAGGCTGTCAACAACCACACACACAAGTAACAAAAACATGCAAGATGACACATCACACAGCAGGCATTGTTGCACTTAAGACACACAAAGCTAACTGATAACATAGACATTTAAAACAAATGCCTGAACAACATTGAAACTAAATAAGACCACCAGAACATGAGTTATGTTAAAAGGCTATAGGTGAGACACAAGACACTAACACACCACCAGGAATGTGAATACAGTTAGCTAAGTAGGGTCTACTGTACTGTCATATTTTGGAGGGGACAACAAACATCTAGATGTAACGTGGTAAGAAGCAAATTGGTAATGCAAAGTTGGTGGGGGAAGCCAGTTTGGGCTTGGAAAAATCACTGGCAATAAAGTTGGAAAATACTCAATAAATTATGTTTGAAATCATACAACAGTTCTTTCCAAAATAAGCAAAACTTAGCTTGAAAGCATTTTACACAATAGTTATTGACAACTATGACAATGCTATGCTTATCAACATCTCTTTACTAACATAGTAAACATCCGATATAAAACGCAAACTTATCACTGACCTTCCACACCTATTGACCTGTCAGTTAGGAGATTAAACAGAATGCTCCCTATTATTCATCTATACTAGATACGGCTGTAAGTTAGTCTGGTTCTACATCTGATCTGTGTGAACTCAGCTCATTACAAAAGACCCTGGTTCCTCATGAGTCGTCGTGTTATATTATACCTGCCAACCCTAATGGATTCGTTGAGAATCTCCTGGACTCCCAAAAAGGAATCATATCTCCAAGATTACAACACTCATCTTCTGAATTCTGATCCAGCAGGACTGAACTGTTGATACTCAAGGACAATCTACACCAGCACTACCCCCATCTTCCAAAGTCCAATCCAGCAGGACTGAACATTGATGAGACTCAGAATGTCTAAGTTCAAAAGCTGACACAGCATGCTATCACCAACAAGCAACTGAAATATAACAAGAATCTATCATCTACAGCCAGTGGCAATTTCCTTTTGAAAAATGAATCATAAGAATTTCATGGAGGATTGGTAGTGTACCCACAATCATACAAACAGTCAGATACTGCAATAAACCCACAGACACTGACATAAACATAAATTTTCCACTATGGAAAATTACCACAGGATGTTGTGGCAATTCTGCCTATTCATTGATGGTGCCGCGCGAGCACAGATCAAGTCTGACCTGATTTCTCTTTGTACGTTGTCAACACGTTAATCAATGTCACCACTTCTACTGCCATCACATGATTCTTACTACAGCAGTCATCACCAGTTGTGCAATTCCATGAAATAGTAGACTTGATTACCAAAACTGAACTTGCGCAACTGGCAACATTTTATAAATTAATGTGTAATAGACGGTATATATCTGTGTGTAGACGTAGAAAGTATATGTCCCATCTTTATTTTTTAAATAAAATACAAGCATTTGAATATCTTCAATAAGAAGATATTCAAATAAGAAGATGTTCTAAGTTAGAACTGAAATTTTAATATAAAACTAAATGTCTAATTGCTATGTTTTCTTCATCTTCTAGGTTATGTATTTATTAAAGGGAAACAAAAAGCATTTTAATAAAAACTGACCATTCGCAATTATAATAAAGAACATTATGCCAGAAGTTTACTAGAATAACCCTGCTGGGAACATAGGATTTAAATTGCACAGGCAGCGCCATTGTGACAGAAAGCCTGACATCACTAATGATTATCCTGCTCAGTTCAAGGTCAAGTATCAGGGGCATGTCTCAATATGGGGTCAGCACACTGTTGGACTTCCTGCTTGATTACAGACGAAACAAAGTGCAGTATATTTTTGAGAAATGACTTTTTATAATATTCACTTGCTCTGACATAAGTGCACTTGAGTAGTCAGATTTCTAGATGTGATTGTTGAAGCTGTTGACAGTAAAATGTTGTCTTTTTAGCTGATTTTACTAAGCGGAAGGGTATCTGGCAGCAATTTGGTTAGTTGACACTTTAGCTGGATTACTGCCTGCATCCAGTTGTAAATATTGACGGGTGTCATACATACAGGCATTTTGCAAGAGCTAGAGATATGAGATTTTGACTAAACTCGACCAGCATGTCAATGAGATGATAATAACAGCAGGTGAGAAATTTAAGAAACTTTATAGGTCACGTTTTCTTATAATCACACAAAACATTAACATGGTCGCCAATGGGAAACCTGACAGTGTGCTGACCCCATATGGCAGCAGTCGAGAACTGTGAGATTTCACTAGAATCTCCCTCTTTGAAAATAAATTCTGAGGAAATCATTGGCCTGATACTGTTGACTATAGTTGCAAATCATTAGATTGTATTACTTTTGTGTAGGTGCATATTCCCAAACATTTACCCCTTGTTTCCTTAACATTATGGAAGTCAATGGAATACATTTTGATAACCACAAAGATTTGATCTGTTCGTTTAATGTGAAATACCCCAAATCTACAGAGGAATACCTTGCTAATATTTGTAATGTCAATCACACAAAACGTGACATTTTTGTTACTGCACGTGTATTGTTTAGAACTGAAATGTGTCAATATATTCTTCTACAACAACATGCTGTGACTAAAGTATTTATGGTATCAGTGAACTGGAAATTTACGTTGTGGAATTCAGTGAGACAGTTAATATTGTAACGTCAATCATAACAAAACCTTCTAAGTAACATCAGTCAGATGGAAAAAGGAAGCATCTAGCACCTTACAAACTCTGCAAATGTTACTCTAGATATTAGATGGAAGTACCACCCCAGTATTCTTTGCAACTTGTTTTTTGTTTTATTTTTCCACCAGAATGGCCAAGATGTACAATGCTTTGGAACCCAGCTTTCATGTTATTGTAAAAATAACATGCTTTGCCAAAAAGAAATACTCATTTGTGCAAAAATATATACAAATAGTGATTTTCCAAAAGTCAGTTCAACAGATAAACTTCTGTAAAACAAAAACTTTTGTAAAACTTCTTTAAAATAACAGATAACATTAAACCACACAATAGTCTTGCATCTGTGTCATTGTCGTTAGATTGGTTAAAACCCTAATGTAGACACATTTGTCAATGCCTAACAATCTCCCCAATTCACTCCACACAGTTAACTGCTGTGACAATGTATAAATAGACCACGTAGAGAGGTATATTGTTGATCAAACTGACATGAATTAAGGTTTCCAAGTTTGGCACTCTATTGGCTTAAAATTAATTAAATAAACCACTGTGAAAACTGCCTTGTCTGATGTATTCCAAAATATATCATGCAAAATATATCATGCAATGCTCAAATAACGCCCGTATAACCGAAACAGACTGTCCACTTGTACATATTACTAACAACATCATCCTCTCTAAAAAAGACTGTCAACTGTCAAAATGTCAATAGTGGTGTAAATGGATTAATATATGTATGATGTAAATGTTAAATTGATGCATTCAAAGGTCATTTAACAGTTTTCTAACATTTAACCATCTTAAAACCATCAGTGTTTGTGAAAGGGGTAAGACCAGTGTGATTTGCTTTATTAGTAGTGACATCTAGTGGCCACATTAAAGTCAATTCTGCGCTGTCTGATGCCAAATGACAGTGGAAATTCCCCAGGCTAGTTTGACCTTTTTACAGTTAAGAATCAAAAGGAGTGGCCTCGTCCATAAAAAAATCATACATGATGTAACAGTATATTATGCAGCGTAGACTTTCTTCACTTAAAATTAAAGTACAGTGCATGATCACAAATACCTATATGTAATCACACATTTTGTTCATCAAAACAATTAAAGAATTAATGTAATTGAGATTTTAATCATTTCTTAGAAACACACATAACATTAATTCTAAAATATGTTTTCAATTTCAATTTATATACATTTTATATACAACAAAACTTGAGCCAATCTGTGATTGTAAACTCATAAATATTGTCACAGTTCAGTCCACGTTGTCATTACAATAGCACGTAACTGTGCAGTACAGTTAATGGATTATGCCATAACTGGTTTACATTACCCTGCTTAAAACACTTCAAAATATTTTCTATAAAACTTAAAAACAGTTTACACCTCTCAAAAACAGATTATGTACAGTCTATAAAGAGACCTTGGAGCTTATGCAGCTGTAGATTAAAATCTGTTGAGTGACTGAGATGTAGCCACGGAGGTCATTTAAAAGCAAACACCTGCAGCACGTTAAAACAATCTCGTACTTTTCAAACCATCTTCTCTCAAGCAAGTGGGGAGAGTCAACAACAGTGGTGTCACCTACTGGCAGATGCGGGCAGTCGGTGACAGTGGTGCCATCTGGGGATTGGACAGGGATTCTGACAAGAATAGTGATGCACCGTGATTACTTTAAAGGACTGGACTCAGTGGCGTATCCAGGATTTTTCATTGGGGGGGGCAAAAATGGGCGAATACTGCCCTGTCCAGGAGCTGACAGCTGCCGTGCGACTGTTGGGGGAGGGGCAGTTGCCACCATTGGGGGGCGACCGCCCCCCTCGCCCCCCGTCTAAATATGCCAGTGACTGGACTAGTCTTATTTGGAGTCAGACCACAATTACACTTCAGGAAGTTTTTCACATAAATGTAGTGTTAAACAGTATGCATAAGTTAGCTGATTTCAGTGATATTATTTCCCAAGATGTACATGTATTCAGCCAGCAGGGTTAAACCATTACAGATGTTTGACTTTGGGCAGTTAAGATTTTGCATTGTGAAGCAGATGTGAAGACATTCCCGAAACACCATTAGACACATAATGCTAGGGGATGTCATGAATTTTACAACTGTTCAGGGTGACACTTTCTTACAATCATGCAAAATATTAACATGGCCACCAGTGGGAAAATCAATTAATTGTGGTCTGTACCCTATATTGGATGGTACCAGTCAGTTGGTACACATGGACGGTACCAGTCAGTTGGTACACATGTACCCTGCCACTGCAAACTGTGCATTAAGACGCAAAGTTGTGAAATGGAATGGCCTTTTTTGATTCCAAAGATGATAAGCTTTAAAATGACGCCACACTTGTTGCAACACCTTCAATACTTTTGTATTTATTGCTAAAATTGATGCAAACTTTAAAAAGCAACATTTTGAGAAATGAGGTCATTATTTTACTCATATTGTCTTTTTTTAGTATATAGCATCATAAATGCATTAGTTTTGGACTGCATGTTGAGGAACGTATACTGGACATTGAAAGATGTCCAAAATCACAAAGTTGATGGAACGTGACCTCGGCATCTATTTTTGTCTCATGTGCGGACTGGGCCTGTGCGACTTAAGACCTGGTTTGAGGTGGGTCACATACGGACTAAGAGAAGCGTTCTGACTTACCCCCGCCACTTCTAGCCTGGCCGTTTATATTCCACTGCAGTCGTTTGGCGTCCTTCAAGAGTTGGTTAGCACCCAATGTTAACTCCTCAACGGACGCGACTTCAAATGTGGTGAATAATCCCTGCGAAAGACAATATTTTTGCTTGAGAAACTATGGACACAGGTAATGCAGAATGCCCCAAAACTCATATTCTGCCAAAATGAACTGTGCTTAAATATATGTGAAACGAATGAATGAATATTGATTGGGCACATGCCATTAGTTATGGGCCAGAGTTGAGGAATGTACCACATACCTTTAGGCTGACAGTAGCAGGCTTGGACAACGTTGCATCTTCGTTGGTCTCGTAGAAATGCTCGAGTCGAAGTAGATAGGTTGGCCCCTCCCACTCTTCCAAGGTTAACAAGTGCACATTGGCTGGCAGCGCCCTCTTCAGGCCAGACCACTAAACAGCAGAGAATAACAAATTAAATATAATTGTAATCTTTGTGTAACTGATGAAATCAAAGCTCACAGTTAATCTTTCTCAACTAAGAATAACAAAAAATCCACACAATATTAAAGACGCAATCACAAATCACATCAGTCACTTTCGTAGTGCAACTACATTCATAAGTCATAATTTTATCTGAATCAAATACAATTTAATATTTATTTTAGAAAAAATAATATTTTCAGTAAATATCAATGCCACAAAGCAACTACTGCTAATTCAACAAAGGAGTGATGCAACTGCACAGTTTTGAAGTTTTTTCGAAGACAATGATGTGCACTTTCCACATTGTTGCATATTAATTAACATACTATAAAAATATTATTCTAGAGACAGGTACTAGGCATAATAGACTTGTGTAATAAACACAGTGTGATGCTCACTCTTAGAAATGAGCAACACCAAAACAAGAGATCGGTGATTACCTGGGAATAGTAGGACTTGTTGTAGGTTGCCGGAGATGTGGTTAGTTGCGAGAAACTGACACTAGGGGCCATGAATAATCGCTCGGCCAGATCGCGATGAAGAGAAGCAGACTTCTTAATAGTGTCCAACAGCAGGTAGTGTTTGCCTGTGTTAAAAATTATACATATTAAAATGACGAATTAGAAACAAGATCGAACGCAAACAAGACACAACATTAAATGTAAAATAGAAACAAGTGTAACAGTTGTAATAAAATTTCACTATTACAGACAAACATTCAAATTAAAGAAGAGCTTACGGATGCATATTTTGAACCTATCTACTATGGTTAACTCTGTAACTAGGTTTTTTTATTTAAACATGATTCTACATAGCAGTGTGGAGCATATTTGGTCTCTAACACAAATTCATCATATCTGCCATTTTGTGCACCTAAAATGACATGGCGAGTTGTATATCTATGCAAAACAATAGATTGTACCCAAATCTTCCTGTGATAGCAATTTAGCAGTGCATGTTTAGAATCAAACAAAAAGTATCATTATAAAGAAATAATTTGGATGTATATGTTTAACATTTAACTGTTCTTAATGTATCACCAATTATCAATAAAAAAATATTAAAAAAACATTACTTTAAATAAACAACAAGTCAAACATTTTAGTCACATGTTTAAATAGAAACACAATATTTCAGAAAGCAACATAACCTGCAATCTAAGCTGCCACATTTGTGCAGCTTATGTAAATAATGCCCTCACCTCTGACAACAAGTCCTTTCCCACTAATGCCTGGTTCGTTGAGCGGCTCAACGACCCCTAAGTGATCATCCACCAGGAGGCGCCGGTGTACCTACAACAAATTGTGAAACAATTATCTTCAACAATCTAAACCAATTGCAATTAGTTTAAAGATCATCATTAATTGGCACATTACTTATGTAATAACAACGTAAAATGTAACTGAGGATACGCAATGTTATGTTAAATGTTCTATTCTACTACACAGTTTAATATTACTGACTTAATGGCCTTTTCCTTTGAACAAAAGTAGTGGAGTATTTACCATGAGTTCAATTTCTCCGTCGTGGATGCTGGCGCCCCCTTGTGACCGGTCTGTCAACACAGTCAGCTGGACTTGCTTCTCTTCATCCTGTGATGGAAAACATTTCGGAACTTTTACAATTTAAAGCTACATAGCAAATTCTTGGGAACATACACACTGAGTAACGCAAACACTAAGTAACACACCGAGTAACGCAAACACTAAGTAACACACTGAGTAACGCAAACACTAAGAAAATGAAACTCTGATATTAAAAAAAGGTAAATCACAGTTCAATAGTCTGCCATGCCACTGCTAATTACTTTGTTCCTGAACTAAATTTTGATATCAAACAACTTGTGTAATTATTCATCGTCAAATGTTTTTTCTGCAAGTATTGGCAATACGCAAAAAGTTTGATAATTGTCATCATTAAATCAGGCTATGTAGTAGACTGTACGTATCACATTAGGCGCACAAATGTGTGTTACTGAAACACGTGTAAAAATAATTCACTATTTGTCTGTTTCTGAACATCAATCTTGCATCCTGAAGATCCTACTATTAACAGGGTAATAGTTGCCACCCCTTGGGCTACTCACCCTAATGAAGATCCTACTATTGACGGGGTAATAGTTGCCACCCCCTTGGGCTACTCACCCTAATGAAGATCCTACTATTGACGGGGTAATAGTTGCCACCCCCTTGGGCTACTCACCCTAATGAAAATCCTACTATTGACAAGGTAATAGCTGCCACCCCCTTGGGCTACTCACCCTAATGAAGATCCTACTATTGACGGGGTAATAGTTTCCCGCCACTTCCTCTGTCTGATTCAACTTCCATGTGGGCCGGAAGTCTCGGCTGGGATGAAGGAGGGCAAATTATGTGAATTTGGTTTTCATAACAATATTTATAACACAATTTACTGTACTGCCGTGTCTCTGCAATGTTATTGAATTTTGCTCACCCAACAAAATTAATCTTATATTTCCAAGAATCATTGCATGATAATTTGGATTTACCCAGTAGTCTAAATATACAGTCATGGAACAGTATACACTTTTTTGGCCGTGTTCTATTTGTTGTAATGATCTTACTGTTGCAGTGTTGTTATTGTTGTAATGATCTTACTGTTGCAGTGTTGTTATTGTTGTAATGATCTTACTGTTGCAGTGTTGTTATTGTTGTAATGATCTTACTGTTGCAATATTTTTGTTGTTGTAATGATCTTACTCTTGCAGTATAGTGTTGTAATGCTCTTACTCTTGCAGTATTGTTATAATGATCTTACTGTTGTAGTGTTGTTATTGTTGTAATGATCTTACTGTTACAGTGTTGTTATTGTTGTAATGATCTTACTATTGCAATGTCCATATTGTTGTCATGTTCTTATTACTGTAATACACAGACATTATTTGAATATACTGATAATTCTACATTTATCCTGAACCCCTCTCTGCTTTGGGTATATGATAAAACAACAGTTGTCCAATCATCTAGAGTGGTACCTCCCTCCCTACCCAGAATACAATATCGGTGGGACATCTCTTTTCTTTAAAGATGTAACAAAAAGTTCATTTAACGTACAACTGACACAGAATGTAGTGGATGTTACTTGTTTGTAGCAGACTCACGTTCTCTTGAGGATCTGTCGACCGTTTGCGTCGGTGTAGAAGTCCGACTGTGAGCTGAGATTGGATGTGAATCGACTGATCACCTCCTTGCCAATGCCATCTCTGAAGGAAAAGTCACGGTGGCAGCAAAGGCAACAAAGCAACCTTTCATAAGATTACATGTTATGTGGTTACAATATCTGCTGTACCTGAACATACTTGTATCGCGTGGTTTCTGTTTACGACTCCTGGTGAATTCTTCTGGCATTACTTGTGTTGTTAAAAATTGACTAATTGCAGCAGAAATATGGATTACTAAAAATAGAGTATAAATTGTTATGGTGTATCAATTAAAGTTTCACTTGACTGTATTTATAATATGGCGTTTAGTAATATCTTCATGCTTACTATATGCAGTTACAAAAACATAGTTTACAGCGATTCTACAAAGGATGTATGCAACCTCTAAAAACAGTTGGACATAAAGTTATATGTCATGTGCAAAACTATGATGGACAGGGATGACAGTGACTGAAGGATGCATGTTTGGTTGGCACAGTTTCACCAAAGTCTGAGTAACACGCAGTTGTGTCGCTGTGGAACTTACTTGACAGGAATAGGGCCCACCGTCCATTCAATCTCTGCATGTCTCTCGTCTGTGTACAGTCGAATCACTTGACTCGCCCAGTCACCGAACACCTGGTGGATCTCCTGCACACTACTGCCCTGCAACACCACATCAGTTCTACTATTAATTGGCAATGGAGTTTGCAGAATGAGATCCCAGTTTTGTTTGCGTGGGATCTTTTACTTTCCCTGGCATAGACACCAGATAGAAGGGACCAATGGCTTATAGTTTCTCTTCCGAAAGACATGGGCAATGTATGTTGAATGAAACTGCCCAAGTTTCCACATGGCGGCTGATACCAGTACTGAACCATCAATCAGTCGGCACCAGGATTCGAACCCTGGTTCCTCCAACCAACAGTCCGGCACTCCGACTGCTCGAACACGACCCTCCAGTTGTAGTGGGTAAACTACACAGCACTCGCCTCTCGACCAGCAAGTTATGGTTTTTAAAACTGCTTACCGCCTAATCACGCTGTACTGAAAAGTGCTGGGAACTGTCTCATTCAGATTTGTGGCTATTCATTAAAAATTGAAGCTACATACCATCTGGTGTCCAAGGCTAAGATCGGGGGGAGGGGCTAGAAACCATGCTAGGGTCGTTTAACTAATGGTGTCATGCATACAGACATGTTCAAATTATCTTTCTTCTTATTTCCAGTTAGGTACACCCCACTATAAAACTATGCTGATAGTTACACACCTTCACGACTTGAACTTTGACGCCGTTGCCAATGACAATAGGGTCGGAGCCGTTTGGTCGGAAGATGTAGGCGCCAGATGACTGAGTTTCAGGGCTGGTGTTGTTGCCTTTGAAGGCCTTGTAGTATAGCAACAACT
Source organism: Escarpia spicata (assembly GCA_963995525.1). NCBI lineage: Eukaryota > Metazoa > Annelida > Polychaeta > Sabellida > Siboglinidae > Escarpia > Escarpia spicata. The sequence continues at coordinate 4,036,919 of OZ023210.1, forward strand.
GCCGCACTGGGACCGTTAACGAACTCTCAAGGTTCGTCACACTCTTCAACAGGCCTGTGCTGCCATCTATGGTCAAGCTGAGGTACTGACAAACAAAAGACATCAGTTGAACTTTTCATTTCTACTAAGAACTACACAAATGAATTATGTTTCTGTATTTACAGTAAAGTTAATTTAGCAAAGAGTACCAGTCTGTTACGACATGAAGTCAACAGTCTCTTTTTCATAACCTGAGTAACAATATGGCCACAATATTTACAATAAGTTTAACTCTTGAATAACAGTGACGTGCCTGGTCATGTGGCTAAATCACACATGCGTTTCTCAAGAAGTTGTCACAGAAATGACTATTTCACACCGAATTATTGAATGAAAATAATGAACGCTTACAAATATACTTTGTAATATTAAAGAGACAATGCTGCACCTTGTTCTTGATAGTGACATCACTTTGGCCATCGCCAACATTCATCTCACTAGATTCCTCTCGCCAGGTCGTAAATTCTATAACAGAATCAAACTTATAATTAGAGTTATCATGCCACATGTTATTAATTGTGACAGTAATCCTATTATGAATGTTTAAACAACACAATACAATAACACTTTATTATCCCATGAAGGGAAATTTGTGTGCAGCGTTGATTAAAAACTACATAATTAAAAACGGTTTCTAGAACATAATCACGATAACAAAATTGCCTAATGGCCTAGTATTCTAATTGTGGTCATCGCATCACAGATACTGTAGCATCATAGCGGATTGTATATACATCACAGATACTGTAGCATCATAGTGGATTGTACATACATCACAGATACTGTAGCATCATAGTGGATTGTATATACATCACAGATACTGTAGCATCATAGTGGATTGTATATACATCACAGATACTGTAGCATCATAGTGGATTGTATATACATCACAGATATTATAGCATCATAGTGGATTGTATATACATCACAGATACTGTAGCATCATAGTGGATTGTATATACATCAGATACTGTAACATCATAGTGGATTGTATATACATCACATATACTGTAGCATCATAGTGGATTGTATATACATCACAGATACTGTAGCATCATAGTGGATTGTATATACATCACAGATACTATAGCATCATAGTGGATTGTATATACATCACAGATACTGTAGCATCATAGTGGATTGTATATACATCAGATACTGTAGCATCATAGTGGATTGTATATACATCACAGATACTGTAGCATCATAGTGGATTGTATATACATCACAGATACTGTAGCATCATAGTGGATTGTATATACATCAGATACTGTAGCATCATAGTGGATTGTATATACATCACATATACTATAGCATCATAGTGGATTGTATATACATCACATATACTGTAGCATCATAGTGGATTGTATATACATCACAGATACTATAGCATCATAGTGGATTGTATATACATCACAGATACTATAGCATCATAGTGGATTGTATATACATCAGATACTGTAGCATCATAGTGGATTGTATATACATCACAGATGCTGTAGCATCATAGTGGATTGTATATACATCACAGATGCTGTAGCATCATAGTGGATTGTATATACATCACAGATGCTGTAGCATCATAGTGGATTGTATATACATCACAGATGCTGTAGCATCATAGTGGATTGTATATACATCACAGATGCTGTAGCATCATAGTGGATTGTATATACATCACAGATGCTGTAGCATCATAGTGGATTGTATATACATCACATATACTGTAGCATCATAGTGGATTGTATATACATCACATATACTGTAGCATCATAGTGGATTGTATATACATCACAGATACTGTAGCATCATAGTGGATTGTATATACATCACATATACTGTAGCATCATAGTGGATTGTATATACATCACAGATACTGTAGCATCATAGTGGATTGTATATACATCACAGATACTGTAGCATCATAGTGGATTGTATATACATCACAGATACTGTAGCATCATAGTGGATTGTATATACATCACAGATACTGTAGCATCATAGTGGATTGTATATACATCACAGATACTGTAGCATCATAGTGGATTGTATATACATCACAGATACTGTAGCATCATAGTGGATTGTATATACATCACAGATACTGTAGCATCATAGTGGATTGTATATACATCACAGATACTGTAGCATCATAGTGGATTGTATATACATCACAGATACTGTAGCATCATAGTGGATTGTATATACATCACAGATACTGTAGCATCATAGTGGATTGTATATACATCACAGATACTGTAGCATCATAGCGGATTGTATATACATCACAGATACTGTAGCATCATAGCGGATTGTATATACATCACAGATACTGTAGCATCATAGCGGATTGTATATACATCACAGATACTGTAGCATCACAGTGGATTGTATATACATCACAGATATTGTAGCATCGTAGTGGATTGTATATACATCACAGATACTGTAGCATCGTAGTGGAGTGTATATACATCACAGATACTGTAGCATCATAGTGGAGTGTATATACATCACAGATACTGTAGCATCATAGTGGAGTGTATATACATCACAGATACTGTAGCATCATAGTGGAGTGTATATACATCACAGATACTGTAGCATCATAGTGGAGTGTATATACATCACATATACTGTAGCATCATAGTGGATTGTATATACATCACAGATACTGTAGCATCATAGTGGATTGTATATACATCACATATACTGTAGCATCATAGTGGATTGTATATACATCACAGATACTGTAGCATCATAGTGGATTGTATATACACCACAGATACTGTAGCATCATAGTGGATTGTATATACATCACAGATACTGTAGCATCATAGTGGATTGTATATACATCACAGATACTGTAGCATCATAGTGGATTGTATATACATCACAGATACTGTAGCATCATAGCGGAGTGTATATACATCACAGATACTGTAGCATCATAGCGGAGTGTATATACATCACAGATACTGTAGCATCATAGCGGAGTGTATATACATCACAGATACTGTAGCATCATAGTGGAGTGTATATACATCACAGATACTGTAGCATCATAGTGGATTGTATATACATCACATATACTGTAGCATCATAGTGGATTGTATATACATCACAGATACTGTAGCATCATAGTGGATTGTATATACATCACAGATACTATAGCATCATAGTGGATTGTATATACATCACAGATAATGTAGCATCATAGTGGATTGTATATACATCAGATAATGTAGCATCATAGTGGATTGTATATACATCACAGATACTATAGCATCATAGTGGATTGTATATACATCACAGATACTATAGCATCATAGTGGATTGTATATACATCAGATACTGTAGCATCATAGTGGATTGTATATACATCACAGATGCTGTAGCATCATAGTGGATTGTATATACATCACAGATGCTGTAGCATCATAGTGGATTGTATATACATCACAGATGCTGTAGCATCATAGTGGATTGTATATACATCACAGATGTTGTAGCATCATAGTGGATTGTATATACATCACAGATGCTGTAGCATCATAGTGGATTGTATATACATCACAGATACTGTAGCATCATAGTGGATTGTATATACATCACAGATACTGTAGCATCATAGTGGATTGTATATACATCACATATACTGTAGCATCATAGTGGATTGTATATACATCACAGATACTGTAGCATCATAGTGGATTGTATATACATCACAGATACTGTAGCATCATAGTGGATTGTATATACATCACAGATACTGTAGCATCATAGTGGATTGTATATACATCACAGATACTGTAGCATCATAGTGGATTGTATATACATCACAGATACTGTAGCATCATAGTGGATTGTATATACATCACAGATACTGTAGCATCATAGTGGATTGTATATACATCACAGATACTGTAGCATCATAGTGGATTGTATATACATCACAGATACTGTAGCATCATAGTGGATTGTATATACATCACAGATACTGTAGCATCATAGTGGATTGTATATACATCACAGATACTGTAGCACCATAGTGGAGTGTATATACATCACAGATACTGTAGCACCATAGTGGAGTGTATATACATCACAGATACTGTAGCACCATAGTGGAGTGTATATACATCACAGATACTGTAGCACCATAGTGGAGTGTATATACATCACAGATACTGTAGCACCATAGTGGAGTGTATATACATCACAGATACTGTAGCACCATAGTGGAGTGTATATACATCACAGATACTGTAGCACCGTAGTGGAGTGTATATACATCACAGATACTGTAGCACCGTAGTGGAGTGTATATACATCACAGATACTGTAGCATCATAGTGGAGTGTATATACATCACAGATACTGTAGCACCATAGTGGAGTGTATATACATCACATATACTGTAGCACCATAGTGGAGTGTATATACATCACAGATACTGTAGCACCATAGTGGAGTGTATATACATCACAGATACTGTAGCACCATAGTGGAGTGTATATACATCACATATACTGTAGCACCATAGTGGAGTGTATATACATCACAGATACTGTAGCACCATAGTGGAGTGTATATACATCACAGATACTGTAGCACCATAGTGGAGTGTATATACATCACAGATACTGTAGCACCATAGTGGAGTGTATATACATCACATATACTGTAGCACCATAGTGGAGTGTATATACATCACAGATACTGTAGCACCATAGTGGAGTGTATATACATCACAGATACTGTAGCACCATAGTGGAGTGTATATACATCACAGATACTGTAGCACCATAGTGGATTGTATATACATCACAGATACTGTAGCACCATAGTGGATTGTATATACATCACAGATACTGTAGCACCATAGTGGATTGTATATACATCACAGATACTGTAGCATCATAGTGGATTGTATATACATCACAGATACTGTAGCATCATAGTGGATTGTATATACATCACAGATACTGTAGCATCATAGTGGAGTGTATATACATCACAGATACTGTAGCATCATAGTGGAGTGGCTCAGATGATAGGTCATTAGAGAACAGACATAAGAGTAAATGACAACAGAGATAGGTCATTAGAGAACAGACATAAGAGTAAATGACAACAGAGATAGGTCATTAGAGAACAGACATAAGAGTAAATGACAACAGAGATAGGTCATTAGAGAACAGACATAAGAGTAAATGACAACAACTTCCTATTTGTTTTGCATTTGACAGTTCTAAACAACATTCTGATGAGGGTGTGTCACACCGAGATGAACAGTTGGCACTTGTCCAGAGGAGCTTGTAGTTTTGGCTGGGAATCTTGTTCAATCTTGTTATCAATAATACCCTATATTCATGGTTAGTTTAACATTTTGATACACAAAACTCAGAGTGAATTTTTATGTTACACAAACTCCACAAATTCTTCTCACATTCCTTGATAAATGGTTTGCCTTGCCTTGCCTTTTTTAAACTTGTATATAAATAGGTTTTAGAAATGTGACTTACTCATGGAGGCTTCAATAAAGAAAGTCTTCAAGCCAAGTGGGGGAAGCTGAACTTGAAACACCAACTCTCCTGTAGCCTTGCTGCCATTGAAAGAAGGAATAGCTCGTGTCTGTGGTGACAGTGGCACCACCTAGTGTACAAAGGAAGAGGTAGTATTATAGCATATCACTTTAACGCATGACAAAATAAAATAAAAAATATTAGTACAGTATTACTGTAAAATATTTTTTACACAAACATGTTATGAGATCATATAACCTAGTACGGGATATAAGTTTGTATTTAGAAAAACAACAGTGGTAGAATGAAATATGTGAGCACATAAAAATTGTTGGCATCAATGAGTCAATACAAAAAATACAATCCAGATGACGCCTCCATGCACTGTTGTGTAGACAGAGTGTCCAGTACAGGTCTGGACTGGTGTTTTTCTTGGCAGTTCTTCATATCTAAATATTAGGCATACATACCAGAATAAAAAAATGGTGAACACTTAAATTTAAAACAGATAATACAATGTTAATATAAAATTAATCATCTAAATCAGGAGATGCTCTATTACTGACCTGAGCAGCAACGGTAGTTGCGTCAGGTCCCAGTACGGAGTAGGCTGGATGTGTCACAGGAATAGTCACCCACCAGGTAACTGGACGACCAATGGGGTTGAACACTGTCACTGTGAACTAGAAACATATTGACATTCAATAAGCTTCAAGAGAAACGTAAATGAGTTATTTCTGAACCTGGCATAGGACTATATTTATGGCAATGCATGATATAGTAATTTGCAAGTCTTGTCTGATCACATATTCCTTTTTTTAAGAAACAAACTTGTCTAAAATGTTAGAATAAAAATAAAAAAATATAAAAGAATAATACGCTTTTTAAACATGAGCATATTATCATCATATAACCTTGTAATGTCTGTATAAAAGCAGAGTTATTGTGTCATGGCGAGGTATATTTCAATGAGTGTAGAAAATAAAACAACACAATGTGACTTACGAAGAAGTATTTAGTCTTAGGATTACAGAAAAATCAACATGACAAAGGCGTCATCTAAAAACTGATATTATTGCATTATTGGGTATTTCACGATATCACAGTCTCAAGTTCTCAACTGCTGGCCAACATCGTTAGTACCAATCTTAACTGATCCTACTTTTAACAGTTAACACAACTGTGATCAGATCACATAAGTTTATATTACAAATATTTGCCAAGCAAATACTAAGTTATGTTTAAAAATAATCTGCGATATAAATATAAAAGATGAAACTAACAGATGAACAGGTACGCAGAGCTGTTGAAAACAGACAGATGAATAGTATTTATATAAATTAGAAGAGAGTTTGTAATCTTTGTAAATGACAGATTCACGCATATATACAACAATTATCCCATGCATACTCACATTTTTGTTAGTTTCAGTAAATGCGCACACAGAGACATTGAGCAAGTTACAGAAATGTTGTGTGGGGGCGGCTGATTTCACCCCTGGACGTGGCAGTAGTTTCCCGTAGGCGCTGTTCACAACTTCCTGAAACAAATGATCCATAAATCTCCAGTGTCGCTGAGACGTGTTGTCAAGATTGCCATCCACAAAATTAACTCTAGATGGCAGGTGGACAAGGAAGCCTTTTGGCTTATCGAAAGTCCTATACTTTTTATCTAGGTGTATCCACCCTTTTAAGGTACGTGTCGATTTTATTTTTAAACATTCACACTACTAGCACCAATACAATCAGGAGAAAATCTGTTCCATTCATTTACAGTCCTTTGTGCTCATCTCCTCTCAATCTCCTGGTCTCTAGTGTTGTTAAACCAGATTCTTTTAGGCGTATTTCGTAACTAAGATCCCTCAATTTAGTTGCTCTCCTCTGTACTCTTTCTAGCATATCTATGTCCTTCCTATGATATGGCCTCCACAATTGAATACAAAATTCTAAATGAGGCCTAACTATTGTTTTGTACAGTCGTATTCTTAGCTCTTTTTCCTTATACATTATGTTTCGCCTAATTAATCCAAGGATTTGATTTCCCTTTGAAGCGGCAATACCGCACTGTTCTGAAACCTTCATATCAGCACTAATGGTTAACCCTAAGTCCTTTTCTTTTACAGTAGAAGACACATCTGTGATTCAACATATTGTACATCTAGTTGAAAGGTTACAGTCACACACATAGTTCTTATATAAAACCGATGAATATAAGACTTATAGTAAATAGGCTGTCATGCAACTAGACAAGTTTTTTTTGCAACAAACGACACATAACTAAATTTAAATGTAAATTACCAATGTTATCATGCTATTAGAACATTCATCAATATTCGTTCACCATGAGAAAATTATTTTAAATGCAATAAAATCAATAAAACAATAACTTCAAGACTCTCCACAGAACAGGTGCCGTCATCAATACACCACCTGGTGGCCAAACAAGTAAACAACTGTTCTGGTGACAACTTATAAAACTTGGTAGTGAGTTAAAATATATCAGCTTTTTTTAATCAACTTCATTCGTAACTGTTTTACCGTAAACTGAATATGTGATAACGAATAAAACAAAGTTGACATTCTATGCATGTATTGCTCATCTTACCTGGCAGGCGGCAGCACCTGTAGCCAGTCGCTTGGCGTAGTCTCTCGCAACATGTTGTTGTTCCGTCCCACTGAACACACATCAACCAACAGATCATAATAAAGGATGCGCATCAAAGACTGATGTTACTTTTTTTGGACTACCATATTACCTCAGAAAGATAACACTACCTTTTATATGTACAACTCATAAATATTTCTGATCATGCCAATATATCCTCATAAACAAAATTAACTGGCAACGTCATGTTGTATTTGATAACAATTGTTTGTTTCCCATAAATGTTTTTTTAAACGATGGTTAATTCTCTACTTTTATGACATGTGAGAAACACTAGTCAAGAAGACTAAATGACAACAAGACAGATCTAGTGTAACAGATGTAATCTATTGTGTTTGTTAAAGCCAGACATGGCAGGTAGATAGGATTATTTTTTATTTGTGCAAACTTTTTTGGTCAGACCCCCGTTTCGATGGTAACAAACAAAATGCTGACAAATTTGGAAACACTGTCATTCTTTTTTGAGCACATATGTAATTACAATTCTTGCAGATCTATGTTCTGTAAACATTCTATTGTGAAATGATCAGAGCGTTTTACAATATGTTTTGTCTATATATTTTTTAAGAATTTGTTTGTAAAGTGCTAAGAAAATATTGTGTTTTGGCAACAAATATGTCTATATCTTTCAAACCATTGCTAATTTTTTTCAAATGTTTGATCATTTCACACAGCAAAGCCTGCTGAATGCACTAATGAAAACCTTATTTGTATAGTGCAATTACTTCCAGAGATATCCTGTTTGCAAAGGAATAAGTTTGAGAATTTTTGTTGTTGAGAAAATGGCCGTCAAAGATTGCTTAATGGATTTGGTTACTTGATATCAGCATGCTTGATCCATGACTATAACTCATTTAGAGGTATATAATTGTCATAGAAGTGAATTTTATTGATTGTATGCATACAAGGTATCATAAATCTGGCAGAAAACCATTTTGAGTATTTTTTTTTTTTAAACACCATTTCACCTGGGGTGTCTGGCCTTAAGCATGAACAATAATTTGAATAAGTAAATGGCCAACCTGACTGCGTCGTGATGCTGGGCCACTCCCATTGCTTTCTCTGAAACAAACAAACTCAGCTTGAACAGCTGCACATAAGTTCTTCCTGCTCTTTAAATAAAATTAAATAGTTAATGAAAACGTTTTGTGACAGCCACGGAAATGTGTAATACAATCATGTCTTGTTTATCCAGTCTTCGATAATCCGGTTGTTTCGTGATCCGCACGTTTTTGTGTGGGAACCATCTTAATACCACGTTAATTGCTCCGTTAATCCGTTTATTCATGATTCCGGTTCCGCATTCTGTTTTGGGGAACCGACCGGCCGTATAACACTGTCTCGTGCTTCAGATACCTAGTCGCTATTGATCTCTCAGAAAATCAGCAAAGTGGAATAAAGCACTGACCGCGTGAGTACATCACGAGGTCTACTCATGCGGTCTGTGTTGTAACAAACAGCAAAATTGGCTCACTGGTGAAGCTGATTGGGCAATTAGCAGTGTCGGTGTTTGCTTTTAGAAGAAAGAGATTTACAGGTACAGTGGACTGCTGCATTATCTGTAGCTTCAAAGCCCACTACCACAGCAATCTGACCTGCCACTACTTAGAGTGTGTGGATCACAGCCGGCCCCCTATTGTGGACATCCGCCAGTGCCTTCCCTTCACAAAGCAAGCCTAGAATGACGTCAGCCAGTCTACCATCGCTAACTGCTGGAGCCATGTCGACATCCTTCCCACTGACGACCGTGCAGCCACTGAGCCCACTGATCCTGAAGACGACACCCCACTAGCCGAACTATGTGCCCTGATTCATCAACTGGACCCTGACTGTGACCTCACACCAGATCAGTACATCCAGGGAGAAGACGTCACATGCCAGCCACTGGACGACGATGCGATACTGCAACTGGTGAGATGAGACGACGTGGCAGAAGAGCAAACAACGGACCCAACAGAACCCACAGATGCAGACACAGAGCGAGAGCCCAAACCGGTCTCTGCCAAGCAGGCAACAGCCGGCCTTGACATTCTCATTTGAAACCTCGATACTGCACGTTTCATTTATCCGGCCAAAAACCTTGGGAACCAGTGTGCGGATAAAAGAGACATGACCGTATGTTAGATTTCTTGACGGTCATGAAGGCCTTTGGTTTATAAAAAATGTGCCTTGTCGGATTTTAATGGTTTCAAAATTTATGGTTAACAGTTATCAATAAATGTAAAACCTGGACATGAAACTTATGCTTTCCATTACAAGACAGACACTCACGTGAAACCCGCAGGGCAGAAGGAAAAGGTGAAGGTCGAGAAACATCTGACACAGAGAAGTGGAGAGAGAGAGAGATGGTACTAGCAGGATGTAAAAGGACACAACTGGAAATGAACACTCAAAGCTGTGAGTCGTTGATGGCCTGTGCTCCATCAGGGAGTGAATAGGCTTAAACCAAGTAAATATTATGAACCAGGGTGACACAATGCTAATGATATTAAAATGGGCCATTTTGTCTTATTGGAATAGGGTAACTTACTGAAGAGCCCCAGCTTCTGTTTGCTGCCATGCTTGGCTTCAAGCTCAGCCAGAACGTCAAGTTGTTTACACACCTAGAGAGACGAAATATCATACATTAAGGCTGTACCATAAATAACAATAATAGCTATAATTAACTCACCAGATCCCTCATAATAATATTATACATAAATACTGTCTAGTGTGGTGAAAAAGAAATGTACAAAGTAAAATTCTACATGATCCAGAAGTTATTTAACAGTCTTGTTTAATGTGCCGAGCATTTACTAAGTACACTGTTTAAACAAACATCTAAGTAAGTAGACATTTTTCAATAAAACCTAGTGTATTCTTAGGCGTATCTATAATAAAACTTGTAATCTTCAAGAAAACTCTCACCCTATTCATTGCTGCTTTTACTTTTCCACACATTCTATGTTTTATATAATTATTAAAGATACTGCCAAACCCAAACCCCCAAAGTTATCATTATGAATTCCAAGTTCTACTCCACAATTATTTTCTGAAACACAGATGGACTGATCGTTTGATTTAAACATGCAACTAACAGAAAGTTAAGACATAATTTTAACAAAATAGCGGGAAGAATTGTACAGTTTAGCCAATTTGCAATATCCTAACTTCTAGCTTCTATAACATAAATTTTAAAATGCTACTTTTGATTAATTCTGACATGATGCCAACTATGACAAATGATTTTGCAAATTTCATAAGGGATCAGCGCGAGATGTCACCTGGAGGAAGTTGTTGCATTGTCTCACGTAACCCTTGAGGGCGGGGCGACTGGTGAAGTACCCCGTCCAGAACGTGTGCCCCTGAGAGGCGTATGGGAAGAAATCATCACTCTTTGTGGTGTAGCTCTGGTTGGCTTGGTTCAGTGCGTAGAGATAGCAGGAGGGTGTCGAGTAGAGGACATTCACCTTACTGCCCTTCGCTTGCTGCAAACAACAAAATCAGTTTCAAAACCTGTTTTCTATAAACAAACTCAACACATTTTCCATGAAAATTATTGATGACAGTGATAAATAATGTTGTATTTGGTAAAAATGTAAGAACAATAAGGAATAAATTATACGTTATATAATGTGTAAATAAGATTGTATGAAATTAAGTTAGACAATAAAAATATGGTTAGAGCAAAAGTAAGAAAGTCAGGTATAAAATGACAGGGAAAAGAAATCTAATAACAAATACATTTTTTGGTGTGACAATGAAACATTTCCTGTTATCAGTAGGAAAGCTAGATATACAAAAAAAAACAGAAACATAATAAAAACAATATTTCTTACTGTTCAATGATAAAACAAGTATAGCCAGTACCTTCATTACTACATATATCCTCAGAGTGTAGAATGTTATTTCACCGTAGATAAAGAAATTATATATTTACCCTATTATTGACGTACTGGATAAGTTTATCCATGTTCTTGTAGTTGATGTGAGCAGCCTCGTACCAGAAGTCATCACCCATGGTCAGCATGATGTCACTGGTGCTGTAGTGTGTCGCCTGTAGCAACACACGACAGTCCACACTTGCAACATTCTAGAGTTTTCAGTGTGCCAGTATTCTGATGCTCTGTGTGTGGGTGTATGGGTGTGTGGGTGTGTGTGGGTGTGTTGGTGTGAGGGTGTGTGGGTGTGAGGGTGCGAAGGTGTGTGGGTGTGAAGGTGTGTGGGTATGAGGGTGTGTGGGTTTGAGGTGTGAGGGTGTGAGGGTGTGAAGTTTATGGGTGTGTGGGTGTGCGGGTATGAAGGTGTGTGGGTGTGAGGTGTATGGGTGTGTGGGTGTGTGGGTGTGAGGGTGTGTGGGAGTGAGGTATATGGGTATGTGGGTGTGTGGGTGTGTGTGTGCATGCGTGCGTGGGTGCGTGAGTGTGAGGATGTGTGGGTGCGCGCGTGTGTGAGCACACACATGCATGCGCGCACACATTTATATAAAACACATGCGCGCACACACATTTATATCAAATAAAAAGTAATACCCAAACCAGTGGTGCTACAGAGTGGACAACTATTGGTTGATTACAGAAACAAATGAACCACAGCTAGTACAAAGCATTTAATTAGTTGTTGATATGCAACAAGTGTGGTTTATTAGTTACTATACGACCATATTTCATGATATAAAACATAATAATTTATGCACCTCCAACATGCATACATTAGTTTATAATTACAAAGGATATGCACACATAAAGCCCACCTGTTGACCAGAGGACCTTCAGTTACGTATCTAGGCACATTACCTGTTGACCAGAGGACCTTCAGTTATGTATCTAGGCACATTACCTGTTGACCAGAGGACCTTCAGTTATGTATCTAGGCACATTACCTGTTGACCAGAGGACCTTCAGTTATGTATCTAGGCACATTACCTGTTGACCAGAGGACCTTCAGTTATGTATCTAGGCACATAACCTGTTGACCAGAGGACCTTCAGTTATGTATCTAGGCACATTACCTGTTGACCAGAGGACCTTAAGTTATGTATCTAGGCACATTACCTGTTGACCAGAGGACCTTCAGTTATGTATCTAGGCACATTACCTGTTGACCAGAGGACCTTCAGTTATGTATCTAGGCACATTATCTGTTGACCAGAGGACCTTCAGTTATGTATCTAGGCACATTACCTGTTGACCAGAGGACCTTCAGTTATGTATCTAGGCACATTACCTGTTGACCAGAGGACCTTCAGTTATGTATCTAGGCACATTACCTGTTGACCAGAGGACCTTCAGTTATGTATCTAGGCACATTACCTGTTCTGCGACGTACTTGAGGAATTCATCCACCTTGGCATCTACATTATAATCTTCCAGCCTCCTGTCATCCTACAGAAAGACCATGTGTAACAATTCTTGAATGGTTATGAAAAGATTGATAGGAATATTGTTTTCTCAGTTTATAGTCAAGGAACAGTGTAGATTAGATATCAGAAAGTATTCGTTTTCACAGAAGATAATAAATGAATGAAACAGATTATCTGCCTGATTGTGTTGGCGCCAGCAGCATAAATGTTTAAAAACAAAATTGACATATACCACAGGAGGGAGGGATAAAAGTTGGACCCTCGATAAGTCAAATGCTTCCTTGTCCTAGAGTTAATTCTCTGGATGGCAATCTTGTTAAAAACTTTAATAACATTTGACTGGTTAATATCTATTCCCTGAATATGCTTACTGTTTATAGCTTGGTGTTTATTAAATGTTGGCATGCTAATCACATGAAATACAATTTCTACATAGATTGTAATACAGGATGGGTTAGTGCCATTAATCAGCACATGATAGGACACACTCTGTACAGACAACATCATTACATAAAAATACAGTACATGTATGTTTTGCCAAAGATTATTATTATATATACAAATAAAATCAATTGCAAAAATAACACTGTATTAAATTATGTAAAAAAAGGTAATTCTTATGTAGCGCAGTATCCAGTCCTTAGAACTGTTCAAAGCACTTTACACTTTACTCCCTGGCAGACACGTTCAATCGAACACCATCTCGACTTCTCTGGGATGCATATATAAATGACAATGGTACGTAGTATGCACTCACCATTATATAAATGACAATGGTACGTAGTATGCACTCACCATTATATAAATGACAATGGTATGTAGTATGCACTCACCATTATATAAATGACAATGGTACATAGTATGCACTCACCATTATATAAATGACAATGGTATGTAGTACGTACTCACCATTATATAAATGACAATGGTACGTAGTATGCACTCACCATTATATAAATGACAATGGTACGTAGTATGCACTCACCATTATATAAATGACAATGGTACGTAGTATGCACTCACCATTATATAAATGACAATGGTACATAGTATGCACTCACCATTATATAAATGACAATGGTATGTAGTATGCACACACCATTATATAAATGACAATGGTATGTAGTATGCACTCACCATTATATAAATGACAATGGTACGTAGTATGCACTCACCATTATATAAATGACAATGGTATGTAGTATGCACTCACCATTATATAAATGACAATGGTATATAGTATGCACTCACCATTATATAAATGACAATGGTATGTAGTATGCACTCACCATTATATAAATGACAATGGTACGTAGTATGCACTCACCATTATACGATTTTCACGTTCAACGTTGAAGTTAAACCCTGGTGGTGAGCTGTAGCCATTATAATTCACACCCGTGAATAAATCACCTTGTGCACCTGAAAAACACAGATCAATTCGTAATAAATATAAATAAAATATGAGAATCTTGCACTGATTTCATAAAATATAAAAAAACTCACATTGGACAAACCGGGATTATAATTTATTTGCCTGTTCTGAGACCTAGATGATACCTAACAATTCACCTTCTTTGAGTATAAATTTTATGAATAAGCTTTAACATTTCTAAAACAAAGAATGGAAAGGGAAGTTTCTGTCACAGCAGAGAACAGGGTTTATAACTGACTATTTTTCAGCTCTCAACGTTTCAGTTCACATCATTATTGTGCAGTTGTAGTGTCCTGTAGTTGCGTGAAGGCCTCAGCATGTCGTTTCCAGATCTGCCTGTCTTGTGCTATCCTCTGCCAGATGGTGCCCTTCCAGTACTCATCTAGTTTGTCTCTCCACCGTCTTGCCGGTCTTCCTCTAGATCGTTTCCGTTCGTAAGGTCTCAGGCAGTGATACGCGATGTCCATCGGTTATCTCGCAGCCTACTGATGTGCCCTGTCTTCTGATTTGTTCTATCATGTCTATGACCTTTGTCTTCTCTCTTACCCAGATGTTTTTTTTTTTAAACAATTTCTCCTCTGAATTACAGGAATGACCCAATTGGATGTCTGCGGAACTCTCATCCCTGTGATTTCTGATACTGTGTGGACACTGACCAGCATGTCCAGTTGTAGGACTCACCTA
Source organism: Escarpia spicata (assembly GCA_963995525.1). Lineage (NCBI taxonomy): Eukaryota > Metazoa > Annelida > Polychaeta > Sabellida > Siboglinidae > Escarpia > Escarpia spicata. The sequence continues at coordinate 4,052,610 of OZ023210.1, forward strand.
AATCGCCACTGCCTCGCCACATCAGTTCCATTGTCTTTGTCTTCTCACGCTTTCCCTTGTCCTGGTAGTCAAGACGTCCAAAGAACAGGCCGTCAAATCCAAACTGAAACATATCACAGACACTTGTAATATCTGTCACACTCCGATATTCCTACTGTATTTCCTTTTTTGGTTCTTACACATTATTGCTTGGCTGCAACTTTGAAACTGCATTTTAAGTCACCTGTTTGAAACGTCAAAGTAACATGAACAAATCATAATTACTCAAAATATGTTGATTACAGTTTTTTCTCTGCACTGTAGGATTGTTGGCCAAAAACTGTCAAGCTATCTTCAGGGGGCTATTTTCTTGATCAGATGAAGGGAAGATCATTATACTTGCAGCACATCTAATTGCTAACAAATGAAAAAACCTATCAAAATTGTAAGTAACTATTTGTGGAGTTAGTGGACACCAACAAGTAAGCCACCTGTATTTACTGTTAAGATAATTGATTACATCATAACATTTTAATGCTGGTTGTCAAAATGTAGAATAGGTAGTGTTATGTCCGACTTAGTGTGGAGGATAATAAAGAAAACTGGCATCATTTTCCACATTTGTAGGAAAATAAATGCCAAGTTGCCAACCCAGGTGTATTATAGTTCATCAATTTACTGTGTTCACATACAGACATGTTTAGATAAAAAAAAATTATGCAGGTAAATACTAAAATACACCAAATATTTCATGTAATACCAAATATTTACTGACACGAATGAATCCTGACATTGTGTCTCATCTGACTACCCATGCTATTAACAGAGCTCTGTTATGTCATCAGTAAGTAATAGTTATACTTTATTAAAAAGATAATTACTAACTGGTGTCTGATTATAAAGGAACAAAGACAAATGATTTTTACACAGGATTCTGAGAACATATGGAACACAAAATAATAAATGTTGTGTATTTTTATGGTGTCCAAATACATACAGCAATTATGGTATTTTACACAAAAAATGATAGGAACCTGAGCAAAGAGTGAAGCCTGTTCCCGTGAGTGTCCGAAGGGGTCAATCTGCCATGCGACCCTCGGCCTTCCACACTCGCCAAAGTTCTGCTCGAGAAACCTGAAGCCGACCGTGTGCTGGTCTATGATGGCATTGTAATGTGTCGCCGCCTCGTCATTCATACACCAACCTCCAAGGATGAACTCCAGCCGACCTGCACATTAACACCAGTCACTCATGTCACGTCTGCAGCTAAGCAAGCAACTACAGAATGTTGGTGGTAACAGATGATGTTGCCAGATTCAATTTAATACAATGATTTCTGTGTCAGTTGTCACATTGTAGTTTTAATTTAGTGTACATACTAAAATCAGCTATTTTTAATCTAACTAATAGCTATGTCTTATCATACCGTCATAATAAAAAATGTGTTATCATTCATTAAAAATGCCAGAAATAAACATCAAACTTGCTAAAAATAAACTGTCAGGTAACATAACAAGGTTTTTAACAACAAAATCTTACTGTTATCAGTAAAGTGAATTTTAGTTTACTACAATTTAGCATATATCTGTGATAATCTATTAGGTAACTGAGAAGGAAAATATTCCATAAATAAGATTTATCTATCACTAGTTACACCCACCCAGAGCCAGTATGTAACAAAGTGCATTTACTTCATTACTTTACTACGTAGACAAGTTTACTTTTCTTGAGTAACGAAGTACAATTTTTTGGAAACTCTTTTACTTGTAACAAAGTACAAATAATGTGTACTTTTTCAGATTATAATGAAGTATTCATAATTTCTGTGCTAATTTTTGGAAGCTCTTAAAATGTTTTCAAAGCAAGATCCATGCCGGAAGCTGAAACTGTTTGTCGCCAGCACAGATTTATTTATAGTCATTAGTGGGAACAACAGACAGTAGCATTTTCTGATTGGTCAATTCACTACCATTAACCGAAATGATCACCAGGTGGCATGCAAGTTGCAAATACAAATCCAACGCCGTTTTTGTTATCAATGTTCAAGATGTAGATTATAAAGATATAAACAGGAACAACGTTTAACTAATTATGTTTGTTGTGTGCTCCAGTGTATCAGATATGTTCAATGTACAAGACATCGACAAGACATCGCCATCGAGTGACTGCGAGCATACACTGGTAAAGCAATATTATTCCTACATAACTACATGTTTTCCTAAATTTGATGCATCCATCATTCCATATTCAGTGTTATACAATTTTGCATTTTAGGGCACTGTTAAGGGCCAAATACAGTTCCATATCAACATGTGCTGTTATATCGCTCATTTCAACCGCAGTCCGCACTAACCCAAAAGCTCAACAATGACAACAGCTCAAACTGACGTAAACCAGAGCAAGAAATTAACTAGCTGAACAGATGTGATTAAACTTAGAAGAAAATTGAAGATATTTATGTTTTTTATTGATACTTTGGCATTTAGGCTACAAGCTTGTTTGTTAGAGGTTGCCTTAATTGGTTGTGACAAATAATGGTTCATCAATGATTTGTAGTTTGATTTAATATGAACTCTCAACTAACTAAAATGTTCACCAGCTAGTATGTGTTATTCTGTGTAACACTTTAGTTAAATAAATCTCTTGTTTGGTTTATATGCTAAATGACCTTGTGGATGTTTTGTTTGACTTGCAACGGGTGGCTGTGTCGGCCTTTGTATAAGTTACTTGAGAAAAGTACTTTTAGGTTTACTTCATGTACATTTGTTTACTTTTTACTTGTACTTCAAGTACACTTTTTAAAAAGTACTTTTATTTTTACTTGAGTACCTTTTTTCTTAGTTACTTGTAGTTTTCCTCAAGTACAAAATAAAACTACTTCTACCGGCTGTGCACCCCCCGATGGAGCAACAAACCCTTTGTTTAGACTGGCGCCATCAGGTGAACTGACCACCCAACTGTCTCAAGTACCCAACTGTCTCAAGTACCCAACTGTCTCAAGTACCCAACTGTCTCAAGTACCCAACTGACTCAAGTACCCAACTGTCTCAAGTACCCAACTGTCTCAAGTAACCAACTGTCTCAAGTACCCAACTGTCTCAAGTACCCAACTGTCTCAAGTACCTAACTGTCTCAAGTAACCAACTGTCTCAAGTACCCAACTGTCTCAAGTACCCAACTGTCTCAAGTACCCAACTGTCTCAAGTACCCAACTGTCTCAAGTACCCAATTGTCTCAAGTACACAACTATATCAAGTACCCAACTGTCTCAAGTACCCAACTGTCTCAAGTACACAACTGTCTCAAGTACCCAACTGTCTCAAGTACCCAACTGTCTCAAGTACCCAACTGTCTCAAGTACTCAACTGTCTCAAGTACCCAACTCTCTCAGGCAGGAGAAAGGCCTTCCAAAAAACACAAACATATCAACAACAGGTAACTGAACAATTCTAAACGACTACTGCTGTGTTTCTGAAATACATCGCAAATACATCTAAGGAAGGAAATAAACATAGACAGAGGTGGGTGGACTTCGGCTCCGCTCAGCAAACAAACTTACAGTACTTGAAAATAAACATACGTATTAATATATATATATATGCAGATATGACATTTCAACGTGTTGCTCCTACCTTCATTAACGAGACGTTTGACAACATGGCGGATGCTGTCATGTTGCTCGTTCCACCAACGAGCGAAGAAGGCAACCTCAACATAGATGAACCTTCGCCCTGGGTCCTTGTTCAGCTCTGAGATGGCACTGTCAAGGATGTACTGCACACCGGAATGTTTCGCTGCAGTCACAGCCAATACTGTTTAGAAAGTGCTCTGGTATACAGCACGTAGGGGCAGCAGTGGTGTGGCTGTAGATGCCGTATTCTCCATTAGTCATGGGTGTGATATTTTTCAACGTACAACAGATTTTTATGTACAAAATCACATCTGTACACTCTTCCAAACTGTGATGTATTCGCCTTGGCTCTATAATTGTATTTCGCTGTATGTTTCATATTCTTGTTGTAACCATTTATTATGGTTTATTATATAGCACCTTGTTCTATATATCTTCCAATATATTTCAAGTACTTAGGAGACATAGTTATTACGATGCAAGTATTGTGGAAACAAGTGGAAATATTTACATGTATATTTGTATGAAGATTGAAAACATATACAACAGAGAGATGGCATGAACAGCACGGTGGTGTTTGGTGACGTACCGCCATAGTAATACTGGTCAACTGTCCTCACCCAGCCGACGTCATCATGTGAGTGTGGCACAAGATGGACATTCAACATGCCCTTCTTGCCATTGTCGCAATTCTGAAATTCAAAATGGCACAAGGATTAATACGACACACACACATATATATATATATGCTATCATAAGTACTTTTCAAAGTTGAGATGATGAGGGTGTTGTAACATGGGCTGGCTTGTAGATATACAACATACTTAAACGGCACATATACAAAGTATACAATATTTTCTAAAAGGTTGACATGCAGAGTGCTGGATGAATGGGTCTGTGTGACTCGAGAAACATCCACCAAAATAAGCTAAGGAGCCATACTCAATCAACCGCGTATCTTTGTGCAGTTCCAGGGTTGAAAAAAATTGTATTTAGTTGATTTAAATATAAAAAAAATTGAAATCTGCTGTAAATATAATATATATATGTGTGTGTGTGTACATTTATATCTGCAAACCTCTCAAATGTATTGTATTAAGATCGATGTGTGTACTTGTCTTGCAGAGTGTACATGGTATTATAGTGTGTATAAAGGTATATTTTGGGCTCACTGAGACAATGTCTACAGACTACATTGCCTGTAGTTCTACAGCCTGTCCTGTCTGGCTGTTAACTTTGCCCAAGGCTATTGTTTGCGGAAAGGGGTGGATTAGCACCTGTTCAGGGCTATGTATAATCCAGGGTCTCTAACCAGACTGCAAACTGGTAGTAGATTGTAGAACAGATCTGTCTCACTTGAGACAGTACAATGAATTGGTAACAACTAGTACAAGTGTTTGCTCTGACTGGATTTTAACTTATGGTTTCTGACTTGAAAAGATGTTACCTCTTGGAGACAACTCTATAGCTTCACTGCATTCAGTATGCACACGATATCATTATATATCATCAGAAATTCAACTAATTCCAATCAATCTATGTAAATTTCAAGATTACATTGGGAAAAGCTATGATTTTGAATTAAAACCGTATATATTTTTAAAGCATGTTACAGAAAACAGTTACTTGAAAATTATGATACGCATACTTAATGTCACAATGTACAGTATAACAATAATTTACCAAAGTAGAGAGCCACATGTATGTCGTTTATGACAACCATATATATTTATATATATATATATATCACTTATGAAACTATAATAATGTGATAAACTGGTATAACATATCAACAAAGTAACATGATTTCAAAAGTATTTTTACTTCAGTGTTTCTCCTTTCAAATGTTTCATAAATTTGCTTTGTACATTTAGTTGTATATTTGTATATTTAACTGTGCATTCATCATGTTTGATTTGTTTGAATAAACTATTTGACTATTTTTGGGGGTAATTAAAATCATGATCTAAATCTATTAATTAAATTAAATTAAATTAAATTAAATTATAAGTAATATAGTGTGTGAATTAATATTTCCGTAAAGTCACTCAGTAGTGTTAAATTATTACACATGCATGATGTCATCGCTGTCAAAACTGAATTGTTTTAAAAATCTGACAACCGAATGCAGACATTAACTAAGAATTGGCATGTAAATAATTTTGAGAGTAAAACTAAATAGTACAGGTGACATAGGCATGGATCTATATACATATTCTGGAGTAATCATATATATACTCAACGGTGGTGAGGCTGCACATTTAAATTGGACGTGATCTGCCGCCTTTTCCATTTTATGTATACTACTATGCCATTGTTTGGTATGATTACTGGCGTGATGTGTCCATAGGACATTTTGCCAGTCAAAATACTGATACAGATTACAGTTGCTTGCAATTTGCAAAGGTGTAATTTATGTATGATTATATATAATAACATGATTTCATATGTTTATATAATTAAATAAACTATGACCTATTCTTCCTTTCCACCGTGCACTGCCACATGTGGTTTGGTGGACACATTATATAATTATTTGTTATGTAGTACTGATGTACATTTTGAAACAAGGGATCTGACATCTGTTAAACAAACTCACAACAATGCTTAACGAATAACGTAAATACAAAAATGCGTTGTCGCAATTTAATGACAACATCAACGTTTAATTTCTACAACTATGTCTAGACTATACTCTAGTCTATATCTATTCTAGACTATGAATTTGTAACATCTAAAAACTGTTGATTCGCACCTGGTACCCGCATTTGGAAGGAGGATCGTTCTTCTCCGACTGAGACAATTCTGTACGTTGTCCGTGTTCATCTCCATTAAGAATGGCAGTTTCAGAATGACTCATATGACTGTTTATTTTCGAAATGTGCGTTTCCTTGTTCCCGAATGATATGTCATTATCAATCACGTTTTTTTGCTCAAATTTGAAGATATTGTTTGAGGCGAATGTCAGCCCCGCTAGTAACAATGTTCCTGTTATGACAACCTTGATGTGCATGTTCCTCTCGTGAAAAAGACGAACAGGGTACAAGTTGCTTTAAATTGCCGATATTTTTATTATTTAAAGCAACATCACATGACCAAATATCATGTGACAACATTGCCAGATACCATCAGGTGACACCCCAGTAGCTTCAGTTATCCAACCACCGTAAGACGGAGCCACCGATTCGCCGATCACACACGGTGTCCGCTTACATTTACCCAGGCGTTAACTGTTATCCGGGTGATGTTTATGTGCATATGTAAAGCATAATATTTGGCACCAGTAGATCACGTAGTGATCAATAATATCCAGTAGTTAAATATTTTGTTTGTTATCGTAATACGAACGTTATAGTTAGAATACATAATAATAATTTGCTGTTTCAGATTTGTGACCAAGTATAAGAGTAAGTCACATGACGTGTGCGTGGAAAGGAAACTGTTTTACGACAGAATTTGTTTATGTCTGGGAAGCAAACATTTTATAATTTATATATATATATATATATATATATGTGTGTGTGTGTATATGTATATGTATATGTATATGTATATATATATATATATATAAACATACATAACGCCCGGATAAATAAAAACGACGCGACAGTTATAGCTGGTGCTAAATACATTCCCCTAGATACGCGCACGCGCAGAAACGTCACCCGGATATTATTTAACGCCCGGATAAATGTAAGCGCGACAACGTATCTAAACGTCATTACACTCTTCAAATTTTCACATATCATAAATGTGTCTATGTATTACGGTGTAGCGCGGATGCATCGGGAGACAACGACGATTCATTGTTTCCAATGCTTTATTTACTGAAAATGTTGTACAATTCTGTAAATTTATAAATTCCGAAAATGTTCCTACAACAGATACAAATTAAAACAAAAGAAAATACAAAATAGCTCAAACAATTACAAATTCTCTAACATCCATCCATAACACAAAAACATGAGCAAGTGAAAGAGATTCGCTCTTGCGTACATATTGATATTAAAGATAAAACATACATAATAGAATCAATGTATTCAACATTGTTCTCCAGTAGCAAAGCTACGGATAAATATAACACAAGCATCGTTGTCTTAACAAGGGAAATACATTCACATTTGTTTACTACAATGTTGCTAACTATATGTACGTAACACCTTCTCATACTTTACTAACAATATATGTGGATACATTGAGAGTTTTACATACTATAACATTAATGCAGAGAAGGTACATGCAAGGATGATCCAGTGGAAATAATACTCTATGCATGCCTGACGCTTACTCCACCACAGCTACAGCAGTGGGTGTAGTAGTTGGTCAGTGAAGGCACATCATCCTATAAGCCAGTACCTCAATAACAATATACATTCGTTCTAGTGATGTTCCTCGATCTCCTAGAATATACGTACATTCTATTGATATTCTCCTAGAACTATCCGTGTAAGAAGCATTGCGTCTACAATAGAACATATTGGATTAACAATGTTACATTCATTTAATTCTTAAGACTGTCCATTAGGATTCAATTTACGGCATATATAGCATCCAATACACAGTTACAGGGAACATCTTGTCTGTGATTGATTAAACCCAAGCTACTGCATTTGTTGCTGTAGATATGCAGTGTAGGCACTGTACAGCCAGGACATTAACACTGCTTGTACGCGGGCCGCATATTGATCACGGCAAGTTGTCTTTTCTCTACTGATGTTTATTGAAACACCTTAAAACTCGTTCCGCCTAATACGCGACTCGGTATCTCGTTTTCTTTGTTTTCTGTTGTCTTTTTACTATGGTGGTGAATCTGCCATTTCAATGTTGTGGGACAGATTACCCGGTTGATCCAATGTTGTCTTCCTACTTTAATTTAGTCACACATTTGGATAACAATAGTATAAACTTCTAATACATGTTCATTAGACTGGTATTCAACTAAACATTACATAACACTATTATAACAATCAGTAAGATACACGTAGACCCTTAATACTAGGTAACTTAAACATAACTATTATTATTCCGCGTAGATGTCTCCCAAAGGGGTAAATTGACCTGTTACCAATCCCTGTTTACCACATAGGGGCAAGAGAGGTTTCCCTCTGGTCAATTAATCACCTTTGTTGACCTCCCAAATTTCAAACATGGGCTACTTCGCTAATGGATCCCCAGGGTGCCTCCTTAAGGGGTCAGCACACTGTTGGACTTCCTGCTTGATTACAGACGAAAAAAAGTGCATTACATTTTTGAGAAATGATTTTTTACAATGTTCACTTGCTCTGACATAAGTGCATTTGAGTAGTCAGATTTCTAGATGTGATTGTAGCAGCTGTTGACAGTAAAATGGTGTCTTTTTAGCTGATTTTACTAAGCGGAAGGGTATCTGGCAACAATTTGGCTAGTTGACACTTTAGCCGGATTACTGCCTGCATGCATTTGTAAATATTGACGGGTGTCATACATACAGGCATTTTGCAAGAGCTAGAGATATTAGATTTTGACTAAAATCGACCAGCATGTCAATGAGATGATAATAACAGCAGGTGGGAAGTTTAAGAAACTTTATAGATCACGTTTTCTTATAATCACACACAACATTAACATGGTCGCCAATGGGAAAACTGACAGTGTGCTGAGCCCTTAATGGCTCTGTGTGACACCCGTGGTGTTATGGCTAGACTGACAGTGTACCAGCTGCTAGATTCACTGTCATCTACACTGCTGGACATCTCTACTACCCCATAGTGGCCAAGCTGTTCACTATCATCCTGCTGGCTTGAACCGACCAGAAGATCATTTGTCGTGTCTCAGGCCTCTGCAGTGAAGCACTGGTTACCTATTTCATACGTTTGTCAACGTTTGCTAAGTTAACTACTCACAACAACGTAATATTGTGCTAACATGGTATATGATGTATACTTATAATATGATTAAATAGTAATTACAATGTTTTCTCTGTTATAACTAAATCCTAGATCAAGTATCTTTCTTTCTCTAATCACCAGTCATTCAAGTCCCATTACTGGAGGCTGAGCCTGACAAACACGTGCTACGTAGTAAGGACACGGGCAGATTGATAAAGCCTACATAAAATGATACACAGTTCTTTCATACTGCATATCATGGTAATATTATAAGAAGAGAAAACAATTTTGGTTAATAAATGAAGTGACATTCACCAGTATGATAAGGATGGCGTCTTGCTCAAGTCACGTCAAAGGGGCTGAGACAATTAACAGGATCTCGCAGAGACCACTGCCACACAAGGCAGATTAATAAACTAGTAATTCATTTAAAATTCAGACAATGATGCTTGGGTTATACGTATTCGTACCTTTGCTACTGGAGAACAATGTTGAATACATTGATTATATTATGTGTGTTTTATTTGTAATATCAATGTGTACGCAAGAGCGACTCTATTTCACTTGCTAACGTATTTGTATTACGGATGTCAGCGAATTTGTAAATGTTTTAGTTATGTTGTATTTTCTTTTGTTTTGTTTCTGTCATACATTTTAGGAATTTTGAAATTTACAGAATTGTACAACATTTTAGACTTTAGCTTTGGAAAAAACGAATCGTTGATGTCTCCCGGTGCACCCACGCTACAACTGTAGCTAATTATTGATTGTAATAGTAATTAAGTCATCTTGCTCGCTGTCACTGTTGCCGTGCATCAAACCGCAGTGTCTTAGCGCCCGTAACGCTACGATTCTAAATGTACGGTTGCGGCATGCGGCATGCGGCAACAAATGGCTATAGAGGGAATTCATAGGAGTGATTCCACGTGTGCGGATGCGTTTTGTCGTGCGGATACGGAAGCGGCAAATTTAATGGCTCCATGTAGCGATTCGAATCGTATCCGCACATGAATCGGGCAGGAAATTCCCAGGAGTGACGTCATTGTAGAGGTATTTTCCCCACTTTCAAAATGGTGGCGTAGGTGTTGAGGATTGAAACATGCCGTCTCGGAAACTTCCATCAGTTCAAGTAGAAGCGTTGGTGGAAGAAGTGCGCCATCACCCTATTTTATGCTGAATGTATACGCCGCCTAGACGGAAGCGGGATGAGAAAACGCGCTGCCTTTCGCATGCATGGAATCACACAAAACGCATTTCGCATGACTCATCCGTATGCCGCATGCCGCATCCGTACATGTGGAATCTTAGCTTAATGCAGCATGTGCGTCACTGAGTTTCACTTTCGGTATCTTATCTTCAGACACCGATACTTCGTCGCCCTCATCACTGCTCAATAAACCGTCTGGTATCCTACACAAGGACGGGTTCAGAGAGGGTAATCGGGGGAGGAGGGGGGTATAAACCTCCAATTGTACCCCGGTTGAAGCTCGCCAAAACCCTAGTGGCCGAAGCAAATTCATATTGGGTATACAGGCAGCTCAAGGGTGCTGATGCATGAACACGTGCCCCGCCAACCTTTGGAATTTGGCCGCGCTGTACCTGCGCTAGAGTGGCGTGGCCCCTATACTCATTACATGCTCCTTGTGAACATCGCCGCGAAAACATGTTCATCACCATCCTACTCTTCTTCCGATGCTATTAGTCGAGACGAGACAGCGGAGAAGGTGAATGTGAAGTTAAGGCAGCGCGGCGGCGAAACATTTTCAACAGCTTCGCCTCCCGTCTTCCGATATCATGATCCGAAAGAGTGACAGCGGAGTCATGGTGAAGCTCCGACTCAGATCATTTTGAATTTAGTTTGGCCGTCAGTGGTGGTTTTTTGGCGAGCCTCAAGGGGTGCAATTGAAGATTTTTGGGGCCCCTCCAAACAACACTCCCTGGAACCCCCCTGGAGTGGGCTGAGCCGGAGCTTCAGCACAACTCCACTGTCGTTGGATCCTGACATCGTAAGACGGGGGAATGCTCTTGATTTTTTTGCAGCGATGGTCAAAATTGTGGGGGCACATTCAATAGGTCTAGGGGCACGGCACTCTAGCGCAGTAAGTATCTTACGCTTCTCACCTGCTGTTATTATCTTCTCATTGACATGCTGGTCGAGTTTAGTCAGAATACTATTTGATAATTCGACACAATTTCGTCTAGGGCCTATCGATGGACATGAACTTCACATTCTCTCCGATCTTCTTCAATTTTAACAAACAACGAATACCTGCCTTAGGCGATGTTTACTGTATGTGGAATTAGACAAGTTCACAGTTAAAATGGCGTATATGGCCTAAGGGATCATCTCAGAAATATCAGACGAAATTACTTCCGTTTGGGGAGAGGGTTTGGCGTCGGACATCAATATTTTACGCTTTTGATTAATAATAAAAAAATTGATATCATCATATCAATGTCTTCCAAATTTTCGACTGACGAAGGGGAGGGGGGCTGGGGGGAGGGGCTGAGGCAACATTAAAGTAATTTCGCTTGATATAGGACAGCAACGTTTTGAGATGATCCCAAAGAACGTGCAATCGATGACGTGCACGACGGTCGAGCTGACATCCAATATAAGTATCTATCCGCCAAAATACACTGAATAACAAATGGCTTTGTGTGGGGGAGTGGGTAAAGTACCGGACTGCTACTTTTTTGTTTCGGATTCAAATCCATCCAGAGTGCTCCGTATTAACATTATTTATGTTCTTTTGAGTTAAGACACTTTTTATTTTGTATAATGCTATTTCGTAATTTAATTTCGTCATCGAAAATATACAAATTATATAAATATTCCGCAGGATAGACTCGGTATGTGGCGGATAATATTCAAAATGCACATTCTATATGCCAGATTCTTAATTTCCGGCGAAGTCAAGCAGCCGGGCGACAGTCGGTTAAGCAAGACTATTGTCGACCTTGTGCTAGAAAAAACGTATGCTTGTCGAGAGTCCATCAATTTTCCACTTACATATAACCAACCCGTGTCAGATATCTATCAATTCATTCCATTTTAAACAATATTCACATTGTTAGAATTATCACAATCATCAGATACGATGCAACTAAACAGGATGGCGTGTTTACAAATTAGGTGGAATTACTTTCCTCTGACCAGTTTGGCTTTATTTTTGATAAAGATAAACTATTGGCAAACAAATGGCGTTCTGGTGTAACCTTTTAAAGTCCATGACGAGGCTTGAAGACTTAAGGCGTATGAGTGGTACATACGATTATTCTAGCACACTTTTCAGGTTATTTCAAATATTACCTTCATATCTACACAATTACAAACTGTACTCATACAATGAGTGGATTGCGCATACGTATACCTGGCTCAAAAGCCTCGACAAATACAAAAATCAAAGTTACTTCAAATTTCTAAAGAGTTTAATAGCCAACATAGACACAAGCAGCTCATATTATGTTCACTTCAGACAATGTAACACTGACATTAGTATGTGCGTTTGGAATTGAGCATGATTCAAGATACTGTTTCGGCTACTGTTGCTTTGGCCCGGTACATGCGTCTATGAGGCAGTTTCGCAATACCCATGTTCAGTATAATTCAAAGTGCCTAGATTATGTTTTCCTTGAGGCTTTGATCGTGCGAATGCCAGTTATTATTAAGGTGGTCGGATCAAACAATTTTTTTGTAAATTTTTGTGTTTAATTTTTCCCTGATAGTAGTCACAATAAAAAGTACAATGGCAGTTGTTTCATGTATCTAAGTGAAATATTAAAAACCTACAACTGGGTATCAATCACAATAATTTTTTTCCCCTGATATTAGTCACTAATAGGAGTGCAATGGTGCTTACAATTTCATGATTTTTTCCGAAAATTTTCCGGCGGATCTGATTTTGCATATAAATCACAAGAAACATTTTTCTAAAATATTTTCCCACGTGGTGGTCACTATAAGAAGTACAATGCTATTCATTTCATGTAGCTAAGTGCAAAATTAAGGAAACTACAATTTTGCAAAGTTCAACATTTTCCCGAACGTTTTCTGACGGATCTGACCTTGTTCATAAATCACAAGAAAATAACTTTTTATCATCTTGAGTCTTTTGCCATCTATAAAGAAGGTCAATACAAAATTACTTGTAACAATAAATACACACATAAAAAAGTAAACACACACACACACACACACACACATACACACACACACACACACACACACACACACACACACACACACACACACACACACACACACACACACACACACACACACACACACACACACACACACACACACACACACACACACACACACACACACACACACACACACACACACACCATGCATTACAATGCCATTAAATCATGAACATGACACAACTGAGCAAAGATGATCAGTGTGGTTCTATCTTCATAACATTAAAACAACTGTGTGAAGTTATAACCACATTAAAGGCATTGTGGATTGGGTTGTGTATTAGAACCACAAAATGACAATACTAGTCTCCCATTACACAACACTTGTTATATTGGGCAAAGCCAATAACTGCTATGATTGACAAGCCGTCGTCAAACATAGGCCATTTTAAATCCACAATTACTATAACTTTTTATCGTCGGATTTCCATGATATATTCAGATTCATTTTTCTTTGAATTTCCTCTTTCTTCTTCATATTTCAATATGGACGTACTCATTAACATAATCTCGCAAATCAGTTTGATAGGTGGGGGCCTGTCAACGTGATCCAAGATGGCAGCACGCATAAATCAAGAAAACCAAAATACGACACCGAGTCCTTTGGACTATAATATCATTGTGAGTTTATAATTATTAATGAAATGTCTTTTAGTGAATCGTAGTTACAGATCATTAAGGGTTATGATGGAAATAAAATGTTGACATGTTTAGTAGCTCTCTAGACTATATTCATGCCAGTGGAGATACACCTGGAAATAAAGTATTCAAGTAGGCCATTTCGTGAATATTGTATCTATTATGTGTTATTAAAAAATACTGTCGGGTTTTATCCCGGTACTCTGCTATTTAGGCCGATTTCCAGTGGTTGTAGAAACCTTGCAGGAGAGTTGGTGAGCTGCAATCTTGCATGTAGCACAGTAAAACGTTGTTTAAGAAAATGCACATGCGTTATCTGTTCTCATTTTGCCCCTACCACCCTCCCCCAGAATGGGAAGAAGAAAGAGATGAACTATATAAAACTTAATTTGTTAACAAGGTACATATGCATAGCATGCATTTTGACTTAAAAACAGTAGTAATGACAGTTAAAAGCAGTAGTAACGACATGATACTAATATAACTGGAGTGACAGAATAGCTGTAACATGTATAATAAAACATCTGAATAATAGTCCTTATAACTTTTTTTTTACTAAATATGCTTTAACCTGTTCGAGTATACCTATGTTATTTTACTTTATAATTTTATTTTAATCCTAAGTCATATCTTTATATTGCATTGATAATTATGTCTACTGCTGTTATAAAGTTCCTCAGGTTCTACCAATGCAATAGGAATTCCCATTACGCATTAGTTACAGCCCACTGTTTGACACTGGTAAGATATAGCATAAAACCTAACAAATCAAATACAAAATGCCTTGTGTACTGTCGCCAGCCAGTTATAAATAGAGCTGCAGGGCGATTCCCCTGCAGTAAACAACTTAGTTAGCAAATTTAGCATTTTATGGGACCTTTGGTGCCCTTAGAATGATTCAATCAAATACAGATTTCTTGTGTATAATGACATTACCACATGAAATGTCTATGCAAAATTAGAGAAAACGTTACTGAAGAGTTTTTGAAAAAATATACAAAATGTGAAACATTACCAGTTTTGTGGGCCCTGGAGGCCCTACGGGGATCTTAGAATGATTCAATCAAATACAAATTTCTCGTGCATACTGGCAGTGCCCTAAGATACGTCTATGCAAAATTAGAGAAAAAGTTACTGACCGGTTTCTGAGATACGGCAGCTAACGGCGGACGGCGGACGGCGAACGGCGGACGGAGAGTGATGGCAATAGTCCGTTGGACGTTCGGCCCAAAGGACTAAAAATCATTACCGTTCATAAACACCGCCAAAAAAGTTTTTTCAGCGCAGGTACACACAGTGACATTATTACAACAAGAAAATTCACAAACCAACAGGTAGAATGCATGATAATAAACTACGGCCACTAAACTGGTACCCCTGTCTCTCATGTTGTCAGAATGGGAAGTAAATCGGTCTGACATCCTTATTATTATATGGGTATGTCTGGAACACTATTTGATAAACAATATCATAACCAAACAGCAAGCGAAATAATTTGTGCGGGCTACTTTCAAATGTGATTCCTTCCGCAAAATATAATTTCAGTTTGAGCTACACTTCTGGAATATTTGATTAATCTTGTATTGGCCACTTTCACTTGTTTACCTTATTTCAGCTTCAGCTAGGTCCTGGTGTGGAACATCATCACCGGATGAGTCACTGCTTTGTCCGGCACCTGCATCACTTTCACTTACAACATATTCCTCGTCATCATCGTATGTTTCACTCTCAGCATCTGGAATAACGGCCACCTGAATTGTGTTGTTATGTCGTCGTATCCCATATGGTGATATACAAGATATACACAAATAAGGTGTTTCCAATACATATTATAGTTGCCGGAATTGCTAATTCCGTAACCACGAGTACCTTAAGTAACTTACTCAAGAGTACAAGAAATCTACAACGCCATAGTTCAATGACACTTTCATATCCAGTCTTTATGTTTCCTTGTATTCTATAATACACAGATATTGTTTATTCCATCGTACATTACCAAACGTAATATGTTTTGACAAAATATCTGAAAAATCTTACCTTGGATTCGTGCTTGGAGTCACTCCACAGGATGCAGCAATGCTGGAAGATGTGAAGTAGTTACACCAGGTGCCACCTGGTGATCAAATTCGAACTAAATGTAGGGGAACGGGTGGCAAAACGGGCATTTTAAGCGAGATGTGTCATAACGTTTACATTTTTCATTCTAATAAATTTGTCTCTAAAGGGTCATCTTCTTCATCTTACTACGTACGTGCTAGCAATTTGCGTATGTCTATTAAAATTGCTGTATCTACGGGGTGTTTTAGAACACCATCCGATTTTTGACTCGCTAAAAAGGTGCGCCCAAAACGGGCTTCTGCACATCCACTTGTATTATTTAGCCATCATCACACATTTCGCAAACGCATTGTGCACATTCGGACCATAGTCAGTCATGCTGTGCCCATGACGCATATTAGTCATATTTTATCCTTTCTTTCTGTCCGAAAACACTTGGTGCATTATTGTTTCTGCGCCCAATTGTCTCGCTTTTTTTCGAAGTTACGAGACATCGCAGTGGTATGGTAAACGATCTCTTCCTTCCCCGTGTAGTTCCTCTCGTGTTTGTTTGAGGCTCATTCAGAGTAATTTTGCGTTGTAGGATTTTTTTCATAGTTTGTTCTCAATCGAAGTTAACATTTGTATGGACTGAGCGTGGTGATGCATGTCTGCTCTGTTACTCGACTTTCGCTTTGCTGATTGATTTCCTTTCAGAATAGGTGAGACACTCGCTACTGGGTTTATTATCGTGGTTTGGTGATACTTGTAACTTGACAATACTATTATATTACACTACTTGATACTGTAATATGTATCCATACACCTCATATTGACGTTATATATAATATTATATATACATATATATATACACACAAACATATATATATATACATACCACATATATACATACCACAGTTTCCCTTGTTTTTAACTAGCACAAACGAAAATATGACATTTTGAAAAAGTGCTTATCTGATAGCCGTCTTCCATGCACCACCTGACACGACATTCTTGGTAGGTGCTCTGGATCACGGAGATTAACTTTTCTGGAATGCCATAATTTCTCACCATACTCCAGAGTGTCTGTCTGTCCACACTGTCAAATGCTTTCTCATAATGAACGAAATTGACATACAGTGGTGAGTTCCATTCCAATAATTGTTCTAATATGATGCGCAGATTAGCGATATGATCTGTGCAAGATTTACCCTGTCGGAAACCTGCTTGGTGTTCTCGGAGCTTTGCATCCACTGCTTCTTTCTTCCTATTTTCTATCTTTGCGTTGAAGTCGCCCATGAGAATTGTAATGCCCTTCGATCCTTGCTCTTCAAGTACATTGTGTAGTCTGTTGTAGAAGTCGTCTTTCCTTTCCTTGTCCGCGTCATTTGTGGGAGCATAGCACTGTATCACGTTAATCGTTATATTCGTTTTCGTCATGAATTTGGCAGTAATCATTCTGGAGTTGATCGCGTCCCAGCTAATGAGTGCTCTCTGTACCTCCCTAGACTCCATTAAGGCAATGCCCTCAGTGTGCAGAGCATCCTCGTTGTCATGTCCCGAGTACAGCACCATCTCTCCTGTTGTAAGTTTCACTTGGCCAGACTGTAACCATCTGGTCTCATACAGTCCAAGCACGTCTATCTTGTAGTTCTTAATCTCTACTGCTGCCTGTGCTGCGTTCCCTGCTTCATACATTGTTCCAGGTCGCAATCTTTGTGGTTTTCTGGGTTTTCAATAGGGCAGTCGGTCGCACAGCTTCCTCTCGGCTTTCACTGTACTGCGTCAAATTGCTTCTGTTTGAAGTCCCAACCTCTTCCAAGCTATGTTGCTGTCTTGAGTTTGTCGTAAATGTTTCTGTAACAGTTTTCTTTTATAGTAGGAGTTGTTGGCCCCAAACACACATCTTAGTCTCGAGGAGAGGGTGGTCCCTATTTGTTTGGCCTCTACCTTTCGACTTGTCCAGCTTGGGTACCCTGTCAGGAGCCAAAGCTTCAGCTGGCTTAGCTCTCCGTGTCACTGAGACACACAAGCCATCTCACCGCAGCAAGGTTTGGACCATGAGACAGAAAAAATACACTCAGTAGATATATAAGATTTGTTTAAGTTGTTGATTGTTGACGATACGTGGCTTTGATAGTCGGTAACACCTCCATCAGGGTCAACGTACACACATTTACTATAAAAAATGGCACCCCTCATCGATGTGTTGACAAACTTCTGATGAGAAAGCAGGAATTGTTTTAATATGGCATAATAGTGAAATACATGGCAGAAATGATGTGACCCGTAAGCCATAAACCATCCATAACACATTTACACTGTTAGTGTCACACTCACAAGCAGGAACACACCCTCTCACAGCACAGGGACAATCATCACCAGGCCTGTAGCCAGCTTTTCACAATGGGGGGGGGGGGGGGGGGGGGAGTCACATTTTACCAATTCAGACTCCAGGGGGCGCCACAAGTTCATGTGGGGTTATATTTTTTCACAATGCATAGGGCCCCACATGTTCGCGTGGGGGCTCATAATGCAGAAGGTTACATTTCTAACTGGAAGAACAATGAAGTGGGTGTGAGACTGGTGGACCATGTCTTACATTCTTTCTTCTTATATACAAACACCGCATTAGCATACACAGCAGGCCCATAACGCGGTCACCTTGGGGGTGCGTTTTAAAACAAAGTGGGACTCATATGTGGTCTGTGGAGATTGGTCCCATTTTGTTGCCTGATTAAGCCTAATTTACACCCAATTGTATTAATAAAAGCCAACACGTGGTGATAGTATGTTGATAATATAACTGAATTATTTACTCGAAATCCTTCGCCGTGTGTGCAATTGTTTTGAATATGTTCATATTAATATAATAAACGAGGCACCGAGGTTATTTTTCAGAATAAACAGTTAAAGTGTGACATTTACAATCTGGTTTTCACTCAATTAATAAATTATATTGATCTGATCTGATGTGCAAACGTTCCATAATTTATCATAAACATAATTAAGTTAGTAAATTAACAAACCTTTATAAAAAATACCCGGTAAATAGAAGATTAGAAAAATTAATGTCCTCTTGTGAAATTTGAATTAAATTTTAGGTGCCAAACAGTCAAGTACCATATCCTGTACACCATACTGCATGACTCCAGGAAACACAAGCTGTATTTTACAACTATACGGAACACAAAATGGACATAATAATTGATATTAAATGTCCTTTACACATTCCTGCCCCCTCAACAGCGATAAGGCTCCCCTTTCTGAGATCTACAAACATGCAACTTGCAACCACAGTATTTCGGCAACCATGCAGCCACACAATTACACGATTTATCATTAGCACGCGCATTTTAAAACAGGTGAAGTTAAACTTTATTTTGTACTGGTTAAATACAATTATTCATCGAAATTCGCGTCCAAGCTCAATAGTTGAAAAATATGATTTGTGTTAAGCCAGATGAGTTTTTCTACCGGGTTTGCAGCTTGTAAGAAATACACTCGCTACACATCTTAAGTTGTTGATTGTTGAGAATAACCTATTTGACAGTCGGTAGTTTCCTTAATCAGCATACAAAAAATAAAAAAGCCACACTTTTCGTTCACTTTTTAACATAGTTCTGATGATAAATAATGAATTATTTTGTATGGCTTAATTTATGTGCTCATAATTGTTCAATCATCGTCACCACGTTCATTCACCAGCATTTTGTTTGCATCTGTCACCTCTGAGTGACTGCAATTTGGACTCATAAGTTTACGTTTGGTATAAAACTGGCTTCTTGTGTATTTGATTCCCCATGCGTTTACATAACAAGAGACTCTGCGATAGTGTGAAGTCCTTCTGCATGGCTAATTAGGTGCAATGGTCCTTTGAAGCACATTCATCTAGTGACTGTCCTTTTCACATATGGCACTGGAGACAGACCCCTCAGCCAGGCTCCCATACATTCAGTGATGATCACTTAATAGCTAACAGTTCTCTCTTTATCATCTGCACTGGCTTACTTGGCATTCCTTGTAATACTTGAACACTATCCAGCAGCTTTTAGAAGGGGGGTTAACGCTTTTCAGAAACATGGAATACAATTATTGGTTCACAATTTAAAGATGCAATTTTGAGGGGGGTTCACATTTTGGAGAAAGGGGGTTCACAAAAAGGGGATTCACGGGGTTCCCTGGCTACGGGCCCCAGTCAAGCCTCTTAACCCTCTGAGCCAAAGGCGTTTTGGTCTTTCTCTGAATAGCCATCTCATTGTAACCATAGGCGTCGAAACCGGGAAGGTTGGGGCTGAGCCCCGTACATTTCATGTGGGTGCTGTATAAATGATTAGCCCCCAATATTTGAAGCATCAAGGCGCTTTTTTGGCGAGCAATTTGAGGTTTTTGGGGAGCCGTAAGGTGGTTTTTTGGTGAGCCTGCGGGGTGCAGTTGGAGGTTTGTAACAATGTATCAACTACCTTTTACCTTTAGGTAGTTTAAATCTAGCTTAATTTAAAGTTATATATTGTATATGTATTGTACCAGTGCAATGGAAATATTATTTATAAGTTTATAACTTCTTGCTTTTCCCTTCTACAACATGTTCATATTGTTCAATGTATGCTTAACTATATTTTTCATTGTTAAACTCTTTATGGTGGTTTAGTTTACAAATGTGCATGTTTACACCATATTTGAAAATGTACTTTGATTATGTTGAATAAATTCAATTCATGCATTCATTCATTGTAATAAATATCATGTGCATGTCTCGTGACTGTATACGTAATGAGTCTCATGACTGGGTCACACATGACTGCCCGAGGGGAGAGGGTTGACAATCGTGCTGTGTCGTGTGGAATATACTTCCATTTTATGCCGTAATTTATAAGAGTTCTTAAAATACAACAGGAGTGTAATAAATGTCCGTAGCCTATACAGACATTCTCTTATGACGTTGTAGTCCTGAGGAATTCGTTCGTTGTCTTTAACCCTATACCTATCACCGGCACAGAGGCGACAGTCTCTGATAAGACATGGTCTATAGCTGTCCGGTGTCTACTGTCTACCTTGCAGGAAGCTTCATGACGGACTACACTATGCCCAGCTTCTTGCACAGACGTAGGCCTAACGTTTTTGTAATGGTAATGAATTAATTCACTTGGTATTAACAGTGTCATTATGGAATGTGAGAAAATAAATATAATGTAAAACATTTTTTTTAAAGAGGTAGAGCTAAAATTTGAAACAAATTAGAAATACACGAAGCCTAACTTTCGCAATATTTGAAGCTACATGGGGAACAAACTTATGAACCTACCAACTAAAATTGAGGTACCAGTGATGCAGGACCATACAACAGATGCAGGTAGAACGAAAATATACCAGGTTTATTATATTTTAACACGGTAACCGGGTCAGTAAAGTCCATACCAACACACAAATTACACGATTTCTTGAAGCATCATGGACATTTTTTAGAGTCTACCAACTAAAATTGGTTGGAGGAGGTATCAGATATGTATGGCAATACAAACAGATATAGGTAAAAGGATGATATGCCAAGTTTAATACATTATTTTAACATGAATGCAGGGCAGTGAGAGTGCACACTACCGATAACGCGTAACTTTCGCAATATTTGAAGCTACGTGGGAAACAAAGTTATGAATCTACCAACTCAAAGTTGGTTAATGGCGGTACCAGTGATGTAGTGCCATACAATAGATGCACATAGAACGAAAATATAGTATGTTTATTACATTGTTTTGTTGGTGCTTTAAGCCATAGCAACCAATATTACATTATTTTTTAAATACTTTATAATATAACATGATCATCAATGTGATGGAGGTGGCTGTTGATAGGGAGCAGTGGAGGGAGGGGAGTGTTGATAGGGAGCAGTGGCGGGAGGGGAGTGTTGATAGGGAGCAGTGGAGGGATGGGAGTGTTGATAGGGAGCAGTGGCGGGAGGGGAGTGTTGATAGGGAGCAGTGGAGGGAGGGGAGTGTTGATAGGGAGCAGTGGAGGGATGGGAGTGTTGATAGGGAGCAATGGAGGGAGGGGAGTGTTGATAGGGAGCAGTGGAGGGAGGGGAGTGTTGATAGGGAGCAGTGGCGGGAGGGGAGTGTTGATAGGGAGCAGTGGAGGGAGGGGAGTGTTGATAGGGAGCAGTGGAGGGAGGGGAGTGTTGATAGGGAGCAATGGAGGGACGGGAGTGTTGATAGGGAGCAGTGGAGGGAGGGGAGTGTTGATAGGGAGCAGTGGTGGGAGGGGAGTGTTGATAGGGAGCAGTGGAGGGATGGGAGTGTTGATAGGGAGCAGTGGCGGGAGGGGAGTGTTGACAGGGAGCAGTGGCGGGAGGGGAGTGTTGATAGGGAGCAGTGGAGGGAGGGGAGTGTTGATAGGGAGCAGTGGAGGGATGGGAGTGTTGATAGGGAGCAGTGGAGGGAGTGGAGTGTTGATAGGGAGCAGTGGAGGGAGGGGAGTGTTGATAGGGAGCAGTGGAGGGAGGGGAGTGTTGATAGGGAGCAGTGGAGGGATGGGAGTGTTGATAGGGAGCAATGGGGGAAAAGGGGTTCTTGATAGGGAGTAATGGGGGGAAAGGGGTTCTTGATAGGGAGCAGTGGAGGGAGGGGGCTATTGATAAGGAGCAATTGGGGGAGGGGGCTGTTGGGAGCAACGGAGGGCTACAGCCAGAGCAGTGTATCTGTACATAAACTAGACTTCCCACCTATACAGGGGAACCAGGAGGAAGAACACAACGACAAGATCTCAAGAAGTACGCCTAATGTAGAACAGTGTATTTCCAGGACACAGTTTCTTCAAATGTTTTATTACTACCAATACATTAAAAAGGAACAAACATTGGAATTATTTGTCTTCTATTAATAACCAGTAACATAGCTTGTGTATTAACACCGAACTATTCTAATGCATGTATCAGTTTGTGAACCAGGTAAATGTAATGACAATCACCAGGTTTTTTAATCAACTATATAATCCAAAAT
This sequence comes from Escarpia spicata, assembly GCA_963995525.1. NCBI lineage: Eukaryota > Metazoa > Annelida > Polychaeta > Sabellida > Siboglinidae > Escarpia > Escarpia spicata. The sequence continues at coordinate 4,075,967 of OZ023210.1, forward strand.
ACTATAACACAGGTATGCGGACTGAGCCTACGGTGACATTTTCACTGTATGTGTCAAGCCAACAACCACAGACTTCTGTTGTGCAACAAAACTAAGTACTGTTTGGGAGCATGACACCTCTGTATAAGGTCCACATTTTGTATATAGATACTATACATACAAACAATTGTATTCCTGGCTATAGACATGTGGTGCATATTATACCATACGTTCGATAACTCATTTTCACTCCATTTATGTACAGGTGTGTATGTGTGTGTGTGTGTGTGTGTGTGTGTGTGTGTGTGTGTGTGTGTGTGTGTGTGTGTGTGTGTGTGTATATATATTTATATATATGTGTGTATATACACACACACACACACACACACATATATATATATAATATATACACAGTGTATATATATGTGTATATACACATTTCACATATCTTATAAAAGAGAATCAGAGATTTTCATTACGAAGCACTGTTACAATCTTTAACAGAATCCGGAAGCAATCTACATGCTGATTATCAGTGATGTTTACAAAATTAATAATAAAAAACATTACATCACTGGATTTTGTGCAATAAATAGATTACACTACATACAGTTCATAAGGAGAGACAATAAAAGCAAGAATTATACAATAAAAATACGAAAACGGTTGTTCACAGAGAACGGTTTCAACTTTTCAGTTCCAGCTCAAAACGTTCAGAATATCGTTGTATGGTGAGACATTCCTCTTTTCGTGCCAGTATCAGGTTGTCCTCATCATCATGACGTGAGAGGATCACGAAAATCATCATCGGAGAATCATTTTAATCCATCGGCTGATCCTGTGGCAATCGTTTACTTAACTGGCCCAAATGGTTAGTAACATCCGCCTACTAGACGTCGGAAAGGGGGACACTATTTGTTTGGCAGTTGGAGATATGTTTAGCCCCCAATATTTCAGCAAGGAGGTGCAGTTGGGGTTTTTGGTGAACATCAATATTCACCGTGGTGTGTGGACCTTGAGGTAGTGATAAAAACCTGAGATTAAGGATACGAACCATACGATTAGGAACAGAAAGCCGCTAGTTACTTTAGGCCATTTAAGTAGAAGCTTAATGGTTGTTAAGATCACCTGGAGCCAAAAAATGATCACCAAAGCCAGTGTTTGGATAGTCTTGAGAACGTCTTCGATGCCGTACTACAAACAAAACACAAAGTATATATATTAATACGCTTACTTTGGAGCATTGTGAATGCATCTCCTCCGAGGCGCCGAGGGCCACATGCCCCTTTCTATGTTCGTTCATTCAATTCTCATGTACCATTTGGCGATGGCAAAAATGTGTTTGGAAAATCATATTTCAAAAACAGAAAAAATTATAGCAATCAAATTCTTGCACTACTTCATATTGCGTTATAGTGAAAATCTGTGTCACGAATAATAACAGCAGGTCCACTGTCGTTTGTGTGTTAAATGACATGACATTATTAAACTCTGCGTGCACCTTTTAATTTCTGTAATCCTTTGTATTATACTTTATAAACAGAAACATGTTTCTCAGTAATTGGACAAATAAAGTCATTTGTAAAATGACATTTATTAAAATGATTTAATACATTTTGATTATATTGTTTTCTTAAAGAAAATATTCATAATCTTAAGATAAGTATTCGTAATAACATTTACCCTGTATGTAAATAAAATATTATATTTAAAATCTCATAATTTTTTATTACTGTAATCTAAGTTTTGTGAACTTACTGTGTAGATGATGCCGCAGCTAAAGGTTCCCACCACAATGACACGGAACACCGAACTGTCGAATATCGTGGCTGAAGGATTAGACCCTGTAATATTAGAAATGTTAGCTGTAATTCCTTTTTCACAAGACCACACGATCCTGTGTGTCTGGCATGGTTGTTTAATTAAAATGGACACAGGCATATTATGTTGTTATTGGGGCGCTTAACATTTCACCCCTGGCAGACTTGTTCGTTCGATCACCATATCGCCTTCTCTGGGTGGGAAGCATTATGTGCACAACTAGGTCGACATATATATATATATTAATCATGTAGACGTGTTAATACTGTGCTCCATAAACTGTGTATTTTCTAGGCACAGTATTCACAGCCAAAAATCCAGTCCGTATTAAGATTTGAAACTGTCAAACTTTCTATATTTCATGAAAGTCTCGCCAAGTTTTCCATGATCATATATATATTATATATATATATAATATATATATGTACATATATATTATATATATATATATATACGTATATGTATGTGTGTTTATGGTGAAATACTAGTGCTGCGGATAGACACAACAATGATTGATATAACTAATGTGACACATACCGCAGTAATATATTATATTATAATTACATATAATATACTGGCAGATTCTGGGTACCTTATGTAAAAGCTCAATTAAACCATATTATTTAATTTTCCAAAAACTGAATTGTCATGGAATGTGCCAACAACTGCAACATCTTCAAACAACATATGTATCACATTTATCATTCACATACAGCCCCTGTATTTTATTCACGACGAACAATTTTGACTGAGTAACTTATTTAGAAGATAGTTCACTTACATCCCGGACAAAATTGCTGACAATCTTTAGATGTTGGTGGATTGCAGACTCCGCTGCACTTCGCACATTTCTTAATAGCGTGATTCCAATACTCCTCCTGTCCACACGTGATCACCTGCAAATGGCTAGGCAGTCTTAGAAACATCTAACTGCAAATCATCTTCCAAAATTTTTACAATGTAGTGCGCATTAAAGATAAATGAAACACAGCCATTGTATACCATAATAGTTCAATATGTGCTATATAAGTATGCATTGGTGGTGAGTCTGCTGACAGAAATACAGTTTTTTGGGGAGCTTTTCTGCGTTGCCTATTGAATTATTGTGTGCAGCGGTGCCTGGCATTTCGCAACTCAAACAACTGACCGCCCAGCGCTGATAATAGCCATATTTGAAAACAATATTTAAAATATACCATGGCACTGTGACATTTACTGTAAATGATATGTTCTTATATTTGGACTATAGTACTAAGTTGTTCAAACATTTCATCCCCCATTTAATGTATGATAACCGAGTTATAATAGGTAATTTTGGAGAGGTTGGAAACTCACGTTAATAGAGTTTAATGCACGTGCTTGCACATTCTGCAGAGTCAGTACCACCACTAGGCACAATGTCCAGCTGGAGACCATTCTTCTGAAAAAGACAACATACAGTCATATAATGTAGCTTATGACTAGACGGGCTAGAAATAACAATGATATGCTTAAGAGATAAATGCATGCTGCCTGACTATATTTATAAGTATTTTGCACAACCGTGTACTAAGGACATAATGCAATGACGACACAGTGACGACACGTTGTAGAACTATGGATAAGCCACTAACTACCATGTCCATCTGTCATCATCTGGATATCTTGTGCTTTGTATTACATATATTAAATTAATACATTCACGTAATAACCTATAACCTTTTCTCCAACAAAATATCAGAAAAATCTAAATAAAATACAGGCCCGTAGAATAGGGTGCGGCGTGTTCATACCCCCCCCCCCACTACCAGCTGAGGTGAACGAGTTCCTCTTGAGAGAAACCGGTTCTGCTGTTTTGTTTTTTGTGTGAGAGTCAGTGAGTTGCAGTTGGTGGTTTTGGTGAACCTCAAGATGGTACTGTTTGTGGTTTTGGTTAGCCTGAAGGGATGCAATCTGTGATCGAAAACGCACCCCAAGAAACAAATAACCACGCCACGGGCCAGTAATATTCATGAATCAACCACCACAGTCCGTTTACTAAAATCTATAGCAGAAGTACGCCCCTACTGGATCCAGGGGCCAAACCATAAAATACCCATACATACCTCCGAACGTGGTTAATTCACTCAGTCTAGACCCCTACTGCAGTGTAACCTCACCTACGTGCAAAGCAACAAGTGCGTTATCACGGGAATCCACTTGGCGCACAAAAAGGTGACATCTTATATAACGCGACCACAGGCCTTAGCCGTAGGACTGCTCAAAGCGCTTTACACTTAACTCCCTGGCAAACGGGTTCAAACGAACACCGTCTCGACATTTCTGTGAAGCGTTCAGCCACGCTGCAATTATATTACTGCGCGAAGACTTCGTACACACAAATGTCCACCACTGTCTATATCCAGATACGTATTCATACAGCTGATTGAACTGGAGCAACGTGGAGTGAACGAACTGGTGAGCATAACATCAAGGGGAAATTGGGGTTAGTGCAACCAATGGTATGAAGAAGATGTGAAAGCCGGGATAATTACATTATGAGCTGATCAGTGATCATTTTCCACTGCGCACAACAGAAGTAAATCAGAAAGAAAACAGAACTTACCGGTTAAGCAGGGACTATCAATTTATTCGCGTCTACTGTAACGTACATAAATGGAGAACTGACTCGGCTTGATCGTCACTAGTAGTTGAGATGCCCTGAGAACTAACTGCATCATCACAGCGCCACCTGTAAAGTTTCGTTTCTCTGGGGGATTTTTACTCGTCATTCGAAAACATGAAGTCATCAAAGAACTGTGCACAAAATCCCTGAATGAACGTGTAGCCCACTTGCACTGCCGCTTGTTGAGGGACATCCATTATCGTTGTGCCTATTTACGAGCACTCGACAAGTTCGGCGTAGCTATTATTATCAGCTCTGTGTCTGGTTGCTTGAACAACGCACTGAGAGCGCGTGTGTGCGTGTGTGCGTGTGTGCGTGTGTGCGTGTGTGCGTGTGTGCGTGTGTGCGTGTGTGCGTGTGTGCGTGTGTGCGTGTGTGCGTGTGTGCGTGTGTGCGTGTGTGCGTGTGTGCGTGTGTGCGTGTGTGCGTGTGTGCGTGTGTGCGTGTGTGCGTGTGTGCGTGTGTGCGTGTGTGCGTGTGTGCGTGTGTGCGTGTGTGCGTGCGTGCGTGTGCGCGTGCGCGCGAGTGCGCGTGCGTGCGTGTGCGCGAGTGCGTGTCCGTGCGCATGCGTACGTACATGTCCATGCTGTCGAGGCGCCGTCTGAGGCTGAGCCCCAGGGTTCTTAGGGTAATCACCCTGCTACCCATGTAAACGTGTTTCCCCGCTCTGTCAAGTGATATGTCCCATTAAAACATGCTACCCGAGGGTACGAAACCTGCCGAGACCTGCCCTGGTGGCGCGTCGTTCACAAGGGGCGGTGTCGCTGGCTAACGATGTCGGCTAAACAGAGCTATAACGGCGGTACATTTTATAAAGTCGACACAAAGGTGTCAGTGCAAAGGTTTGACACGATACAATTTAATGGTAACGACCTTTATACAAAGGAGTAGGATGTACTTCATCACAGTGACGAATCCGAAGAATAAAAATGACAACAATTATCGCTGACTGCAAGTGCGACGCTTGTATTTGAAGCACCTCCGTAGACAAATCCTAAAATCCCCCATAGTAAGACCGCTAGATGACAAATATAGTAAGCGCGTGCAGGTAGGCCAGAGTACAGTTCGTCTGTGGCGAAAAATACACGTGCGAACCAGTGGTTGTGTCGTTATCCATGGTCAACGTGAATGAAGAAACAAGTAACCAATTTGTGTGTCTGTCTGTTTGAATACGACTGTGTCTCCAGCTCTCACGCACACTCTGTTAAACACACGCGTGCACGCTCGCGCACACGCACTCTCTCTCACAAATATACACGCGCGCGCACATGCACACGCACCCACCCACTCACCCACCCACCCACCCACACACACAATCACAGTTCTTCATATCGGAAGAATGGAGGAAGGTATTTCTTCTGGCTCGCCAAGCCCACTTTTGGCTGACAACCCCGACATCAAGAAGATACATACAGTGATTCCGATAGATTGGGAGAGGACTAGAGAAAGAGAACGAAACATTGAGGGAGTCGACACGGGTCTTGGAAATGGCATAGTAAGTGCAGTGAAAATTGATATCGAAGAGCATATCGAGGCCAACCTCAGCCCTGAGTATCAGAGAAAGAAGGCCAGCAAGGTTGGGAAAACATCGGGGTATCAAACGCCCGGATTGTCCTTTCGTTACTCCATCGTATCCCTTCGATATGTGCTCCGCTGTTGAACAAAATCAGTCAATCAGAGAGAACATGGACGACGTCGCTGTCACCCTGTCAACATGACACCTAGACGTTTTTAGGATATATGTTGCATCAGTTCTTTCCGATGTTAGTTGATATCCCAATGTTCATCCAGTCACCCACTCATTGTAGAAGCCGTAGCCCGCAGACGGCACCTCGCGGCTTCCAACACCTCATAATCATCCTAACGAGTGTCTGGCGACGGAGGCAGTTCCCGTCGTCATTGTCCGCCCACCGCGTGCCGCAGCAACTACCAGGTAGACCCATTGCCTTCTCGCAGGCACACGTGGCCACAGGTAACCACACACGCCGGACCGTTTTAATAAAATCAAATTGCGACAGAGGCCGTCTCGTGTCGGCACAGCATATGGGTGGCAGTCAGTGGAACATTGTCGGGTGATTGCCCCGACGCCACGGGCACTGGGCGCACGCAACCGACAATTAGCAACATTACGCGGACGTCGCGTGCGGTTTTCGGAAGACAATTGATGAGTTGACAATCAAGACGATGGCTCTTCGTGGCGACAGTGTCAACTCACAGGCGGTGCTTGTCTGGTTGAGTAGACACTCCCAGACGACACTAGCAGCAGGTTAAAGTTCACTGACATATCTGTCATTCTAATTTTGACTGTCTTTAATTCAGCTAAACGAACGGCCGGAGTATGCTCTGTTAACGAATATTGATGTGTGATAGTGTTAAAATATATATAATTATAAATAATACGCTTCACTGTCGGAATAATATTATGTTGAAGAAGTTACTACCTAACAATTAGTGTGTATTCTTTTGCGAGCCGAGAGATAGAAGAGTCTACATCACGAATTTGTCCATGTTCTCGACGGACTTGTCTCCACCTATGACCTATAGCTCTGTTGCCATTTCTCCCCACTCTCTGGGCTGACTGTTCGTAACATCTTCCTTTTCTATACATCTCTTCGTGTTATCACTCGACGCATTTTCGTGATCATCTTCTCCTTTTACCACCATCTCCTGTTTTACGTTATCTTTGATAGTATGTCGGCAGTCATTCTCTCAATGTGTCCTGTCCACGGTAGTATGATCCCAACCTTCATGGTCTGATGTAACTTCATCACCATGATTCTCTTTTCGTGCCACTATCTCCGTTCTATCATCTTGTTTTGCTTGTATATGCTCGACGTTCCTTTGTATATGCTCGACGAATCCTCGTGTGTCTCTGTCACAGGCCTCCAACTGTTTCCATTTGAGTGTTTCTGCACGATACTGTTAACACGCAGCTAAGTACCCGAATACTGACAACTTCCATGATCATCTTTCTGTCTACTATAATGTGTAGGAACCCGTGGTGGTTACAGGAAAATATGTAAAAATAACATTGACAAGCTATCCGACAAAGACCATATTATTCTAAGCAAATATGAATACGTGGCTGTAACAATATATCATACCGAGTGCTCCGTCCGCTTTGGCACCGCAGCCGCAACCGCAGCCGCAGCCGCAGCATGACACCGGCCCACTTCTAAAAAGACGAGGCGGCGATCCCCTGATCCCGCTGCACAAATATATGGAGATGACGAATCGAGCTATTGAGTCAACACCTTCTGTTCATTCAGATATCGTGCTTTCTCCCATTAGCAATTCCTTCTACAGTTCATCTTTGCTGTATTGCCGCAGCCACAACTAAGGATAGGGATAAAGGATGATTTTATTTTCCCAACAGCATTAAACAAATACAAATGATGTATAATTATATACACACATACACGTATTACATACATATACACACATACACGTATTACATACATATACACACATACACGTATTACATACATATACACACATACACGTATTACATACATATACACATACCAGCACATGCAGTAATATTGAAATGTGAAATATACAATACAACTGAAAATATGCAATCAACAGAATATAGTATACATTTTGCAACAAAAGGAAAGAAAACAGTTGTTGTGGAATGGGAGACTTCTGTTAAGATCAAAACTGATCGCTGTCATAGGAGCCACCCAGAAAACCCCCAACTAATATGATAGGCCTGCATAACGATACACAACTTGTTTGGATCGTTTCGGTTACCATTGTCCATCGACATGGACAGTGGCGAACGAAAACACTTGACAAACAACTAGACGGTTGTTATATAAGAATGCTTCGAGCCGCATTTAACATTCGCTGGCAACAGCATTTGGCAAACATAGAACTATACTGTGGAATGTGTAAAGTCACTGATCAAGTAAGAAGAAGACGATTGAGATTTTCCTGACTCTGCAACAGTCATAAGGATGAAATGGCATGGAAGACCATATTGTGGCAAACGACACATGGAAGGTCCAAGGCAGGAAGACCAGCAGCAACTTACTTAAAGGAAGATGTGGTTCTAGAGACGGAGGAGCTAAAGACGGCAATGACACTCAGAGGGATCTGGAGACGGATGATTGAAGCCACTATTGTTCGACCCCAGTGGCCGACATGAGTATGGGTGTGTGTGGTTACCTTTTTCTGATACGCAATTTGGGATTCCTGTTTCCCCACCTATAATTTAGAACCTAGCAGAAGTCGTCATGCGCAGCAGCGGTAATATGTTTGTTCGTACCGACATAGGGTGGTCAGGAGATGCAACCCTGATGACAATCTGCTAACTGGAGCGCCGTGGCTCAGTGTCCAGAACATCGGACTCTCAACCGAGAGAACCCGGGTTCGAACTCTGTGCTGCCTTTTCGAACCTTGGGCAAATTCGTTCACTCTACTTTGCTCCAGTTCACTCAGCTGATGACAGATATGTATATTGTGTACGCACCGTCTTCGTGCATTGATTGCAGCGTGGCTGAATGCTTCCCAGAGAAGTCGAGATGGTGTTCGATTGAACAGGTCTGCCAGGGAGTAAAGTGCAAAGCGCTTTGAGCATTCCTATATATATATATATATATATATATATATATATATATATATATATATATATATATATATATATATATAAGCGCGAGAACGGGGGGTGGAATTTCGCTGGGGCGGAGACAAACATATGGTTCTGCCCCCCCCCCCCAGTAAATTTGAGACTGAATGTGTGTTTTGTCGAGCCTCAGTGGGGTGCAAATCGAGGTTTTCTGAGAGCTTTAAAGTGTGTTTTGGCGAGCGTCAGGGCGGGATGTAATTGGAGTGATCTGGTGAGTTAAAAAAATTAGAACGTCGCCGCGAAAAATATTCAAAAAATCATCCCCTCCCCCATCTTCTGATGTGATCAGCCGAGAGACAAGACAGCGGGGAAGCTGAGATTACGGCGGCGCCCCTCTCCCCCAAACCACCGTCTTCTGATGTCAAGATCCGACAGCCGAGGGGAGTGATGCTGTAGCTACGGTTCTTATCTCCCCCAATATTAATTTTGTTCCTGCGCCAGTGGCTATATAAGAACATATCTTTTACAAATTGCTGACATAAAATTACAGTATAACATGCCATATAATATATTATAACGTTGCTCGTGCTAACAGCTGTCATGCTACACATACTCAACAACGAGCTGTGTTGTTATATACACCATGATTTAATGATAATTAACACCAAATTGACATATTTCCCATTCACACTATGTCAAAACATAATAACTGTTCACAGTTGAAACATGACAGCGTCCGGCGTAATGCTTCAACACCACGTTTATCCTCGAGTTGCGAAACGTTTCTGGCGCAGGCTACATGTCAACAGCGTGATCATAGCAAACGAAACCATGTACAGTGTGTCCTATGAACTGTACGAGAACGCGTGCCATTGCCGTTGTCCTATGGTGACATGTTATCACACCCGCTCTCGTCGGGTGACGTTTCCGTGACGTCATCAGTGGGAATTTCCGGTTCGAGCAGCGCCATCAGTGCATTGATATAGGTCTGCGCCATTTGTATGGTATCGTATTTGGACAACTTCCGGTCGTTCCCCAACTGAGGCACAACGCGGCGTAGATGGTCGAACGCAACGTTCAAGCCCATCATGCGCTTACGCTCTCTTGCATTGGCGGCAGAGCGGCGCTTTAGCTTCGTCTCCTTCGTCAAGCACGTTCCATCTCCGCTACCACGAGAAGTTGCAGGTGTCCTTTGACGGCAAACGTCGTTCTTCTTCTGGTGTCCCGTCCGCTCCTTCGTACGCCTGGAGTCGACTGGATGCGAAACCGTATTGCACTGCCGCATACATAGTTCGTTGTAACGCGAAGACACCATGCACGCCGAAATCGAATCGTGACGATCAACCAACGACCAAGTACGAGGTGACGAACCACGATTTTCTCTAAAGTTCATTAGTGCGTTTTGGTCGAAGTGCGTCGTCGACATCGTGATGTTAGGTAATCGTGTTGCAACTTACCAGCGGACGGCGATGCTCTTTCTTGGTGCATGCGTTGTTATCACGTGCATCACACAAGGTAACTGTTGTCTCCGATAAACCATAATTTATTGCATATGCAGTTAGAAGTCTTATACCATAGGTCAAGCAAGTGACACGCTACACTTTGATGACGTCCTGTGGAAGCAAAACGTAACTTCAGATCACAGTACACGAGATGTGTTGAACTTTGCTTACACCAAGAAACAACTGTACAACTCCCCGACAACCCCCGTCCATCCTATTAAAACAATTTGTCGCGGGAAGACCAAGATACGCCGGCTGTCACGCGTCTCAGCCAATCATCTACGGTTCCACGTAGGGTCAGCCGCACGGAACTGTCACGCTTCGGTGCTTTTATGGACGTTAAATGTCCGTGGTCGGTCAACATTTCACGAATCTACCGTCGAACTCAAGTCTTAATTGTAACACAGTCATTTAAGGATCATTTGTAACAACATGTTTAGCACGGAATAATACTGTGCGTTTTATTCTGCATAAACATTGTTATATAAACAGTTAACTTCGCAAATACGTAATCACGTCATTGCTATAGCTACTCATTTGCGCTATAAAATATACACCGAAGGGTAATGTGTTTTATATACATTTATAACTCAGCAATCGCGTAATTGGATTTTCGGTAGCTTAGTTGTTATGATAATCATCAGCTATGATAATTACGATTAACTAAGCATTACATTTTGACAAATCGAGAGACTCAACTGTACACTCAAGATGTGTTAACACTGACATAATCAGCAGCCCCTAAATATTTAAATGTGCTACGTGTTGAATTTATTTGATAAAACAGGTACCTACTTGTAGTTTATTTATGGATTTATGGCAATGATAAGATAACTACATGTTTTTTATGTTCACGTATAATGATGAATGGTTATTAGGGGTACATCCGTAGTTATTAGGGGTGCATCCGTAGTTATTCTGTCGGTGCTCTGCGTTTCCTTTTCTTTGCGGTTAACATAAAACAAACACCGGCATCGATCCATAGAACACCAATCAAGTCGATAGGAGGGTAATTATTAAGCGGGAGAAGAAGACACGTGTCCACCTCTCTGCCCCGCCTACTGTGTCCAGCACTGCCCCTCCCACTATGTTCAGCACAGTTGGGGCCCTCTATAATTAAACAGGGAGGCGGGTCGTCTGTCGGCCTCGGCCCAGCTGGAAGAGCGCAGTCTCTCACCCCGCCACCAGAGCGCTATGTACCCCGTAGCCCGCTCAGCTGTGACCATAGTCGTGGTCACTTACATAATGCACTTACGTAATAAACACGTGCTTTGTACCTTTATTAAACTACCTCAGTTGTCGCATGTACGTTTATCAATAATTGATCTGGCGCAATTAATATTCTTCTTCTGTGTGCCATGTCTGTCAGAGACGTTGGCGATCATGGCCCTCCAAACCGCACGGTCGTTTGTAGCTTGTAGCAGTTCTGTTGCGCTCCTTCCACACCATGTTGAGACTATGTATTATTTTTATTCTCTGGATTTTTTAAAATTAAATCTTTCCTGTTGTTACTATATAGCAAGAATACTAGTAATCTTGTTATATATTGTACCTTTCTCATTACATGGCGTATAAATCGTGCTTGTTGTGTTCTAACATTTTGTTGATGATCTTTTTGATTTGTCCTAAGGATGACATCATTGCTTTTCTTTTCAGTCCATGGTACTCGCAGCATTCTTCTTAAGAACCACATTTCAGTAGTTTATGTGAACTTTTGGTTATTGCTCTGTAGTACACGTATTCTCACTTCAATAGATATATTATTGTTTGTTAAAAAGTAATAAGTAGGCTATAATAATATACTTCTATAGCGCCTACATCATCAGGAATCTGAGCTCAGAGGCGCAACATACAACAATCGTAAGGCAAACTCGTGAACAGAGACGCGCAAGAGTCATCAACACAACCTAAAAGTGTTCTACGTATGCAACTGTAGACCCCGTGTGGGTCACTTTAGCATTCCTTTATCACACTGGAAAATCTCAATATTGTAAATTTAATATTTTCTCTCCAATCTAACATAACGCAAAAGACCAGGTCGTGTTCTGTGATACTCTGAACAATTTAATCTCTATACATAATCATTGTTGTGTAACATTTTAAATTACGTTAATTATTAAGCCACATAAAGGAAGAACTATAAACCGGGTCTAAGCCTACGATATGCAAACAATATTACACACCATTAGCTCTCGCGCGCAACGACACGCGCACGCATGTACATACTTCAACAAATGTTATATCTCCAACAAGATTTTCGTTTACGTCTAGCTTATGCTGTTATGCTTTCCTCTCTTGCAAAGCACGACTTTACACCCACCCGTTGGGTAAGAAACCACTTGTTTACTTTAACGCCACCCGGTAAACTGAACAACACTCAATTGTAGGATAAACGCCCTCCAGAAAAGCCATGCATAGGCTGTCTAACAAAATCGCGTATGTAAATAAATGTAAGTATTAACTATTGTTTTTTTAAATCGCCAATAGGTAAATCAGAGGCCAATGGTCCAAGGAAGGAGGCGAGTGGATCTCGGCGTTTTGGAGGCGATGCACTTCCACAACTCCAACGTTAGCCCAGATTGTCCTTAAAATGTAGACTATTTGTTCCCGGTGATTATGATTGTGATCGTGACGTCAACCACATGGCGTCGTTGCTACAGCCGCTGGTGTCTGGACGTCTAGATGCCGTCGAACACAAAGTTCAACGAATACAACTTACAAATGAGCAAACGAGTCGTGTTTAATGAGCCGTTCCTTTGTTTGTCTGACGGTTTCACGGCCGAAGCCGAGCATCCGACAGGCAAATTAGCAGCTGACTGCGCTTCCATTAAGGAGATCAAAACGACTATCCGAGAAATCCCGCAGGGTAAATGAGTCGGGACTGGCTATTAAATTCAATCGGACACCACCGCCACGGAACGGCGCTGAACCTCGCACAGTATACGCCGTCGAAAACAATCGCTGCTACTTGTGATGTCGTTGCGTCATCATCACGTGTTGTTCTTGGTGACGTTTGACAAACTAACGTCGCAATGTTTGCCGCATATCTGGTGAATGTGTGTATATAGGCCAAATGCACACGTTTTATTATACTCAATACTACAGCCTCCATTAAATGACCACCGACCACCCGGACGGTGGAACACGAAGACCGTGGGTACACCATCGTATGGCCTACTATACGCACGGCATCCTTAGAAGCCGTCCGAATAAACCTGAATTTTATGTCTTACCTAATAAACGCTTTGGCTCTCAGAGAGATAACTGGAAAAAATGTGGCCCAAACAATTTTTTTTGCGGAACCCAGTCCTAAGCAGACGTGGATAACAGGGTGTATTCTAAAACAATGTTCACGACTAGAACTTTTACAGTACAACACAAGTTGACACCAATACAGAATCGTAGTGGGGGAACCTATCACATCCACTTTCTCAACGTAACATACTGTTGAACTGGTAAAAGGGTCTTGTTTAATGACTAAGAAAATGAGCAAAAAATGGACATATGTAATACAAATACACAAAACTAGCTCAAAATGATATGCAAAATAAATACCATGTTGGCCCTATCATCAGCATTTGTGAATTCGTTCGCACATAGGAACAACATGAAGCGCGGGTTACGCGTCCTGTACACCTCACCGGACACACTCGACCACAGCGAAGCAACCAACCATGACAGACGAGTGCCGCTTGAACATGTGGCGCCGCCAAGTGAACACATTTATTGTGCAGTCGTAGCGCCACCAAGGGACTGTTGGCAAAACTAACAAAACTGTTTTTACAAAGTATAATTTTGATAGAAACTCCCTTCTGAATTCGTTTAGCCCAAAACTAACCAGGTGGTTCAAATATATGTACAAAACAGTAGTTTCGTAATATCATTTTGACTGACTGAATCCGGTCAAATTTGTTGTAGTTGATTCAATAAATATAAACACAATTGCACAAAAGTGTTAACTAGCATGTCATTCTTTATGCCGATAGGTTTGATCCTGAAAAAATTAATCAGACATCCTTAAATCAACAAAAATAGTTTAAATTGGTTACTAATTTCAACATCTTGGTACACTGCTGGTAGAGCGTGTTCCGTAGGTCTATAATTTAGAGATACATTGACACATAGAAGTAGCAGACACGTAGCAACAAATAATGTGGTCTCATGGTTTGTTGGAAAACGTTTTGCAGCATACCAAAATTTGGTATTTTAGAACACCTTGCAAGTTCTAGGAAGTACTCCAAATTGAGCAGAACAATAAATTCCTAGAAATACAGGCTAACAGTGGAATCTTTAACTTCAAACACTTGATATGAATCATGGGTAGGAGGGAATTCTGTTCCTGAGGATGCGCACATCTCTATAACCAGATTTTTATAGATGTCACTACATATTCCAGAAATTAACAGGTAATATGTTAGACATCATCAACCAAAGACAGAACCCATGTATTGGACGAAACCACAGCATTTATTCACCAATGCGGTTTCCCAAATGAAGACGCCATAATCAGTCAGCCGCGTCGTTCACAGGTCTGGCAACATCAGCCTTATTCTAGAAAGTCGACCGAGGGTGTAGAATGCCCGTCTGTGTCTACTTGGACCAGTCTTCAGTGGCCGCACCACCGCCCCAGTCGTTGGCAGGGGCTGCCATAGCACTTGTGTCTCCAACTACCCCACCGGCAGGGGCGGCGGCGGTGACGACGGCAGCAGGAGCAGCAGCAGCAGCAGGGGGTGCTGAGGCGGACCAGTCACCTGCGTCAGCGATCGACCAGCTGGGAGTGCTTCCCTGGATGGGCACGGCCGCCACCGGGATACTCTCACTGGCCCACTGAAATACAACGAATATATATATTTTAACTACATGTCAAGTACAAATTTCAAAATAATAATAGCAACTGAATTTGACATCACATCAAATTGCATAAGGAGCAATGTGTTTGAAAACTGGAGAACAGAACAACAGTGCACTCCAGTTACTTGAACAAGTTGATTTTCGCTTACGTTAATGTTTTGTTCGGTCCCGGGCATATAAGGCACTAAAACACAGGGGCTGATAAGTAGAACTTCTGATAACCAGAAGAATTGTGAGGGATCCCTGTAGGTTTGATTTATCCAGAATGAACTACTGCCGTGGAACAAGTACCATATTTTCAACTTTGTAGCCTGGCAAACATGAATCGTATTTAATTTTGAGCCCAGCAAATATAACTTTCATTGCACCGAATGATGTACTGCTGTACAAATGAAGTCATTGCAAGTGTTTCACTGGCTACATGAGCTGAAGGCGTGAAGCATGGTGCTGGTGTGGCATGGCCTACTTACATCTGGGACTGCGGCAGGAGTTGGGGCCATCTCGGTGCTCCAGTCCTGGATGTAGTCATCCTTGGCTGGGGCAACCTTGGCCACCTCAACCACCGGGGCAGCCACCTCCTCCTTCTCCGTCTAAAACACACAGCATTCTCTCACAACTGTGAATACATTTCTATTAATCACAATGTACTTAGGTGGGAAATTTAAATAAAAAACAGTTATATAACAATGTTATTTTTTCTCACATACACAGTAAATTTTGAGAAAAATCTTAACCTTTATGCGACACTCATAGACATAATTATGGGCGTATGCTTACTAGAACAAATACGGCATGTTGCTTTACACTAACTGCCAACTGCGTGCGAAGGATAAGTACCAGGGATGAGTGACATTCAGAGAAAAAAAACGGAAATTCTGCTGTGGCCCACATTTCAGCCCGAGAGGACTGTCTTATCTAATCTGGGGGAGGGGGGACTCCTCAGATATTTTTTAATTGTAGACGACATATGGTGTATTTTGAGCAATATTAAATAGAAAATCTTAACATTTCCAATAGCAAAAAAAGCACACGGCTCACGCACACATTGTCATAGTACTAACTCACTTGTTAATGATATTTTCTGGGCTGAACCTGAGTTGGCTGATGGGCAGCTTTCTCCTTGGCCAGCTTTGCCAAAACAGCCCGTTGACGGGCCATTCTAGCTTTCTTCGTTGCCAGCTCAACTGCTTCCTTAGCTTTGTACTTGGTGGCTGCCTTCGTCTTTGACATGTTCAGCTCAGTTTTCTTCTCCTCCTTCATCTTTCCTTCCTCGGCAAGATGGATGGAGTACATTTTGTGTGCACCCTTCGTGTTGTGAACGAGGCGATCAGTCTTGTTTGTGGAATTCCTGTATAGCAGTCTTGTCGCTTGCCATGAGTGAGTACTTCACTGTCTGGACAGTGTTGAATGTCCCAACATTCTTTCTGGCAGTGGCAGTATTCATGATGCTAGACATGCGACTAAAACACCCTTCCACTTGAGGACCATGAAAGCAGCTCATCATTGCAGCCACCAGCTTTGACAAGGCTGGGAACTTGCCAGTAGAGAATATGGTAGCCCACCACGAGTCCAATCTGAAACTTGTGGGTGCTTGTGGAAGTGTATTGTCTACATAGAATCGGCAAACTTCCATGTGATACGCCCTCTGTTCAGGTTCTAATAGAACATTGGTGACCAGCGTGGGTAGTGCCAGTGTGTGTATTTCAATGCCTTCGGTTCCCCTTTGACTGTAGCCTGTAGGATCCAATCCGCATAGTTGACATCGGCCTCGCACCACAAACAGTAAGCTTTCCCTGGTGCTGATAATTTACTGATGAATATATCCAACATAGTGTCTCCAGCCATGCCCAATTCCACTTATTCTGGACACCTTTGTCAATGTTCTTCAGGCAACATTTGTCTTCCCGTACAACAAATCGTCGATTAGCCATTGTGTTCGAAAATGATCGACATCTCTACAAAATATATCGTCATTTCCTATTGGTCCACTGCTTTTGTGCACGCACTTCGAAAGCGCTGAAGCGAACAGCCGACAGAACTAAGGGTTTTCCTTTCAGATTCACGGGTTCGGTTGGGTCGGTTCTGTCTCTAATCGCCAGGCAGCATCATTAACACGTGGCGACACTCGGTGGATGGTTAACTTAATCCGCAGATAGATCGTCAGTGAATTGTCCAGGATTTTATATGCCCTACCCCCAACATTCATTTTTTTCTCCCCGGATTTACACGATTCACAAAAGTGATCTTTGGAGCAGTATTAAAAACCGGAATTCCGGCAAAAACCGGAAATTTCTCATCTCTCACCTCTTCTGGGTCACGGTAGAAGAACAAGTCAGTCATGACGTCCCACGGCACCTCACGCAGGATGGTACCTCGCAGACGCAGGACCTCGCGCGCTAACATCCACCACATGAGACCAATAGAGTGGTTGTTCTACAAACACAACATCCACCACATGAGACCAATAGAGTGGTTGTTCTACAAACACAACATCCACCACACGAGACCAATAGAGTGGTTGTTCTACAAACACAACATCCACCACACGAGACCAATAGAGTGGTCGTTCTACAAACACAACATCCGCCACACGAGACCAATAGAGTGGTTGTTCTACAAACACAACACCCACCACACGAGACCAATAGAGGGTTGTTCTACAAACACAACACCCACCACACGAGACCAAGAGAGGGTTGTTCTACAAACACATCTGCCACATGAGACCAATAGAGTGGTTGTTCTACAAACACAATATCCGCCACATGAGACCAATAGAGTGGTTGTTCTATAAACACATCTGCCACATGAGACCAATAGAGGGTTGTTCTACAAACACAACATCCGCCACATGAGATGAATAGAGTGGTTGTTCTACAAACACAACATCTGCCACACGAGACCAATAGATTGGTTGTTCTACAAACACAACATCTGCCACATGAGACCAATAGAGTGGTTGTTCTATAAACACAACATCCACCACATGAGGCCAATAGAATGGTTGTTTTACAAACACAACGGTTACACGTTAGAACATGCATTATAGCTTCAGGCATTTCAGATGTGCCTACTTTGATTGTATTTCGAAAAAAAAAAAAATTACACTGGATTTTTTATATGTTGTAGCCAACATCCTCGGCTACAATTCTGACTGAAGATTATTTCAAGGTCACAAGATCCACAAGGTCAAATTCAAGTTTAAAAGGTCATCAACTTTTAATACACTTCAATATGGAAAATAGGAACAGATTTGGAATCCTTAGCCGATTCCCTTTCCGGTGATACCAAGTTTGTCCAATTTGGTCCACTGGTTGCTGAGAAACACGGGTCTATTTTTGCTGAAAAAGCCAAACTTTTGAAGGGCAATATTTCCAAAACTACTGGTCTATATTTGGTATTTCGTCTTTCCCACCTATAATGACCCAAAATGCAAAGTTACAGCAAAATCTGAGGTGATGAGGTTAAACCCATTGGGTGATACGACATGGAATGACCCATTCACTATATCATAACGTTTCCAAAAATGCATTTCTCAAAAAAATTCAAATACAAACATTGTGAACCTGACTATTAGCGATGTAGTGACATAAATGCCAATATTATTACTGTTCTTGCTTCAACACAGACCACTGAAGTGAAACTAGCAATGTGGCAAATTCTACCTTGTTGTTGCAAGGGATGGCGATGTCGACATATCTGGCAGGAGAGTCGGTGTTGCACAGAGCAATGACAGGGATGTTGACGTAGGACGCCTCTGTCACGGGCTGGTGGTCCATGCGCGGGTCTGTCACTATCAGCATACGGGGCTCACGGAACGCGGCCTGCCAAACAAACGGCAAAGTAAACATCTTGGCGGTTGCTTCAAAGATAATCTGCCAACTCTGTACTTATCAAAACATCCTTAATGGGAAGTTTTTGTTCAGAGAAACAGTCAACATTTGACAATTTGTAGATGGACAGACTGGTCAGAAAGATGGCAAATTATATTCCAACATCTGTAAAGATCACTTTCAATACAAATTATTTCAGCAGACTTTTTTCTGTGAACATTCATTTTTTACACATTTTTCCTTATTTCCATGACAATTTCCTGTGACTGTCATTACAACTACATTATGGATAATTGGATACCTCACTTATTCAACTTTCGGAAAATAAACACTCATGTGTTTGTTCAGCCATCTTCAATACATTGGATCGGATCCATACTACTACGCTCCCAACTACACATGATACCAGTAAATATTTTGTGAAGATCTGAAAGTGTGAACCCACCTGGATCTGGTTGGTGAAGGTGCCTGGGGTGAAGCGGCCAGCGACGGGAGTGGAGCCGGTGTAGGAAGCAAACTTGAGGACAGCGCGTTGACCGTATGGACGCGCCGAGATGACACATACATCAGCCGGGTTCTCAATGGCCGCGATGGCACGGGCTGCTAGCAGCAGCTTCTCCCACGTCTTACGCAAGTTGATGATGTAAATACCTAGAGGAAAACATTTCAGGTTGATGATGTAGATACCTAGAGGAAAACATTACAGGTTGATGATTTAGATGAAGATATTACTTGTTGATGATGTAGGTATCTAGATGGGAATATTACAAGTTGATGATATAAATACATATATAAAAATGTTACGTAACAAGCCAAAAAAGTTGCTTGTTACAGGGGTATTTTATAGTTACCATGAGATGCGGCCAAAATTATACAGAAGAAAAACAAACAAAAAGTTTCTTGAAAGGTAAATATACTAAACACAAATAACCAAGAAACCAGATCATCACTACATTCAAATATTGGCTTGTTGTGTATAAAGATGAATTCCAATTATGTAAGTAAGCAAGAATAAATATTAAATGCCATTGTGATCTACATTCCCAATATATTACACAGCTATCAACAAGAGCATTACCATCTACACATACCATCAGGCTTGCGCTTGAAGACGTACTGCTCCATCTGGAAGTCCACATTGGTGGCACCAAGGTGGGTTCCACAGGCAAGGAACTTTGTTACATCCTCCTCCTGGAGAGCCAGAGCATCAAGACCTCCGGACATTGTGGTTGATCAATTGAGTTACGGCGATCAACCTGAAAGAAAATGGACCATATGTTTAGCAAATATCCTTCCCTAAATAGAAGTCCTTCGTTTTGTTACTGAAATAACGTTGAATGATAGAAGGAATGCCTTGCCAATGATAGAAGGAATGCCTTGCCAATGTCATGCAAGACTAAGCACAGTGCATTATCTTTGAGGCGAGCGATAGCTCTCGCTCCCTAGTGCTCGCACTAATCGTTCGTCTAGGGTGCCCATTTGTTTGAAAAAGTCTGTTCTTATCACATAAATTAGCGTTGGCACGCAGTTGCCGACGTTTCCAGAGCCATGATTTGGAGTTTGCTTATTGCCCAACAGTTGTCATTTGACAACTTGTTGTTGTTCGACAGTCACAGATCATTGATCAGATACAATTTTCCGCACTGGGCAGCAGTGATATCGAAACTGTGTCGACACTGGCGTAAACAAAACAACTTATCATCAGCGTTGTTACACTGCTGTCATTTTCTGTAACATCATCGCTAGTACTTCATGTCTCAAATGTTTTATCAGCATGTATGTTTTTTAATCTGTGCCAATGCTTGATGTCCCAAATTGACCCGATCGAATTAATCTTGCCTAATGGATACCACTATGGCATGGCTAGCCTCAATTGCGTTTTGGCATGACTGGGCAGTAGCATCACCAGACGGACAAACAGTACTGCCACCTAGCGAATCAAAATAAATCCAATAAATTGCTCGCGTTAAATTATTTGGCATATTTCAATGGGTTTTTTTCAAACGTTAAGCACTGTAATCAGGTATTTTGTATGTACAAAGTCCATAGTATTATGGCTTCATATTTCATTAATACATTTTAATTATCAGAATCCCAAAATGTTTATTCCATCACACATAAATGCATTAGCATGCGCTATGTCACATACTCTGCGCACAACAATTGCAGGGCTGGTGCAATTTGCAGCACTATATATAAAGTGCCTTAAGATGGCTCGGGTGGCAATCATTTGTAATAAATGCTTGAAGATCTTTTTCTCATACTCTGCCAAAGACATCAAGCAATACTCAAGTCTAAAAAGAAGTAAGTTTCTAGGTTGTTTAGTGACATTTCCAGACAATTAAAAAATCACCTAAAAATGGCATTTTAATTCATTTTGAGAAATACCCTGAAAGAAAAATTTGCATGTTTGTAAGCACAAGTATATTATTGACATTCAGACAGGTTTGTTTTGTGAACAAATGCATATTAAGCATGCTACAGCTTCATAAAAATGTAACAACAATGTTCACAAGACAGCCAAAACTTGAAGTATATTTTTGGCACAACCCCTTCACCGATCGTAAATCAATCCCATGCAAGTTGGCGCACATGTACGGTCAGCATGCATGCCAAGTTATAGCTTTGTAACTATTGCAGGTTTTTATTTAAATTACATCAAGTAATGTCATTGATAACAGACATGTCACCAAATAGTCCGGTTTTGCATAAAATGCGAGGTTTTTTCATTGGCAAGCAGTTTATTTTTAATACAAATTGGCAGACATCTGTTTTTGAGATATCCCTGTTTTCCCGCCAACTAGGCCCTGCAGTTTGTATTGACTAAATGTCATGTTTTTGACTGGCCTACAGCACCCATGTGCTAGCCTGTGTTTTGGTGGCACCTGATTGGTCAGTGATCAAACAGTGGCGTTGTCGAGGATTGAACGGCATTCGGTCGCAAAACAAGAAGACTACAGCCAGCATTGGTTATTTAACATCATGATGCAATTATGTAACCTTCATAAAGCAAGATACTGGTATCAGAATAACCAGACTGTATGATATGCATTCACAGCGAGCGAATTTACACATCTGCATTGGCGTGAAACTGACGTCATCGTTTCTATGGAAACGTCGTTATAGTTTCCAAGAATTTTAAGGGGAATTCCTCTGAGACACACAGAGTAGTAGTTTTTAAAGGGCGGACTGGTGACAAATTACGCATTAATGCTGTTTTCTTTTGTAGTACATATGTTCATACCAACACCTACTAACGTTCTATGAAGAAAAAAGTAAAGAAATCAACTGATATATAACTGTTACTAAAACTTTAAATGAGGCTGTTATTAATATACATGCCATTTTTTTAAATTCAAGCTATGGCCTATGCAGGATGATAGGTAAAATTAAGTAAGAATTACAGGTAAAATGCCTAAAGCCGTAATAAAGATCCAGTTAATTGTGTTTTATAATGGTATACTTTGGTACTTGGTAGCTTCTGTTCTGGCTTGCTTACAAATAGCACTATCCATTGCTCACTCTGTTTTCCTAATTCTATTCTTGGCCATTCTGATGTTGAGGATGTTTTTTTTTAAATGGGTATGTCTATCTATAGACATGTACCAGCCAGAGCGATGCAATTGGGAAGGGCAATTGTAGAATCCAGACCCACCTCGATTTCGCCATTATAACTTCAGTTTTGTCTAACTTTGATACCTCAGTGCATTAGTTCCATTATTCAACATTATCCCAGGCATATTTACGTTTAATTATTAATATTGCGTTATACTTATAGTGCACTTTTGAGGCGTAAATAGCGTCCCGGTTGGCATCAAGATCAACATATCGCTTATTTTATGAGTGTGATGCGGTAACGCACGACCGCAGCGGTGCAGACTAGGCTAGCGTAAACCGGGTCGCTATTTGGGCTTCAAAAGTGTGCTAAGTCTAAGACACAATATTTTCGTAATAGAAATATGCCTGGATTTAAGGCTGGAATGATGGGATATCCGGATGATGTTGAATGATGGAACTAGTACCGCTCTGGACTGAAGTATCAAACTTAAACAAAACTCAAGTGCCGGAATAAGGAAGGGGTAATGTTTCACTTAAATGGCCGGTTCATCCTACTGACCCTAATGTCCCAAACCTATGCTTCAACACATAGTGCCTAACCGGCGGAAGCCGCTAAAACTGTATGCGCCCGAAACACGTTGTCAGTCGTTGATCCGACAGATGGATTTGTTCAAGGCCTTAAACGTAATATTTGTTTACACTCGACACATAACAAAATATCACAGACAACAAATACATGCATTGCTACGTTCATCTATTGCTTTTATTTGACATCACTAACAGGGTTAAACAGATGTTAACAGATTTTATTTGCCGCTAACTTACTTAGCTAACGCCAAATGGAGAGATACTCCGGAAAAGGAAGTTGATGGCTACAACCATTTCCGGGGTGCATAATAAAGCGACACCAGTGGTAGAATCTGGAACCAGAAAGTACCAAACAGAAGTCGGAATGTTTTGTGTAATGTTTTTTAGATAATTAAATACATTAATGCCACTGTCAAGGTAAGAATACGAGACAGAACAACGTCATTAAACTCATCCGAGAACTAGAATGGATTTACTTGTTAATATTACGAATTTATCATCAATATTTGTGGGCGAAAATAGGACCAGTTCAAGAAGATTTCGGTTTCACGTAGCCGGGCTCATGATACAATTAGACTTCCTGTTTCGAAAAAAGTGTAGTGCATTTTTTAGAAATGATTTTTGGCAAAATTCACCTGCTCTGACATAAATGTATTTGGATAGTCAGATTTCCAGGTGTGGTTGTAGGTGTTGACTGTAAAATGGTGGATTTGTAGATGGTTTGAATAACATAAATCATAATATAAGTGAAAGGATATTTGGCAGCAATTTGACTGTTTGACCCTTTGTAAATAGGTCACAAAATCGATATAACTTTGAATGTAACATAACAACTGGCTGTATTGAATATTCTTATAAAACACATTGGACTTTCTGGAAAACTGTGTTAGGAGTTCATATGTGCCACCTGGGAATGTTGTGCTGGATTACAAATTGTCCAACACTGAAGTGATGATTTTTCTGATGCCTTGCCAAGTTTGGTGGCACCTTTAAAAAAAAACACAAATACGAGGAGGGATTACCAAGAATAAAATTGCAGAGTGATTGTGATATTGGTGCCTATAAAATGTGTTGGTTTTAACAGTTTCCTCCAAAATTGCTCTGTCTATTTAGGCTCATGATACAGTTAGACTTTCTGTTTCGTTACAGATGAAAAAAAGTGCAGTGTATTTTTGAGATATGATTTTTTACAAAACTCACCTGCTTTGACATAAGTGCATTTGAGTAGTCAGATTTCCAGGTGTGATAGTAGAAGGTGTTGACTGTAAAATGGTGGATATCTAGATGATTTTAATAAGTGGAAAGATATTTGGCAGCAATTTGCCTGTTTTAAGTTTCTGCCCAGTCATGTTCAAAATCATTGCATGACAAGACGCAATAAATTAACCGTATAATCACCACAGGCTGTTTGATAACTTTCCCGTGGTGATTAATATAAACAGTTGATTGCAATTTTGTCTGATAAATTGAAATATTACATCACCGCCACTAATATGGCACACTGTAGTCACATGGTCTGCGCTCGCTATCAAAACATGTCTGAAAAACCTGTTCTGTGCCTCATTTTAATTTGAGACAAATAATGTTTTTGCAAGTTTGTAGATGTCCTTTGCCCAGAGTGACTATATATATATGACCAAAGACTTATCTAATGTAAGATCCAGTGAAATATCAAAAGGAGCAGAAACTTGGAGGCAGCAGAAACCGCGCAGATGACTATAAACACAGCCATCCTTGGCTGTGTGAAAAACTTTAACACTTCCATCAAAACAAAAATACAGTTGATCCTGACTTGAATAACATGTTTACATATGTCATTCAACTGTCAACATTGTATACTGAACAGTTAAGTTATTATCAATAGATAACAGTCAGATTATATGAATAAAACAGTGTGTTTAATTAGAACACATTTCGGTAGCAACAAGTTTACAACTCTCCCATATTTTTGGGGAATCTCAGGACTGGATTTGTTGTGAAATTCCTGGCATCCCTACCTGGAAAAGAAGAAAACTCCTGGGGTGTAGGCATTTAGGTGCATTTGTACAGTTGTTTGGTGAGCCTGTTAGATGTCCCTGGGAGGTGTAGTAGTAGGTTTTTGGTGAACCTGAAATTCTCCTGGATATCGAAACTGAAAAGTTGGCTGGTAGACGTAAAATCAAAATCAAATTTATTTTGATACCAAATTTTGCTAAAAAAAATATATTCAGGGAAGTTTACAAAATAAATAAGTAAAAATACATTATATGAGTGAATATAATATTAAAACAGTTGTCTGGTGATTTCACCAATACTTCAGAAAGAGGTTGAACAAAGGAACTGACATAGGGGATATTCCAGGTAGTTTTCCTTTTTACACCACACATTGGAAATAACACAAATGAACCAGTGGAATTGAGGATGCGCTGTTAATGTTTCAGATCAGTGAAACATGCCTCTTGTTGTCGGTGGTTCGGTGGTAACTAAGCTCCCCAACACGGTTCATGAGTTTTTACAGTTTGCTGCTGAGAAGAATGATCAACTGAAGGTAGTTTGTTTTGCTCATTTTATCATTCATTTAGACTGACCACATTTCATTTTTTTGCGTTATTGAGATGTGGTATCTATGTATTAATATATGCTAACTATGGAACATTGTAAATGTGTCTCCTCTGAGGCATTGAGTCTTGAGGTCCACTCACGTCTTTCTACATACACTTGGTTCCTTTAGCATTGGCCTCTATCTACAAAATGTCGATGTATTTTTAAAAAGGTAGTTATTTTTGTTTAACAAAAAAATGTTTTTAGGTGCCACTAGAGTTATGTTAAAGTTATTATTTTGCTTAAATTGGTGACAACAGAAATGAAATGGTCTGGGAACAAGTTCAAAGTATTGCAACACGTGTAGTGACCATTGCTACCTTTGGTTTGTCGTTCCACGGGTGGATGTAAACTTGTTAAAATTATTATAATTAGCATACAAGTTAAAGTCACACATTACATATTCTTGGCTGATATATTTGAGCTTTGTTTGGTGCAGTCAAACCTCACTTTACAGTGACACAGCCACAATTAAGGTTACCCTAGGACAGTTCAAAATAGGGTCACCATGCTACTCAGGTAACATTTGTCCAGTCCAATGGCTGACCTTAATACGGAGGTTCCATTATACTCACCATCTTCTCTCACGCAGCAAGTCACTGCTGACTCCACTAACTTGTTCGCTGTTTGACCTAATGTTGCTCTTCATTTCTTAATGCTGTCATCCAGTGGACTCGGTTGTGACTTCCTCTCAGTTGCCAGAAGAAAGGTCCTTCGCGTCTCATGATGTGCCCTATCATGTCTGTCTGTCTCTTCTCGATACACATCATTTATGACCAATTCATTTATTGTTGTTGCAGGAAAAAGCAAAACAACTTCTGGAGGAAACATGTAAAGAGATTGGTCCTAAGAAACTGCTCTATGTGAACCAGAGGGAATATGCTGTTGTATGCCCAGATGATGGTAAATCTGACAATCTTAATACCCTGTTCGTATCCATTAAGTCTATATGAATACAAGTCTGTAGTGCAACATCTGATCAAATTAAATATTTCTTACATATCGGCTTCCTTCAACAGTTATTTACAGCGGCTCAGTGACTGGAGCATCAGACTCTCGACCGAGAGAACCCAGGTCCGAGTCCTGTGCGGCGGTGTCAAACCTTGAGCAAGTTCGTTCACTTACGTTGCTCCAGTTCACTCAGCTGTATGAATGAGTACCTGGCTATAGACAGTGGTGGATATTTGTGTACGAATAGTCTTCATGCATTAATTGCAGCATAGCTGGATGCTTCCCAGAGAAGTCGAGATGGTGTTTGATTGAAAAGGTCTGCCAGGGAATAAAGTGTAAAGGCTAAAGCTCTTTAAGTAGTCCTGAGGACCAGATATTGTGCTATACAAGAACTTTTTAAAGAACCTTTTTTACATGACATATGATGTAATAGAACACAAATTTGAAGTGTCATCGAATGTTGTTGATGTAGTAAAATGTCAATACATTATAATTGCTTTATCTTCAGAGAATATAGATGTGATGGGATCAGAGGATGCAACGACATGTCATATGGTGGTTATCAGACATTCAGGTTAGTATTCTGTAATGTAATCATTTTAGTAAATTTGAGTAATTTGAGCCTTTCTTCAAAACAATAAATAACACTTAAATACACTTAATACATCATATTATTTCTTAAAGCACTACAAGATCTTTTAGTAATTTAATAATTGTGTTGTGCCTTTTTATTACATATTCTTTTAAGATCTACTAAAAATACATGATTCTTCTACAATTATTAGAATCTTTCATTTCATGTTTAATTAACCCTGTCTAGAAATGCTTTCTCCTACCACATGCTTCCTCAGTTGTGCATGTTGGTTATTCAGTTTAGGAAAAAATATTTCGAACAAATCACAATAAAATTAGCTTCTCAGAAAGAACAAACTTATTAAATAAATGGTGCACATGTTTATAATAATAATAATTCTGGAACTTTATATGGCACTATTTAGATAAAAGATTAGCAATCAAAGTGTTTAAAAATGGTGAAAGATTTTAATTAATGCTTACATATTTGGTAAAAAAGAGCTCATTCATTCAATATTTCAGGTGTTAAAATGGATTTTAAAACAATAAATAAATAAAACCAAAATTGTAAAAATGAGAAACTTTCATTTTTCATATCCAAGAATCATGTTAAATTACCTGGTAGAGGCTTTCGTTGACGTGTCATGTTGACTTCATCAGTACCTATGACGCTGAATGACGTCATCGTACACGTGAGGCAGTTCATAATTGCCCTCGTCTCTGTTGATGGGTGTTTGGGTTTTTCTGATCCAGATGGCTTCTTTGATATGCCGAATTCTTCTGTTGGGTTCTTTGTCTACAATTTTCACTCCCTCCCAGTCTATGATTTGGTTTTCAGTTGTCGTATGGTCTGTAAGGGCGGATTTATTGATGGTAGACATCAATCTTTTTTTCCCGCTCCTTGTGTATTTCTCATTTTTCGTGTTGTCTACATCCTTTCTGTGTTCCTCCAGTCTTGTTTTGAGTAGTCTTCCTGTCTTCCCAATGTACTCAGCACCACAATTCTTGCACGGTATTTGGTACACCAGTTCGCCCTGTTCTTCTAGCTGTACTTTGTCCTTGGGATGTACCAACAGGTGCCTGAGGGTGGTGTGGGGACGCATGGCCGTTGCTACTCCATACTTTTTCAGTACTCGATGTACTCTCTCTGAGACCCCCTCTATGTATGGGATGACTACTTGGCTCCGATAGTTTTTGTCCTTAGTCTTTTTGTTGGTCTTTTTCTTCTTACTGCTATCTGTCACCTTTTTCAAGGCCCACGACGGATAGCCACATACTCTTAGAGCTCCTCTCAGGTGTTCCACCTCTTCTTTCTTGTCCCCCTCCTCCGAAGTTATTGTCTCACACCTGTTCATAAGGGTTCTGACAACTCCCAACTTCTGATGTTTGGGGTGGTGGGATGCAAAATTCAGGTACTGGTCAGTGTGCGTCTTCTTCCTGTACACTGTGGACTTCACACTGCCATCTTCCTTTCTGGTGAACTTTGCATCCAAGAAGGGCATGCTGTTGTTCTCTTTGTCTTCCCGCGTGAAAATGATGCTACCTGTGGGGTCTACAGTGTTCATGTGTTGTTGTAATTTCTTTGCCTTTCCTGTGTGTACCAGGCAAATTACATTGTCCACATATCGCTTCCAGTTTCTCGGTTGGCAATCGACTGGTGCTGTGGCTATGATTTTCTGCTCCAGGTCCTCCATGTACAGGTTCACAACAATGGGGGACACTGGACTGCCCATGGCTACCCCAAACTTCTGTTGGTAAATTTCTCCTCCAAATCTGAAGTATGCCTCACGTGTACGATGACATCATTCAGCGTCATAGGTATTGATGAAGTCGACGTGACACGTCAACGAAAGCCTCTACCAGGTAATTTAACATGATTCTTGGATATGAAAAATGAAAGTTTCTAATTTGAAAACGAACTATCCTGAAGAATGTTCAGTAATCAAAATTGTAAAATATTATATCACATATAATATTATGTAGAAAAGAAGTGTCTGTGTTAAGGCAGGTAATGGCGGCAACATTATATTTACACATCATAAATTGACTGGACTGGTCCACTGTGATGGCTGTGTTGTTGTCTGTTGCTCCAGGGAGTGGAGTGACTGCACTGGCCCACTGTGATGGCTGTGTTGTCTGTTGCTCCAGGGAGTGGAGTGACTGGACTGGCCCTCTGTGATGGCTGTGTTGTCTGTTGCTCCAGGGAGTGGAGTGACTGGACTGACCCACTCTGATGACTGTGTTGTTGTCTGTTACTACAGGGAGTGGAGTGACTGGACTGGCCCACTGTGATGGCTGTGTTGTTGTCTGTTGCTCCAGGGAGTGGAGTGACTGGACTGGCGCACTGTGATGGCTGTGTTGTTGTCTGTTGTTTCAGGGAGTGGAGTGACTGGACTGGCCCACTGTGATGGCTGTGTTGTTGTCTGTTGCTCCAGGGAGTGGAGTGACTGGACTGGCCCACTGTGATGGCTGTGTTGTTGTCTGTTGCTCCAGGGAGTGGAGTGACTGGACTGGCCCACTGTGATGGCTGTGTTGTTGTATGTTGCTCCAGGGAGTGGAGTGACTGGACTGGCCCACTGTGATGGCTGTGTTGTCTGTTGCTACAGGGAGTGGAGTGACTGGACTGGCCCATTGTGATGGCTGTGTTGTTGTCTGTTGCTCCAGGGAGTGGAGTGACTGGACTGGCCCACTGTGATGGCTGTGTTGTTGTCTGTTGCTCCAGGGAGTGGAATGACTGGTTTGGCTCACTGTGATGGCTGTGTTGTTGTCTACTGCTCCAGGGAGTGGAGTGACTGGACTGGTCCACTGTGATGGTTGTGTTGTATGTTGCTACAGGGAGTGGAGTGACTGGATTGGCCCACTGTGATGGCTGTGTTGTTGTATGTTGCTCCAGGGAGTGGAGTGACTGGACTGGCCCACTGTGATGGCTGTGTTGTTGTCTGTTGCTCCAGGGAGTGGAGTAACTGCACTGGCCCACTGTGATGGCTGTGTTGTTGTCTGTTGCTCCAGGGAGTGGAGTGACTGGTTTGGCTCACTGTGATGGCTGTGTTGTTGTCTACTGCTCCAGGGAGTGGAGTGACTGCACTGGCCCATTGTGATGGGTGTGTTGTTGTCTGTTGCTCCAGGGAGTAGAGTGACTGGATTGGCCCACTGTGATGGCTGTGTTGTTGTCTGTTGCTCCAGGGAGTGGAGTGACTGCACTGGCCCACTGTGATGGCTGTGTTGTTGTATGTTGCTCCAGGGAGTGGAGTGACTGCACTGGCCCACTGTGATGGGTATGTTGTTGTCTGTTGCTCCAGGGAGTGGAGTGACTGGACTGGCCCACTGTGATGGCTGTGTTGTTGTCTGTTGCTCCAGTGAGTGGAGTGACTGCATTGGCCCACTGTGATGACTGTGTTGTTGTCTGTTGCTCCAGGGAGTGGAGTGACTGCATTGGCCCACTGTGATGGGTGTGTTGTTGTCTGTTGCTCCAGGGAGTGGAGTGACTGCACTGGCCCACTGTGATGGCTGTGGCATGGTAGAAGGCATAGAAGGCATCATGAACCAGATGAGTCGTCTGGCGAGAGGAGGACCAGACGGAAGGTAGATACCAACTATCTGTGACCCACAGTCACGGACTGGCCAAGCCTGTACAATTATTGTTTATCTGCATTATTTGGACAATTCACTAGAATATGAATGATTGTATTAAATACATCTAATAATATATTTATTTTATTTGTAAATTATAAAATTACTGTCAGTGAAAATAATTATACAACAAAACATGGTTTATAACAAAACATGGTCTTTTACCAAAAATAAATGTACTGTCCTCGGTTTTCAATCACTTTGATAGTGCAGCCACCTAATAAATAAGGTCTCGTTTGGTAATACAGTCCTAAATTATATCCTGTAATTCAATCACTTTTGTAATTCAGGGCACTTTTGCGAAGTTCCGAGGGTGACAAAATGAGGTGTCGCTGTAGTTTGAAATGGCATAATTTTTCCGATCAGTACATGAATCAATCTACAATCAGTTGGCATGTTGATGACACATGACAAACAGTAATGTTATCTGTTATGTAGACTGCCTAATTTGCACCATTATTAAAATATATATTTAATCTTTATCTGTTTTGTTGCACATATTGTAAACATGATTTACACCCAAAACACACACAAAACTGATAGCAAACATGTTATATACAAAGATTGTGATAGATAAAAGTTTAAAACTCATGTTGTGTGGAAAACCTGTTAGGATAAATACACTTGGTCCCATCTGACATCTTTGATGATATCAACAATAAGACGCCATACCTGTAAAACCAGAAATTGTATCGTTACCCTACCGTGTGACAATGACAATCACCGCATTGCAACAATATTTCTAACTAAAAAGTAAATGTTTTTTATTAGCCTTTGTTTAGCTTTGAGCTGAAATTGGATTTGTTTCAGGTATGAGCTACATTTGGTTGGTGGCTTTTTAGACGATAGAAAAGAGTCCGCCAAGCTGTCAATGGACTTGTTAGGTGGGCATAATGTTTACTTTCTATTACTTGTTAATTTGATAAACATATTTTGTCATATACTGCAGTACAGCGAGATTATTATTTATTGTGAAGGAACACATTGAAAAACTGTTGGCATAAACATGTATCTCAACTGAGAAGAAAGTGGTGTCTAATCTTTAACGTTGTTGGACATAAAATTTGGCTTAGTATTAATAAGTACATGTCTAATTCTAAAAAAAAAACCGATGTTATGTCTGCCTATACGTAAAGTATTTTTGGCTATAGTGGTTATGTTTTAGTTTCTCCATTTATGTTTTTATGAATAAAAATTACAACAAAAATGTTAATATTTGTACCTAATTGTTGTTCCTGTTCCAGACATTTTGATGAGATTAGAAGAGGAGGTACATTTAATGACGCTGTGTGTTACAAGTAAGTAGTTCATACAAAGCAAGAGGGTTTCGTATCTGCAACAAAAGGGTTTCATATCTGCAAAAATAAAATCTTTTACAGATACGTTCGGGTGCATTCAGATTGTTTTAATAAGACTTGTTATGAAAGAACACACAATTAAAGACTACGTACCACAATCCCTATTGAAATTTGTGTATGTAAAATTAATGCTCATATCAACACGTGCCAAATATGAGGTCTCTCAGTTGTGAATTATGTCACCAAGCCACATTATTGTCATGTCACAAAATAAAAAGCTTTTCATATGTGGGTCATCAACAATGTAGGGTCATAAGAGCATGGTTTGTTAATTTGCACTGTGGTGCAATAAATGCCTTTTACAAGTTGGCACATGGGATAAAAGAAGGTGAGCAATTGACATTGTAAATAAACCAGATATTGGAAACGTGTTAAGATTTCTTTTCATTGTGTCTGGATGAGCTGAATAAAGAATGTTCTATATATCGTTTCTTCAAATCCGAATGTGGACAAAATATTGTCCGCTGGTTCTGTGTAACCTATCAATGTAACATTTCAAATGCAATTGTACAATCTAGTCTGTTGTATTACTAACTAAAGCATCGTCACTAAATCGTACACTTTATTTTCAGATGCCAATGATACATTGTGTGGCAGTACTCATTTTCCACTCGTATACGGCTTAGGTAAGTTCAACTTGTTAGTAAAGTGTCTAGCACAGGCCTAGTGCAGCCAAGTTACAAAGGTCCAGCCAGGACCACTTGGATCCACCTATGGTGTCATTTAGGTGCTCGGACGGTTGTTCACCGGAAAAATGCTCACAGGACAGTTGCTCACCAAGGAAATGAAAATGTGGACAGTTGCTCACCCTTACAAAAAAACAGATAGTTGCTACAAAAAAATGAACTACTGTAATAGGAATGTTCGGTGAGCAACTGTCCGTAATTCATCATTGGTGTATTATTGATTTGGATGCCATGCATACTTTGAATCATACCTTGAATGGGTTTGGGGCAGGGAGCCTACTGGCTCATATACAGCCCCCCCAATCAGTGGTTTTAAGGTAATTTTGATATTTAGTTTTGAAACTGTTAACTGTTAGTGCACTGACACACTGTGGGTGTGTGTAATATCCATAAAATGTCTTGGACTTTGAGTCTGTCCACAACAGTTTTAAGTGACTACCAAATGGAGGCACTAAAAGCCATCAAAGGATTTCATTTAGCTGGATATCTCAACTGTCTGACAACATGATGGATTTTTAGTCCTTTGGCCGAAGGTACAAGGGACTATTGCCATCACTCTGTGTCCGCCGTCCGTCCGCCGTCCGCCGTCCGCCGTTAGCGGCCGTATCTCAGAAACCCTTCAGCACCTTTTCTCTAATTTTGCATAGACATCTTAGGGCACTGCCACTATGCACAAGAAATCTGTATTTGATTGAATCATTCTAAGGGCTCCCTAGGGCCTCCAAGGACCCCAAAACTTGTAAAAATGTAACATTTGGCCTATTTTTTCAAAAAACTGTTCAGCAACTTTTTTTCTAATTTTGCATAGATGTATCTTAGCGTGCTGCCACTATATACAAGAAATCTGTATTTGATTGAATCATTCTAAGGGCACCTAAGAGGCCCCCAAAGTGCAAAAGTTTTACATTATCTAGTGATGTGGTTTTGAGAAGGGCCCTTGAGATCACCCCCAACAGTAGATTTTGTTTATTGTGCCACAAAGTCAACACCAAGACTAATTGCTGCAGCCTAGTGCTACTGTTCCATTGAGACCTTGACTAATCTTTAATTGGTCACAGAGCCCAGGCAGAGTAGACACCCCCAACAGTAGATTTTGTTTATGCCACAAAGTCAACACCAAGACTAATCTCTGCAGCCTAGTGCTACTGTTCCATTGAGATCTTGACTAATCTTTAATTGGTCACAGCTCCCAAGCAGAGTAGACACACTTAACCCCTGTTAGACTGAACAGTTGCCTAACACTTTTTATCTTCAAAACTATTGATTTTCTATAATTGAAAGTTGTGTTTATTTTGATGTTCATTTAATTATTATAAAATGGTGTGACTGTGGTGTCTATTAGTTAAAGATGTATTGACTGTAGAAACCTGTAGGTGACAAACATAGAAAATTAATATTCTGCCACCTGTAGGTAACAAGCATAGAAAATTAATATTCTGGACAACTATAGAGTGAAATATCCTACACTTTATTGATATCAAATGCATTCTACTGTTCTGTTTACGCTTGCCATGCCTTGTGTAGACATGGTACTGTGTAAATTAATTGTATCAATATAGACTAATAATTACAGATTCACAATATAGTTTAAATGAAACAACCAAACGTCAACCATTAGAAGAGTTGACATAGTTCCGCTATACACAAGCAAGAAATCTGTATTTGATTGAATCATTCTAGTGTCATCAGCATATAGTAGAACATACATTTTGTACATCATCATCACTAAGGTTGTTGTAAATTTAACCAGCTGCCATGTCAAGTCCGTTATAATTGTGACTAACAGTGGTCAAAATTATTCAGGTAAATAGCAAATAACAAAGGACACAAGTTTTCTCCTTGCCACACTTGCTATACATCACATGAGAAGAAGGCTGACATAGCCTGGCCCTGATTCATACATGATTTAGCATTTTTGTATATGTTGTATACAACTTTCAACACAATACCATTAATACCACATGAAATTATCTTAGACCACAGGGAGGACCGGTCTACTAAATCAAATGCTTTCTTATAATCGATGAAGGCACAATAAAGCCTTTTGCATCGAGACAAATACAATTCAACCAATACCCCTATCTGAACACTGCCTGTTCTTCACC
Organism: Escarpia spicata; assembly: GCA_963995525.1. Classification (NCBI taxonomy): domain Eukaryota; kingdom Metazoa; phylum Annelida; class Polychaeta; order Sabellida; family Siboglinidae; genus Escarpia; species Escarpia spicata. The sequence goes on from OZ023210.1 coordinate 4,111,199, forward strand.
TATTACATTCGCTTTGTTTAGGTATGTGGTCAGTCTGGTGTTCTGAACAATCACTAAGGATTAATGAACACTTGTGCAGAATGTCACCCACTTGGCAGGTTTAATTGATCTATTCAGCAATGGGGACACTGCTTAGGCCTCACTCTGGACACTGTCACTCACAGTGTTGTGTATTGTCTTAGTTGGTGCATTGAGCTAATCTACTTGACCATGAATCAGTGGTGGTTCTGGTTGTGTATTACACCCAGCTGTGGAGCTAAGATTCTCTGCCTGCTATTGTTTGATGGAAACTGTGACTAATGTGTAATTGGTCACTGGCAGTAGCTTGTGTCAACAGACAGCATTAAGCCACTAGACCTCTGTTAAACTGGACAGTTGCCTGTAGGTTTTATACTGTGTCAAACAGTGAGTCTACCTTTTGCTCTCAAATAATCTGTCCTCTTAGTTTTACACATGAAGACATAATCTGGCATAACTTGATAAGTCTTTGTAGCAGCACATTTTTACTTCCAGTGTATCATTGCAACATAACATACATATTACATACTGTGTGCCACATTTGAATGTTGTGCATGTAATATTTCCATGCAATCCATTTGCATATATAATGTAAAACTTCAACAGCCGTTTTCTTCATTTTCACTTTTTGATCCCTACCATGTTCAATGCTCCATAACTTTGCAAATTTTTGTAGCAGTCATATTTGTTGAAACCGTGTAAAGCACCCTACCAAACCTTTACAAGGATGTAAGAAAACAGTGTTACAATTTTTCCGACTTATCACTCATTTGGTCAGCCGGGGTCACATATAGACGTATTAGTCCAAAGGACTTCAGGGTCACTTGGCCCATTTTTTTAAGATATCGTTAAGATATTCTAATTGAAGCCTATGTTTGAAGTCCAACTTTTAAATAGAATGTGAGGTAGCTCAGCATGATTTTGGTTTCAGACCAAAACCTAATTTAAAGAAGTTGTCTTTAAATACAACATTTACGATAGTTATTAAACAACATTCTAACATGAGTAGTTTCTATTCATCTGCATGTTTTCTTTGTTGGGAATCTGCAGATTAATAATCTAGATCAAGAAGAAGGCTGCATTGCTATTTCAGCTGTTGACATTAAGACGGGACGAGTGATGCAAGCAACATTCCCCAGCAAGGGCCCAGATGTGGATATCCGATCGGCACCCCTCTTTGCTGGCTGCACGATGGTTTGTAGTGGCTCATTTAGTTTGTTTCTTGTAAGGTGTACCTGTCTTCAGTTTACACATCCTGTTCTGGATGTTGCAATGACTCGGTCCAAATCTCTTTCTGAGTCTGACGTCTTCTCCTACTGTACTCCCAGCCACTGTCAACATTTCACATACATCATGTCTGTTTTCTCTCTGCGTTGTCGCTTGTGTCTACTTGAACTGCCATGACAGCCTGCTGTAAAACAGACGTCTGAACATGTCTGGTGCTGTAAGACAGACGTCTGAACATGACTGCTGCTGTAAGATAGACATCTGAACATGACTGCTGATGTAAGACAGATGTCTGAACATGACTGCTGCTGTAAGACAGACATCTGAACATGACTGCTGCTGTAAGACAGATGTCTGAACATGACTGCTGCTGTAAGACAAACATCTGAACATGACTGCTGCTGTAAGACAGATGTCTGAACATGACTGCTGCTGTAAGACAAACATCTGAACATGACTGCTGCTGTAAGACAGACGTCTGAACATGAGTTCTGCTGTAAGACAGATGTCTGAACATGACTTCAGCTGTAAGACTGATGTCTGAACATGACTGCTGCTGTTACACAGATGTCTGAACATGACTGCAGCTGTAAGACAGACATCTGAATATGACTGTTGCTATAAGACAGATGTCTGAACATGTCTGCTGCTGTAAGACAAGAGATCTGAACATGACTGCTGCTGTAAGACAGACATCTGAACATGACTGCTGCTGTATGACAGACATCTGAACATAACTGCTGCTGTTAGACAGATGTCTAAACATGAGTGCTGCTGTAAGACAGACATTTGAACATGTATGTTGCTGTAAGACAAACATCTGAACATGACTGCTGCTATTAGACAGATGTCTAAACATGAATGCTGCTGTAAGACAGATGTCTGAACATGTATGCTGCTGTAAGACAGACATCTGAACATGACTGCTGCTGTAAGACAGACATCTGAACATGACTGCTGCTGTTAGACAGATGTCTGAACATGACGGCTGTTGTAAGATAGATGTGTAAACATGACTGCTGCTGTTAGACATCTGAACATGATAAGTGAAACTAATGGACGTGCACATTTATGGCAATCCTGTCAGTTATCCATATCTGGCATGCTGCTGTAGTTACCATGTTGAAACTAGTGGAGTTATTTAGTCAAAGAACACATGCAGTAGGACATGAGCACACAGGTGAATCACCTGTGATTACTTAAAACAATACATCTAAAATCAAAATGGTATTTTTCCAAATAAATAGAATGCGACAGTACTCACCTATTGGAAATACATGAGTTTATCGAGTTGTTATTTGAAGTTTGTAGATTTATGGTTGTGGAAGGATTCTGTCTCTCCATAAGGTGAACATTAAGCAAACTATCTGTTCCTATTTGCAAATGAAAACAAAATGTCTAATACTGATGAGACCATTTCTGTTTGTAGATGCCGAATATTTACGACAATGAGAATAGTCATTTGACGGTTGGACCCTACCACTGGAAGCCTCAGTCGGACATTGACTTGTACCTCGCTCTCACAGACTCACAGATACGACAGGTACTCATCCTCACGAGTAGTAGTGCAGTAGTGCAAAAGTGCAGAAGTTCAGTAGTGCAGAATTGCAGAAGTGCTTTATTGTCGAACCTCTCATTTTGGAGTAGTTTTGTTAGTTGTAAAAGGGAGGCTGACGTTGTAGTTCGAATATGAGAATCTTAGTCGAGAACCAGGGTTGAAATCCTCTTGTTCCTGTTCAAAGTCTGCCGATCTTATCACTCCACTTTACCCTCGGTCACAGACTTATGTAAATATGAGTACCTGGCTACAGACCAAACATGGTGGAATTATATTAATGTATAGCTTTCATGCAGTATTTGCAGTATGGTTAAACAATCCCAGCATTGTTGAGTCAGAGCCAGAATGAACAGGCTGGCAAGGGGATTGTGCAATTTCTCTTGTAAAGATTCTATACTATGTTATATTGTCCTCAGTGTTTTGGCATATTGGCCATATTTGTAAGAACAAACTTCACCTCTATATCAACATATAGCACTTCATGTCCTTCATTATACCGACCTAATTCTTTAAGTTTTGCAGGCATGTTACCATCCTGAGAAGCTATATTTTAACTCGTGTGTGTTTTCTCCACAGTATCTGTCGACCTCTCCGGAACAAGAACCGCCCCACTTCGAGGCCCAAGTCCGCAAGTCTCTCATGGTCTTAAAGAATCACCCCAAACCGCACAGGACCTTGTTTCCAAATGATGCACCAAGGCGTTACACAATAGACGAACACGGGCAGTGGAACGTAGTCAGCTGATGACTCAGCATTATGACTGTGTCTAATCTAGTTGACACTCATGTCTGTCTTTACAGTTAGTGTAAACAGTCTCAATCGACTCAGTTGAGTTCTCCATGCTTCACCCATGACCAGATAGTGTGGTATATAGTTCTAACTCCTAGCTATTAATATGTCTGTTTATGTCATTTTGTTGGTAAACTGTGATGCTGAATTGATATATTTATATTGGATAGTAAGCTAAGACGTTGTTAATACATATTATAAATATATGATAATAAAACAGATGTAGCCAGTATTCACATTAAACGTTACGCAATCTACATTATATAGTGTGCCGGGTCATTACTGTATAACATAAATGTGTAGGTAAATATGGCAATGTACTGTTTAAGATTAACTAGTTACACAGCTGAAAATGCACTAAAGAAAACAATGGAGTGGTACAAAAATGTATAACTTAGCAAATTAAGAAAGGATATTTTTGTAAAATACTTACTAGGCCTATGTTAGTCCCATTAAAAGATTGTATTTTATAATTCCGTTTTGTTTACATTTATTCTTAAAATTTGTGAATTGGGTGAATTTGTTTGTACCATTCTGTTGTGTTCCCTCTAGAAAAACATCTGTATCAGTTTGTGATTGTGACATCCAAAACAGACCCATCGTAATCCCATCAATCAAGTCATCACCAGCTATTGGCAAGTTTCATTTTTAATATAAAATTGATGCATTAGCTGAGACAGTAAGGACTAAACAAAATTGTTCTAGTAGCTGGGTACTCATCCATAGCTAAGTTGTGTATGACCAGGTTCAAGTTATTTCATGTCACATTAAGGATACATTTGTTATGTTCAATAATATGTATATATACTTGTAATATATTATATATATATTTATAATATATATACATGTGTGTGTTATATATATAATATTTCATAAATATACACAAATAACACCAACTGTTTTCATTGTCGTATTTCTCCTTATGACTGAGAGTCCACAAGGTGGCACCACTTTACCCAGTTCCCACTGTCTAGTTTGGTGAGTCCATAGATTAACAACTAATCATAGAGTTGGCATGTTTAAGCGAGATTTTCAAGCGAGCTACCCATTTCCGATACATCGCGAACTTCCGTCGTAGCAGTTTCTTTGTTGGGGGTATTTGGTTGAGTACTGTTGTCAGTGTGTGGAGGTTGTGTTGAGTACTGTTGTCAGTGTGTGGAGGTTGTGTTGAGTACTGTTGTCAGTGTGTGGAGGCTGTATTGAGTACTGTTGTCAGTGTGTGGAGGTTGTGTTGAGTACTGTTGTCAGTGTGTGGAGGTTGTGTTGAGTACTGTTGTCAGTGTGTGGAGGTTGTGTTGAGTACTGTTGTCAGTGTGTGGAGGTTGTGTTGAGTACTGTTGTCAGTGTGTGGAGGTTGTGTTGAGTACTGTTGTCAGCGTGTGGAGGTTGTGGTGAGTACTGTTGTCAGTGTGTGGAGGTTGTGGTGAGTACTGTTGTCAGTGTGTGGAGGTTGTGTTGAGTACTGTTGTCAGTGTGTGGAGGTTGTGTTGAGTACTGTTGTCAGTGTGTGGAGGTTGTGGTGAGTACTGTTGTCAGTTTGTGGAGGTTGTGGTGAGTACTGTTGTCAGTGTGTGGAGGTTGTGTTGAGTACTGTTGTCAGTGTGTGGAGGTTGTGTTGAGTACTGTTGTCAGTGTGTGGAGGTTGTGGTGAATACTGTTGTCAGTGTGTGGAGGTTGTGTTGAGTACTGTTGTCAGTGTGTGGAGGTTGTGTTGAGTACTGTTGTCAGTGTGTGGAGGTTGTGGTGAGTACTGTTGTCAGTGTGTGGAGGTTGTGTTGAGTAGTGTTGTCAGTGTGTGGAGGTTGTGTAGAGTACTGTTGTCAGCGTGTGGAGGTTGTGTTGAGTACTGTTGTCAGTGTGTGGAGGCTGTGTTGAGTACTGTTGTCAGTGTGTGGAGGTTGTGGTGAGTACTGTTGTCAGTGTGTGGAGGTTGTGTTGAGTACTGTTGTCAGTGTGTGGAAGCTGTGTTGAGTAGTGTTATCAGTGTGTGGAGGTTGTGTTGAGTACTGTTGTCAGTTTGTGGAGGTTGTGGTGAGTACTGTTGTCAGTGTGTGGAGGTTGTGTTGAGTAGTGTTATCAGTGTGTGGAGGTTGTGTTGAGTACTGTTGTCAGTGTGTGGAGGTTGTGGTGAGTACTGTTGTCAGTGTGTGGAGGTTGTGGTGAGTACTGTTGTCAGTGTGTGGAGGTTGTGTTGAGTACTGTTGTCAGTGTGTGGAGGTTGTGTTGAGTACTGTTGTCAGTGTGTGGAGGTTGTGTTGAGTACTGTTGTCAGTGTGTGGAGGTTGTGTTGAGTACTGTTGTCAGTGTGTGGAGGTTGTGTTGAGTACTGTTGTCAGTGTGTGGAGGTTGTGTTGAGTACTGTTGTCAGTGTGTGGAGGTTGTGTTGAGTACTGTTGTCAGTGTGTGGAGGTTGTGTTGAGTACTGTTGTCAGTGTGTGGAGGTTGTGTTGAGTACTGTTGTCAGCGTGTGGAGGTTGTGTTGAGTACTGTTGTCAGCGTGTGGAAGTTGTGTTGAGTACTGATGTCAGCGTGTGGAAGTTGTGTTGAGTACTGTTGTCAGCGTGTTGAAGTTGTGTTGAGTACTGTTGTCAGCGTATGGAGGTTGTGTTGAGTACTGTTGTCAGCGTGTGAAGGTTGTGTTGAGTACTGTTGTCAGCGTGTGGAGGTTGTGTTGAGTACTGTTGTCAGTGTGTGGAGGTTGTGTTGAATACTGTTGTCAGCATGTGGAGGTTGTGTTGAGTAGTGTTGTCAGCGTGTGGAGGTTGTGTTGAGTACTGTTGTCAGTGTGTGGAGGTTATGTTGAGTACTGTTGTGAGCGTGTGGAGGTTGTGTTGAGTACTGTTGTGAGCGTGTGGAGGTTGTGTTGAGTACTGTTGTGAGCGTGTGGAGGTTGTGTTGAGTACTGTTGTCAGCGTGTGGAGGTTGTGTTGAGTACTGTTGTCAGCGTGTGGAGGTTGTGTTGAGTACTGTTGTGAGCGTGTGGAGGTTGTGTTGAGTACTGTTGTCAGCGTGTGGAGGTTGTGTTGAGTACTGTTGTCAGCGTGTGGAGGTTGTGTTGAGTACTGTTGTCAGTGTGTGGAGGTTGTGGTGAGTACTGTTGTCAGTGTGTGGAGGTTGTGTTGAGTACTGTTGTCAGTGTGTGGAGGTTGTGTTGAGTACTGTTGTCAGTGTGTGGAGGTTGTGTTGAGTACTGTTGTCAGCGTGTGGAGGTTGTGTTGAGTACTGTTGTCAGTGTGTGGAGGCTGTGTTGAGTACTGTTGTCAGTGTGTGGAGGTTGTGGTGAGTACTGTTGTCAGTGTGTGGAGGTTGTGTTGAGTACTGTTGTCAGTGTGTGGAGGCTGTGTTGAGTAGTGTTATCAGTGTGTGGAGGTTGTGTTGAGTACTGTTGTCAGTTTGTGGAGGTTGTGGTGAGTACTGTTGTCAGTGTGTGGAGGTTGTGTTGAGTAGTGTTATCAGTGTGTGGAGGTTGTGTTGAGTACTGTTGTCAGTTTGTGGAGGTTGTGGTGAGTACTGTTGTCAGTGTGTGGAGGTTGTGTTGAGTAGTGTTATCAGTGTGTGGAGGTTGTGTTGAGTACTGTTGTCAGTTTGTGGAGGTTGTGGTGAGTACTGTTGTCAGTGTGTGGAGGTTGTGGTGAGTACTGTTGTCAGTGTGTGGAGGTTGTGGTGAGTACTGTTGTCAGTGTGTGGAGGTTGTGGTGAGTACTGTTGTCAGTGTGTGGAGGTTGTGTTGAGTACTGTTAGTGTGTGGAGGTTGTGTTGAGTACTGTTGTCAGTGTGTGGAGGTTGTGTTGAGTACTGTTGTCAGTGTGTGGAGGTTGTGTTGAGTACTGTTGTCAGTGTGTGGAGGTTGTGTTGAGTACTGTTGTCAGTGTGTGGAGGTTGTGTTGAGTAATATTGTCAGTGTGTGGAGGTTGTGTTGAGTACTGTTGTCAGTGTGAGGAGGTTGTGTTGAGTACTGTTGTCAGTGTGTGGAGGTTGTGTTGAGTACTGTTGTCAGTGTGTGGAGGTTGTGTTGAGTACTGTTGTCAGTGTGTGGAGGTTGTGTTGAGTACTGTTGTCAGTGTGTGGAGGTTGTGTTGAGTACTGTTGTCAGTGTGTGGAGGTTGTGTTGAGTACTGTTGTCAGTGTGTGGAGGTTGTGTTGAGTACTGTTGTCAGTGTGTGGAGGTTGTGTTGAGTACTGTTGTCAGTGTGTGGAGGTTGTGTTGAGTACTGTTGTCAGCGTGTGGAGGTTGTGTTGAGTACTGTTGTCAGCGTGTGGAGGTTGTGTTGAGTACTGTTGTCAGCGTGTGGAAGTTGTGTTGAGTACTGTTGTCAGCGTGTGGAAGTTGTGTTGAGTACTGTTGTCAGCGTGTGGAGGTTGTGTTGAGTACTGTTGTCAGCGTGTGGAGGTTGTGTTGAGTACTGTTGTCAGTGTGTGGAGGTTGTGTTGAGTACTGTTGTCAGTGTGTGGAGGTTGTGTTGAGTACTGTTGTCAGCGTGTGGAGGTTGTGTTGAGTACTGTTGTCAGTGTGTGGAGGCTGTGTTGAGTACTGTTGTCAGTGTGTGGAGGTTGTGGTGAGTACTGTTGTCAGTGTGTGGAGGTTGTGTTGAGTACTGTTGTCAGTGTGTGGAGGCTGTGTTGAGTAGTGTTATCAGTGTGTGGAGGTTGTGTTGAGTACTGTTGTCAGTTTGTGGAGGTTGTGGTGAGTACTGTTGTCAGTGTGTGGAGGTTGTGTTGAGTAGTGTTATCAGTGTGTGGAGGTTGTGTTGAGTACTGTTGTCAGTTTGTGGAGGTTGTGGTGAGTACTGTTGTCAGTGTGTGGAGGTTGTGTTGAGTAGTGTTATCAGTGTGTGGAGGTTGTGTTGAGTACTGTTGTCAGTTTGTGGAGGTTGTGGTGAGTACTGTTGTCAGTGTGTGGAGGTTGTGGTGAGTACTGTTGTCAGTGTGTGGAGGTTGTGGTGAGTACTGTTGTCAGTGTGTGGAGGTTGTGGTGAGTACTGTTGTCAGTGTGTGGAGGTTGTGTTGAGTACTGTTAGTGTGTGGAGGTTGTGTTGAGTACTGTTGTCAGTGTGTGGAGGTTGTGTTGAGTACTGTTGTCAGTGTGTGGAGGTTGTGTTGAGTACTGTTGTCAGTGTGTGGAGGTTGTGTTGAGTACTGTTGTCAGTGTGTGGAGGTTGTGTTGAATAATATTGTCAGTGTGTGGAGGTTGTGTTGAGTACTGTTGTCAGTGTGAGGAGGTTGTGTTGAGTACTGTTGTCAGTGTGTGGAGGTTGTGTTGAGTACTGTTGTCAGTGTGTGGAGGTTGTGTTGAGTACTGTTGTCAGTGTGTGGAGGTTGTGTTGAGTACTGTTGTCAGTGTGTGGAGGTTGTGTTGAGTACTGTTGTCAGTGTGTGGAGGTTGTGTTGAGTACTGTTGTCAGTGTGTGGAGGTTGTATTGAGTACTGTTGTCAGTGTGTGGAGGTTGTGTTGAGTACTGTTGTCAGTGTGTGGAGGTTGTGTTGAGTACTGTTGTCAGTGTGTGGAGGTTGTGTTGAGTACTGTTGTCAGCGTGTGGAGGTTGTGTTGAGTACTGTTGTCAGCGTGTGGAAGTTGTGTTGAGTACTGTTGTCAGCGTATGGAAGTTGTGTTGAGTACTGTTGTCAGCGTGTGGAGGTTGTGTTGAGTACTGTTGTCAGCGTGTGGAGGTTGTGTTGAGTACTGTTGTCAGTGTGTGGAGGTTGTGTTGAATACTGTTGTCAGTGTGTGGAGGTTGTGTTGAGTAGTGTTGTCAGTGTGTGGAGGTTGTGTTGAGTACTGTTGTCAGTGTGTGGAGGTTGTGTTGAGTACTGTTGTCAGTGTGTGGAGGTTGTGTTGAGTAGTGTTGTCAGTGTGTGGAGGTTGTGTTGAGTAGTGTTGTCAGTGTGTGGAGGTTGTGTTGAGTACTGTTGTCAGTGTGTGGAGGTTGTGTTGAGTACTGTTAGTGTGTGGAGGTTGTGTTGAGTACTGTTGTCAGTGTGTGGAGGTTGTGTTGAGTACTGTTGTCAGTGCGTGGAGGTTGTGTTGAGTACTGTTGTCAGTGTGTGGAGATTGTGTTGAGTACTGTTGTCAGTGTGTGGAGGTTGTGTTGAGTACTGTTGTCAGTGTGTGGAGGTTGTGTTGAGTACTGTTGTCAGTGCGTGGAGGTTGTGTTGAGTACTGTTGTCAGTGTGTGGAGATTGTGTTGAGTACTGTTGTCAGTGTGTGGAGGTTGTGTTGAGTACTGTTGTCAGTGTGTAGAGGTTGTGTTGAGTACTGTTGTCAGTGTGTGGAGGTAGTGTTGAGTACTGTTGTCAGTGTATGTGGAGGTTGTGTTGAGTACTGTTGTCAGTGTGTGGAGGTTGTGTTGAGTACTGTTGTCAGTGTGTGGAGGTTGTGTTGAAGATTCGTCAACTTAAACCAAATATATAGAAGCTTCCTGTAATATAAATGATTTATATTACGTATGTTATGCCATAGTTATTTAAATTCTAGGCCACAATAAGCACATAATATTAGTAACCTAACATTCAACTGATAACGTTTAACCCTGCAAGTTAGTGTTACTTCAATCATCACACATTAAATATTTCAATTGATGATGTTTTTGGAGGAACTGGATTCTTACTTCATAAGGAAAATACCTATCAGATTAGTTTTCACACCTAGTGAAAGTATGACATTTTACAATTCACAAAGAAAAAATTATTGCAAATCATGAAAAAACCTGCTGCACTCCATATACAAGCATTGATAACTAATTACTACACAACACCAATGTTTGAAACTTGGTTAAGATATTCATTGGCCAGAAGGGCCAGTAACTTATAAATCCCTGTTCCCCATGCTTTCACAATTTATGGATGCCTGCAGGTTTTAAGTTATATCTTAAAAACTATTAATTTTGTATAATTGCAAGTTGTGTTTATTTTTATGTTCATTTAATTATCTTAAAAATGGTATGACTGGTGTATGTTGGTTAAAGATACAGTGTCACCTGTAGGTGACAAACATAGAAAATTAATATTCTGGACAACTACAGAATAGAGTGAAGAAATATCATACACTTTATTGACATCAAATGCATTTTACTGTTTTATTTACACTTGTCATGCCTTGTGTAGACATGATACTTTGTAAATCAGTTAATTTTGTATCAATATAGACAGAAACAATCCAGCTTTGTAAGACTTCTATCTTGGTTGTTGTCATCCTACACGTGGTTTCTGTGTCGCATCGATGTGTGACACCTGAAACAACCAAATGTCAACCATCAGAAGAGTTTACATAGTTTTAGAATACCTACCTAATAATTTGTTATAATAAAAGACCTAATTTTCATATAACAAACACACAATCAACAGTCTCATGCTCGAATATTTTATTTCCAGGTGTATCTTCACTGGCATGCATATTGTCTCCACTAAACATGTAAACATTTTACTTCCATCATAACCCTTAATGATCTGTAACTATGATTTACCAAAAACATATGATTAATAATTACAAACTCCCAATATAGTCCAAAAGACTTCAGGGCCTCTTAGCCCATATTTTACTTATTTCGCAGTCAGTTTACTTTTTTCTGTGACGTTTCAGCTGTCTTCCTCAAACGACTACCGCTAGACGGCGACACGGTAGTTCTGCGCAGACGTAGTCACTCTGGTGTGAGCCCGCCGCGGCCGCGGCCGCGCCCTTGGTGGCTCTTCGAGAGATCGTCATAAATGTGTGAGAGTCGGTACGGGTCTTTATTTCGATTCATGTCGTCCTTGGTTTTTCTAATCCAGATCGCTTCTTTTGTGACTGGAGAACAAGAAGTCCTTGACAGAAGAAGAAGAATTTGTTTTATTTGACCCAGACATTTTAAATAATACATACATGTACACAATGTACACAACACAAATACAAATATATAACCTTTTGGTAAACATGGTATAATGTATAATAAATAACAAAAAGCAGGGTCAGGAGACTTCTCTAAGACTATAGTAGTCGCCTCTGACAGATTGAGCCAACACCACGAGCATCGAAGCCAAGATCCTACGAGCCCAGATTCGATGGACCGGCCATGTTATACCTACGCATGGATGAAACCAGAATGCCAAGGCAACTGTTCTACGGGGAGCTAACACACGGAAGCCTGGGACGCCCTAAGATGCGGTACAAGGACAACCTCAAGGCGAATCTAAAATGGGCAAATCTTTATGCAGCGTCGACAACTGGAGAAAGCGGCTACTGACAGACCCAATTGGCATGCACTGTCCATCTAGTCCATTAGCCATTACGTGACATCCGGCCGCGTATCATGTTATGTTGGGTCTACTAGGTGTAATAGAAGCATGGCCGCCACGTAACAAATGCCGATCAGCATGGCGCCGAAAGGGTAACCGGAACTATTTATTAGATAAGTACGCACAGCGTCATGCATCAACGTAACAATGTGTTCATCACACAACACATCCCTTTTTAAACAAAAGACGAAACATAGTACTGTAAGGTTTATGTCATGAAAGTACTCAGTAATACACAATATCGATTATTGATTATAATGCCACGAGAAGCTCAAAGACCCGAAAATCACAGAAGAGTTTCAGGCACAGATAGGCGGGAAGTTTGCAGCCCTCAGCTGCCTGGACAGCGATGTCAGCACCCTCGCTAAGGATCTCAAAGAGGTGTTACTCGAAACAGCTGATGAGATGCTTGGGAAGCAGAGGAAGAAGAACCAGCCTTGGATCTCAGATGAGATTCCTGACCTATGCGATAGAGAACCGGTAAGCCTACCTGTCCTAAGGGAAGAGGTTGAAGAACCAGTGAGACGACTGAAATCTGGAAAGTCACCTGTGGTGGACAACATTCCAGCAGAACTGTTGAAAAAGGGAGGTGAAGCAACAAAAATATTCCTCACAATCCTATGTTAGAAGATTTGGGAAACCAAAGAGTGGCCACGGGAGTGGAAACAGTCGCTCGTCATTCCTCTGCCCAAGAAAAGGAACATCAGACAGTGCAAGAACTATCGCACAATTAGCCTAATCAGCCATCCCAGCAAGGACATGCTCAGGGTAATTCTCAAACGGTTGAAATCCATGGCAGAAGAACTTCTAGCTGAAGAGCAAGCAGGTTTCAGAGCGGGGAGGAGCTCAGTCGAGCAGATTTTCAACACCAGCATCATCATAGCGAAACATATACAATACCAACGAGATCTCTTTCACAGCTTCATAGACATCAATAAGGCATTTTTACAAAGTCTGGCCTGAAGGACTGTGGCAGGTCCTCAGAGGTTATAACATAGAGGAAGGACTGATACTAAGGATGAGAAAAAGATCAAAACATTCGAGACCAAGTACTTGAGGAAGATGCTCCGCATCTCCTACACGGAGCGTAAGACCAATGCGTATGTGCGGAGAAAGATCACATCCCTGGTGGGCCCACAAGAACCTGGTTTGGACAAGTAACAGGTCACGCTAGCCTCCCGAAGACGATCCTGGAGGGCAGACGCCGCCGTGGACGTCCGAGGAAGAGCTGGATGGACAATATTATGGAATGGACGGCCATCTCCGTCCCAGATCTCCTCATCACAGCCATTGACAGACATGATTAGCGGAACATCACAGCTGCAGCATCACTTATGTCCCCCTGACGACCAAGTCGGTCAAGGGACTAAGTAAGTTTCGTAACAGACACAATATATTGATCCTTAAATAATACTACAACCTAATCAGCTCACACACATTAGTGTTTCACATTAAACATGCATAAACCGTGCTGGAGAGGTTAGTATGCATTGCTATACACACACAAGGTTGACAATTAGTGTGATGAGAGCAAGACACGAGCGCACCATTTTACAGGTCAAGCACTTGTCGTGGCTTTATCACACGACCATAACTTGACATTTTTTCAATGTCAGTGCGTGTGGCGTCGGGCGGATTATCAATCTCGACGGTGTGTGTGTCAGTTGGTGAGATGTCGGGTGGAACATCGCTTGGCTCGCGTAATGCTGTCAAGGACCTGTGGTTGCGGCGAAGAGTACCACCGATACTCTTGACCACGTAAGAGCGAGGCGTTTCAAAAGCTGGACTAACCACCTTAGCGGGATGCTCGAGGTGTTTGATCCAAACCTTCTCTCCTACAGACAGTGCTGGCAATTCCCTAGCACGGTGTCTTCGATCAAAATTGAGCTTACTGAAAGCTCGGGATTCGGTTTCGTCTCAATCGGATCTTCGTTGCATCTGGCAATTCGGGCTGTAACACCTTTGGTAAGGTTGGGACAACCTCCTTCCCAATAAGAGCTCGGCAGGCGATGCTCCATTCTCCAATGGTGAAGTTCTGTATGCAAGCAAAGCCATGTAACGGTCGTTCTCCTTCTTGATGAGCGACTTGATCGTCTGCACTGCGCGCTCTGCGGCTCCGTTACTCTGAGGATAACTGGGAGAGCTAGTGACGTGTTGGAACGCGTATTCATGTACGAACTTTTGGAATTCTTCCGACGCGTATTGAGATCATTGTCCAACGTCAAAATTTCAAGACTGCCATGACGAGCAAATATCGACTCCATGTGCTTTACAACTTGACGTGTGTTGAGTTCTTCCAGCAACACTACTTCCATGTAGCGTGAGTAGTAATCTACTGCTACCAGATACCTTCGTCCACAAAAGTAAAACAAGTCACTACGTAAATGTTCCTATGGACGTTAGGGAAACTCACTTGGTTTGAGTGGTTCGGCCATACAATTTACTCTCTTTCTACAAGTGTTACAGTTTCGAATCATCTCTGAGATTCGCTGGGACAAACCAGGCCACCAAACCAGTCGCCCGGCACGTTCACGACACTTGGTTATCGCGAGATGACCCTGGTGAAAACATCGGAGGACATATAGACGCTCTGACTGTGGAATCACGATCCTGATATCATACACCAATATGTCATCTATGATTGAGATATGACCACAATTTTCCCAAAACCGAATCGAATCTACTGACGATATATATGGAGGCCAACCCGTATGCACGTACTTCAGAACTTACGTTAGGACTTCATCAGTGATCTGGTGTTTACGCAACCGAACTAACCGTTTAGCGAAGCACTGAAATCAACAACATGTTTCGCACATGCTTCCACTTCAGCTACAAAAAGTTCCTCAACTTCAGTTGGCTTGGCACTAGATCACAACAGCGCATCTACAATCACATTATCAATCCCGGAAATGTGTTCTACTTTGTATGAAAACCTCATCATTCTTACGAAATCTCTGTATGCGAACAGGCAGTTTATCTAAGCTGATGCCATTGAGCAGTGGAATAAACGGTTTGTGATCCGTTTGAATCCGCACGGTGAGACCTACAATGTAATTGCGAAATTTTTCACATGCCCAAACTATAGCCAATGTTCCTAGTTCTATTGTTGCATATCGTCGCTCCGTCTCCGTTAACGAACTAGAGGCTGCATACACTAATGGGAGAATGCCGTCACTCTGTACTTGTGATGACGTGGCTCCGATGCCATGATTACTGAATCACAGTCTCTTTTTTTGGACCGTACATTGCTAGTACTACTGACTTAGAAAGCTCTCGTTTGACATCGCAAAATGCTTTCTTCTGCGCATGACCCCAATACCACCTGGTATTATTACAAAATAGATCACGCAGCGGATTACTGACTTCACTTTATATTTGAGAACTTACTCAACTGATTGGCTATACCAAGAAAGCTCCTGACATCACCCACACACTCGGGTGTCTTGTGGTCATTCAGACCCTGAATTGCATCTGGATTAGCACATACACCTGTGCTTTTTCTTACCTTCTCAAGTTCTCAACTGTTGTTCCCTTTGGAACAACCACCATAGGTGCACACCACTCAGTTGGTTGATCAACAGCGAAAATTACATTTTCGACAACCAATCGATCGAGTTCCTCGTTGACTTTACGTACCAGTGGATAAAGCACATTACGGGGGGGGGGGGGGGGGGGGGGTGAAGATCGCAAACGGACGAGCATCTGGTTGTACTTTAACCTCATATTCCTGTCGCAACTGACCTAATCCTTCAAATAAAGATTTTAACTCATCCATGAACTCACTGACTCCATCAACATGGGAATTGATCAAGCCTAGCTTAACGCATGCACAACAATGCATTAGTTTGATCTACAACATATAAACATTCACGATGTTCACATGAACCAACTTTCAGTACACTGTCAAATTGTCCAACAACTGGTATGGTTATGTCCCCTGGTCTTATTAATCTCTTGGTTGTAGGTACCAACTTCACTCATGTACACATCCTACTTCATATGTATTACAAATGGCTAGACCGTCACCGCAAAAAATCTCCAACAGCCCGCACTCCCACCGCAACCCGCCTTCCGATGCCAACATGCAACAGTATGGCAGGGTTCGTGACCATTTTGCTTGCTTCAACTACAGAAGCGTCAGTTTATGGTGTGAAAGTGCAAGGGGAATTTATAGACCCCAGAAGCAATTTACGGCACTCACGGTTTCTTATGGTCGTATTTTGGTGCAGTTTAAAAAAAGACTAATCTAATCAACTGTGATCCTGCTATTGGTGTATTGCTACTCTTTTTTGCAACGTACCTTTGTGAAAAGTTTCGCGACGATATTATTGAACACTTATTGACACATTATTTGCAATGCTGTCAACATTAATGCCATGTTTGAGATCAATATTTTGAGAACAAAACTAAGTTTATAATATCTATTAGATTTATAGATCGAATGGCGTTGAGGATGTTCTTTCATACTATGTATGTATATAGCTTCCAATTATTTTATCTGATTGTTTGAAAGTGTCATATAAGCCAAATGACATATTGAAAAATGAATTTATATAAATGCGTCATGCTTGTTAGAATGTGTTCACCCTTGTGAATGCGATGTTTATTTTTCCATCTAATTATATTAAATTGGTTGCAAAAATATAGAATTCAGATATTTAAATATAGAATTTATATTGCAACATTTGGTTAGGTGTGCCGCGAGGTCAGAGCAAACTCGAAAAGGTTTTGAAGCACTCATAGGCGGCTCCAGTGGGCCTGGTGGCACGTGCCTAGACCTTTAGAATTGTCTTTGGAATGTGCTCGCGCTAGCGTGACGTGCCCTCCAGACCTTAAAGTGTCGGTATGTTGACGAGTCTCAAAGGGGGTGGGGTGCAACTGGATGCTTCACATTCCACCAGAACTTGTAGACTTTTTGCAGCACATCAGTAAAAGAGTGTTATTGTTTCGTCACACATAAATTTCAATAACAAATGTTAACTAATTCGCAGTTTAGATTCGATCATTAATTGGTAGTCTAGGCCTGTCGCTTGTAAACACGCGCAGTTGTCCAGAACTCATGTGGCCTAGACACTGTTAGAGTTTAAGCCGCATGATATGATATGTGCGTGTGCATGCATGTTAGGGCGTATTAAGGCGTGGACACGTGTGAGAACGTCACATGAACGTAGAACCAACTGGAATTGGTTGTGACAAGTTACAATCAGTTCGTGTCATTCCTTCGCCACGCAGAAAATCAAAGGCCATAAAAGATAGACGTGATTCTCACCTCGTGAAAATTGTTTGACTGTAGGACCTATTTAACAGTACTCCTTTTTCCTTCTAAATAATATACTGGTAAAAAGGAAACGGTTTGTTAACTGCTTTTCATATTTTTTTCAAACGACCGTTCACGTTTTTCTCGTTGATCGATCGTGCCGTCTTTGTTCGACTACACCAGAATGATTGCTAAAATGCACGAAATACTGCGTTTCAGGTTACCATAACTGTCATGTGCTACTCGACATATTTTATTAGAAAAACATTGACATTTATACTTCGGCGGCCTTTGTGACGTACAGCCGTCAACCTGGAGGTTCAAAACACACAAGGTAACAAGAAGACTGAGAACACTTATTAATAACTACGCGTGTACTTAATACATTAACAAAACGTTTGTACCTTCGAAAAACAAATAGGAAAACTACCATTACTACTATTACTACTACTAATACTACTATTACTACTACTAATACTACTTCTACTTCTTTTACTACTACTACTACTACTACGACTATTACTACTACTTCTAGTACTACTACTACTACTACTGTTGCTGCTGCTACAGCTACTGCTACTGCTACAACTACTACTACTACTACTACTACTACTACTACTACTACTACTACTACTGCTACTACTGCTACTACTACTACTACTACTACTACTACTACT
>OZ023210.1:4138995-4176826 GCA_963995525.1 Escarpia spicata
ACAACGGAGACGAGAATGGGCGATTATCCAGTCATGGCACAGGGATGCATTCAGCTGTTACATTCACATGCCAATGAACATTACACAATGACCAATTGGACATGTCAGAGGATAGTAACCGGGGGTTACCCTCATCTGTCCTATTAAATAACATAGATGAATACATATTTTTGTTTTTTTGTTTAAAATAACATACATATACATAGACAATCACACACATCCTGTTCATCTGAATCAGAGGGGAACGATGCTGCATTTCAAAAACATACGGCAGCCGTACGAAGGTATGCGCTGAAATTAAAGTAAACACGGGATTGCGAAGTTGTGGTGCTGTCCACAGAGCCGCTACTGCTGACCACCCCACACCTCCACAAACACGTGTCCTGTTATTAATAATTAATACGTGGGTATTCAGTAATTATTTCGGACGGTAAACCTTTAAAAACAAAATAAGCCATTAAATTGTGCATGAAATATATCTATCCTAGCATAGTTGTACAGGAGACGGAAACACGTGAAGTAGTAGTAGTAATAGTAGTAGTAGTAGTAGTAGAAGTAGAAGTAGAAGTAGTAGTAGTAGTAGTAGTAGAAGTAGTTTAACTTAATCGACAATGTAGTATATCTCTCTGCAATGTAGGCATGTGGTATCACTGTCATGATATATCTAGGGGCAATATTGAGTCACCGACCAACTAGGCACACGTAAACCAATCATAAAGTACGATTGACATTTGAGAAAAAAACTTAGCCGATCAAGTTGATATCTGTCTTTAATGATCACAAATGAGTGGGTAAAAGAGACTGACCAGTGGATACCCCCAGCCAATCATTGAACTTTGCTGGTTGTCTCCAGGTTAAGCATGTAAAACAAAGCAACCAACAGGATGATTTGTTACCTGGCATCCCACTGGCTACATGTCTTTGTTTAGCATTTCTCTTATCTCTGCTCCCTCAGTGTGTGTTCTCTCTGACCTAGACTATCATGCCACATGGCTTCACTGGTGTCACACTAAGTTGGCACCAGATTATATTAGTGTAGGGTGAAGTCTGACTTGAGCCACCTTACTTCTACAGAGGAAGACTGGCAGTTCTTGTTCTTAGCAGTTAGCACTGTCTGCCAGTGCCAAGTGGCATGGTCTCCAGACTACATTAAATGCATTCCCTGTCTAACAGGTGGGTTAACTGCTACTAGTAGTTGGCTCTTTATGGACATCCTGGTGGCTTGATTAAACAGTTTTATGGCCTGAACTGATAGCCTACAATTATTGTTTGCTTAACAGGGTGTTTCTGACTGGGGAAAGATGCTGCCTGTTGCCATGTTAGGGTATCATAGTCATGGACTCATGGCTATCAGAGAATGAGGATGTACTATGTGTAGGGATGGCAAGGTGGCATTCTATGTGAAATAACAAAGTATTAAAAAAAATAGTTGAGCATTTAAATATTTCAGGAAAGTTTGATTTTATAACTGCAAATAAATTAATTGTTCCCAGTATATATTGAGAAAGTACTCAGATGTACTCGTAATGTACTCGTAAAATCTGAGTACAATGAGTACGAGTATGAGTACATGACCCATAAGTTTTATGAGTACGAGTACGAGTACTTCAAAAATGTACTCGAGTACACGAGTACGGAGTACTTCCGCCCCAGGTCTGGCTGATGTGCACATCAATTCGCTCAATGCACTGCATGTGAACTGAGCGAAGGACTACGGATCTGCAGTCAGCGAGAACATCGTTTCTCTAAGGCTTGTGTACTGTTCCATGCAGTCCACTACACAAAAGTTGACAATAATGTGTCATATGTTGTTATGATATGTTAGCGTAAGGGGGCGACAGGGTAGGGTTAGTCCCGCGAGACTTCTTGGATCGAGGTGGAATGATCATTAAACATCTACCAGAAAGATGGTAATGAAATGTCTGCAATATGTGAATGTTATATGTTATGTATGTCTGTCTCTCTTCCTCTCCATCATTCTCCATCCCTCTCTCTCTCCCCTCTCTCCCCTCCTCTCTCTCTCCCCCTCGCTCTCTCTCTCCACCTCTGTTTCTCCACCTCCCTCTGCCTCCCTCTTCCTCTCTCTCCCTCGCTCTCCCTCGCTCTCCCTCGCTCTCCCTCGCTCTCCCTCGCTCTCCCTCGCTCTCCCTCTGGCTGATGTCTGTCTTGAGAGACCATGTCATCTACTGTTCCTTGTTGTGACTGCTCAACTGATGTTTATTTGCTTGTTGTAGAATGTGTGGCTGACTGCTCCAAGTGTTCTGTGGCAAACATGTGTGACAATGACTCTTGCAAGTCACCCTTAGTTTATGACAGTACTTCAAAGACATGTAAAGGTATGTATTGCATTCTACAGTGTTTGATATTAATACACGTTCAACTTCAACATTGGTTATTTGTACGTTGTGCTGGTAGTGCAACACCACTAGACAAAATGGTTTGTTGAGTTTGCAGTGATGTCCTTCCCTACACTAAATTATCGTGGGGAGTCCAATACAAACAACTGCATTATTAGTGGAATAGCACAAAGCACTCAAAAAAAATTCAAATGCTGTGCTGCAAAAGCATATTCAAATCTATATCACACATTTAATATATTCTACATTGGAGAACAAAGACTAGCTGTACAGCGGAAACATGTAAATGTTATCCGGTTGCCTTGCATTCTTGCTGTATGTCGCTGTGGATCCGAATGCTGCTGAGACGTCGCAGTGTTTCTGTGAACCACATACAATTCTGGGTGTAATGCCAAGTTCTTCTGCTTCCAGCTTGTGCTGACATCTGTGATTCCTGCACCACTGCTGATCAATGTACGACATGCTCGTACGGTTATATGTTTGATGGCACTATATGTTCAAGTAAGTCGATTACATTGTTGTGTGCAATAAGCCGTCTGTATTATTCACGTCAAAGACAAGTGTAAACAACAACAACGTTCACACTGTGAATCGGGCAGATGTGTCTAAAGATGAGATTCTACTCCCATGGTTAAATCGTACCAGAATAATTTATTTTTATTTTTGGATACTCGTCTCACACTTTAAACATACCTGACCCTAGAAGTTCTTACAACATAACAAGGAAAATATATAATTTATACCTGCCAACTTTTTTGTTGAAATCTGGGAGATTCCTCCCATATATCTCGGATCTTGACATAAGAAGATTGGTGTGGTTGCTATTGGAGATTGTTTGCTGGAAATTCAGTGGTTCAGCACGTATTGGCACATCTCCCATGGTGTCGCGCTGTCTCGAAGACGGGAGACTTACCTATATTCCGGGCAACTCCCAGATTTCACGGGTGAGTTGACAGGTATAATAATTGATTAGCTTAGCTGTATAAATCCAAACAGCATAAGGGAAAACAATCTTTGCCGCCCGACCTAATATCATGTTGTTAAATTACGGGAATGTTTATTTCTTATTGGTCTGAAAAAATTGTTATTGACATCTTCACAGCACAGATCAATGCCTCCTAGTTGTCTTGAACATTCTTGTTCACAGGAATTTTTTCCATCCTCCAATCAGTTGCACCTAAATTTAATGCACATTTTGTACACAAAATTAATTTTGTCGTAATGTTGAACACTGAGAATGGACCCAACCCCAAATGTGCAACACTTGGATCCTACCCCTTTTAAAATGCAGTTCATTTTGAGCTGAGGCCATAGATTGTAACTGGCCTATAGTCAGGGGGCTTAATCTTATAATTGTTCACATCTTTCCACAATCACGATTTTTGGACCAGCGTTAGATATGGCCGTGACAGTTCATTCTTCCACGGGAGCCAAGCTGAGCTCCCTATGTGACGGTCATATGGGACAAAACCAAGATGGCCACTGTCCGTTGTAAGGTTGTGCAATAACTCGAGAACCAAAAGTAGTAGAACCATAAATGAGGCCACTTTTAGGCGTTTTCGAGAAAAACGAATTATTTTCCTGTGTTTTCTTAAATATTCAGGTTAAGTGTCACTTCAGTGAAGGTAACGGTCAAATTTGCTCATAAATGCACCAAAATCGATGTATCTGTTGATGATTCGATTGATCTTACTGTGTGAACAGGGGTATAGTTTGTATTATTATGTTCGAACCAATACTGAAAGGCGAAATGGATTATATATAATGAAGGTCAAGGTGAAGATCAATGTCGTCATTTATTACAGAAACTTATGATTATGTACAACTGGGAATGTAACCCAGTTCATAGTAATGATATTATTCTAGAAATAGCAATGATATGTCAGTTAGATACACAAATTCAATGATATTTTGTTTCAACCGTTATTGTGAAGATTTAATTTTAAAATAGTTCAGAATCATTGCTTCAATGGGTCGAAACGAAACCTGCAATGAATGTTCCTAAACAATAGCATCCATCATCCGACCATCCTTCTATCCATTAGTAGAAGTTCAATGGTTAGCATCTTTGCCATCATTGTTTAGGAAGCCACCCTCGCACTTGCACAATGCTGTGCAATGAAGGCCTGCCCTGCAGTTCTTTCAATTGCCCTTGCACGTTTCATGCAGCCACCATGTAGGAGGAGGGCACAAGCCATACTTGCATCGGCGAGAGTGGTCCAGAAAGGAAGCCATTGCTTGCTGCGCTCATCCTGTTCCCATCTCTATTGACCAAACACAGCGATTGCCTGGTGGCAAGCGGTTGACTGCTTCCCGATAAAAGAGACTTGGAACAAGTACCTCTTGATATGCTCGAAGAGGGCGGCCTGGGTCGTTGATGACTGCCATTGGAGAAGATTTGATGCCTTGCATCGTTGACAGTTGCAGAACCACATGTCTTGCTGATGAGCACATCAAATCGCTCAATTCACTGCATGTGAACTGAGCGAAGGACTACGGATCTGCAGTCAGCGAGAACATCGTCTCTATAAGGCTTGTGTACTGTTCTATGCAGTCCACTACAAAAAAGTTAACAATAATGTGTCATAAGTTGTTATGATATGTTAGTGTAAGGGGGCGATAGGGTAGGGTTATTCCCGCGAGACTTCTCGGATCGTGGTGGAATGATCATTAGACATCTACCAGAAAGATGGTAATGAAATATCTGCAGTATGTGAATGTTATATGTTATGTATGTCTGTCTCTCTTCCTCTCCATCATTCTCCACCCCTCTCCCCTCCTCTCTCTCTCCCCCTCGGTCTCTCTCCACCTCTGTCTCTCTCCCTCCCTCTGCCTCCCTCTTCCTCTCTCTCCCTTGCTCTCCCTCTCTCTCCATCGCTCTTCCTCTCTCTCTGCTTCGCTCTCCCTCTCTCTTTGTCTCCTTTCTCTGTGTCACTCTCTCCCTGTCTCTATGGCTGAAGTCTGTCTTGAGAGACTGTGTCATCTACTGTTCCTTGTTGTGACTGCTCAACTGATGTTTATTTGCTTGTTGTAGAATGTGCGGCTGACTGCTCCAAGTGTTCTGTGGCAAACGTGTGTGACAGTGACTCTTGCAAGTCACCCTTAGTTTATGACAGTACTTGAAAGAAATGTAAAGGTATGTATTGCATTCTACAGTGTTTGATATTAATACACGTTCAACTTCAACATTGGTTATTTGTTGTACGTTGTGCTGGTGGTGCAACACCACTAGACAAAATGGTGTGTTGAGTTTGCAGTTATGTCCTTCCCTACACGTAAATTATCATGGGGAGTCCAACACAAACAACTGCATTGTTAGCGAAATAGCACAATGCACTCACAAAATTAAAATACTGTGCTGCAAATGCATATTGAAATCTATATCACACAGTTAATATATTCTACATTGCAGAACAATGACGAGCTTTACAGCGGACACATGTAAATGTTATCCGGTTGCCTTGCAGATAAACATGCAGCCTTCTTGCTGTATGTCGCAGTGGATCCGAGTGCTGCTGAGACGTCGCAGTGTTTCTGTGAACCACATACAATTCTGGGTGTTATATCAAGTTCTTTGGCTTCTAGCTTGTGCTGACATCTGTGATTCCTGCACCACTGCTGATCAATGTACGACATGCTCGTACGGTTATATGTTTGATGGCACTACATGTTCAAGTAAGTGGATTACATTGTTGTGTGCAATACGCCGTCTGTATTATTCACGTCAAAGACAAGTGTAAATAATCCAGTCTGTGTGAGAGCAATAAACAGACAACAATGTTTACACTGTGAATCAGGCAGATGTGTCTAAAGATGATATTCTACTCCCATGGTTAAATCGTACCAGAATAATTTATTTTTATTTTTGGATACTCGTCTGACACCTTAAACATACCTGACCCTAGAAGTTCTTACAACATGACAAAGAAAATATATAATTTATACCTGCCAACTTTTTTGTTGAAATCCGGGAGATTCCTCAGGGGTTCAGCATGTATCCCATATATCTCGGATCTTGACATAGGAAGATTGGTGTGGTTGCTATTGGACTCGACGCGTCAAATCAGTTTATTGTCTTTAGTGACATTTTATATGACTCATTTTAGTTTTGATGTTTGCGTCGATCTCAAACTTGTAATTAACTTTTACAGCCACCGAAATAAACAAAGTTTTGAAGACAAATTATAACTCAAAGGTTTGTTTATAATTTACAGATGTTGAGACAAGTTACGGAAAGTTGACATCGTCTGTAGGTGGTCATGTGACAGAGATGCTGAGGGCACGGAGGGGGTTAACCCTCATGTAAGTAAGCCCTTTTATATATGTGTGTTGATATTGACACGACACATGTGTCAGTTCATGTGTCACTAAACTAAACACACCTACGTGACAAACTTTGACAGGTGCACAGCTAATTTGTCGTCTTTTAGAAGATCAACAAAAGTGGATCTGTTTCTTGGTCAAATTACAATTACAAAGCCCACATTTCTTTACGAATCCACGTGTAATTGGTGGTAAATAATTACACCGGAAGTTGTGGTCGTAAAGTTAGTGTTGTTGTAATTTTGCCTTGTAATGAGTGTAATCAACAACAGTCATTAATTATGTTCCAGTCTCTACAGCTGTTCTCTGTCACGTGACACCTGCCGTCATCTGGAGGACGAGTTTGGTGACAGAGTATGGCTGGTAAGTAGATCAATTAACTCAGTCCTGGTCATTCACCCTCCTTGTCCCGGTTTACCCTGCTGTGTCAAAGAGAACCCGACCCTTGTTGCTCCGGGTTATAACCTGCGATACACCGATGTCATACCAGGGCAGTGACTTTATTTGTCTGAAGGCCCTAGAAAGGGTTCGATTCCCGAAAACGCCGTTAAATTGTGTCGCTGGATGTGACAAATGTCCCCGTATTGTGTATCTGTGTTTATTTATACAGTCGTTAGTTAAGTTGTGGCGTTATAAACTGGGTAACGATGATGTTTACCCCTCATGTTGTATACAAGGGATTGACCCAAGGTCAGGCCTTAAATGTATCACATTGTAGCATCAGTCCAAGTCAGCACAGCTCAAACAAAGAAACATTGTATCTAAATCGTCCACTCTTTGTCAACAACAACTGTCAAAACAGACCAGAAAGTGTGTTTTATATATCTCAAACAACATGGACTGTTCTTGTCAAATATTAATATTAGTTTACGTGGTAGAGTCATATTAATCTATGATATATTTAATCTAAATTATAGAAACATGTTTTTGTTATCAATATTTTTATATGAAGGAGTCAACTTGGATTGTCTTCATATTCGCATGTGTGCACGAGTGATGCGTGCGTGCACACGTTTATACATATAGCAGTCAATGATGGCAGAACTACAACCGGGTTAACTACATAAATCAGTAAAGTGTTATCTTCTGTTGTTAGTCTGGTCAACACAACTGACCGTGACACTGCGGCGCCTGCTCGAGACTTACCTCCATTACGTCACTTATTTACGTCTAATCACACTTGCAATTGACCTTTCTGCTTATGCTTTTTTGTCATAAATATATATATATATATCTTATGGAAGGTAATTTTGCCGAGTGTATTTTAGTTTATTTCTTACTGTTAGTATATTGTATTCCTTATTCTTAGCCTAGCAATTTGATTGTATACTTAGACAATACTGTTATTATTTGATACTGTTGCGTTTGATGTATATACAGTGTAGTATGATTGACGTGTCTGAATGTACAAAGCCAAACACAGTCGTCATCGACATATATTTAATTCTACATAATTATCATGGCAGTAAATTAGCTGTCTCTTAATGAATGCTCATGGGAAAGAAAGGTCAATTATGCTTTTGTAGTTATTTTGTTTAGATGTTTAAGTTATCATTAGCGCTAGATAAAAACGTGTTCTGTATATAAAAGTTTCATTCTGATATGACTTTATTTGACATTATATTGTAGGCACTTCAACAAAACCTGCCAGCTGGTTCCTGCATCGTGTGCAGAAAGCCAGTCTGTGCAGAGCTAATTTTTTCACAGGCACCTGTGTAGTGGTTTGTTTTAACTTGTGTTTTGGTGGTGTATTTCTGGTCACTTATCTCATTCACTGTTGGATCGTGTTAGGCTGAACATTATCCATGTTGTTTTCTTTTTTGAAATTTGATCCAATTTATGCTAAATGTCATCGATTTGATGACAGCTGTGTTTCACTTGCTGTTTTAACATTGAAGGATGCATTAGGGGGATGATTATGTTCTTAGGTTTAAGTTAGTCTGTGTTGAAAAAATCATTGCGTAGAACGAAAGAGATTTTTTGTTGAACTGCCTATTTATTGTGTCTCGTGCGTTATTGCTTTGCTGTGTTATGTCTTCATGTGTCATTCACGTTTACCATGTGAGGTTACTATCTATGGCAGATGTTGCTAATTTATGGTAAATATGCAGCTACTAAAATACGCATACTCCAACATTTGTATAACCGGTTAAATTTTAACATAAAACGTCATTGCTTTGGAATGTTTAGAACAGTTTTTTTTATGTATATTAAAAAATACTGTAATTGAGAAGCGATGTTAACAAGCTATTAATTTCTCTATTAGCAGAATATGTCACAATCAATATTTGCGATGTTACAAGGAAATTGAGATGTTTTAGTACCGGGTATATATGGTAATAATTGTTTGTATTATTTAGCATTATATGTTCTCTATGTGTATGATGTATATGGTATAATTTCATATCTGTAAACATCGTTATTTATTTGTATAATTACGTTGACCATACACCCATTGTCTCACTTGATTGCTCTACTGTGTGTACGTGATGGTACAACATGTGTACGAGTCACATTTGGTATTTGCTCAGCGGTGTACTGTGGTCCAGAATTCATTGAAGGTCAATGTCACCATTCCATTTAACAAGTGATCAATGTTATGGTAGTTTAATTAACTTAGACTATTTTTAAAGTATATGCAGTTAGTTGTACCATAATGAGGTAACTTGAAGTGTACATACTTCAAAATCGTTCATGTATATTTGTTTTACTTTAAGCCCAGCATGGTGTTTTGGTAAATACCACTCATTGGTCAGAATGTTTGTTGTGACATCACACCACATTGTTATGCGTGTCTTTGCCACTGCAGCGAGTTAGGCAAATCTACATCAAACAGCGTGTGGGCCGCAGCGTTGTCTTTCACGGCCACTAGTGGTAGATCGATGTCGTCATGTTAACAGCTAGCTCCTGTATGTTGTATGCACTACAGAAATTATGTTTGAATAAAAACTACTCGATAAGTCACGTTATAATGGACTTGAACTGTTTATTATTGCGTCAATATTATTATGTGTCTGTGACAATGAAATGTTTTATTTCAAAAAATAAGTCATAGTCTGCAAAATATGTGACCACAATGCAAAGGGTAAGTTCTAATATAGCGCAGTATCCAGTCCTCAGGACTGCTCAAAGCGCTTTACACTTTACTCCCTGGCAGACCTGTTCAATCAAACACCATTTTGACTTCTCTGGGAAGCATTCAGCCACGCTGCAATTAATGCACGAAGACTATTCGTACACAAATATCCACTACTGTCCATAGCCAGGTACTCATTCATACAGCTGAATGAACTGAAGCAATGTAGAGTAAACGAACTTGCCCAAGGTTCAACACCGCCGCACTGGATTCGAACCCGCATTTTCTCAGTCGAGAGTCTGGAGGTCTTACCCCTGTGCTACTCCACAATGCAACATGCTGATTGTAAACCATGAATAGTATTTATACAGTCTTCAGGGCTGTGTTACCGCACCTATTTCAATTGCCCCCTACCCTGGTTGAAATCACACGCAGCGCCCGTTATATATAATTTGTGTGGATCTACAGTATTTATTTATGTTCTATGTTCACAATGAAGATTCCCAATAGCACCATTTAATTAAGTGGAAGCAAACCACACCTTTTGGTGTTTCGCACTCGCATAAGAGTTTCGGTTGTAGAAAAAGTCAGTAGACTAACCAATAAAAGGCTGTTTTCCCATTTCCCTGTGATGAGACCAGAAGTGAAAGTGACCCATAAAATAACAGGAGAGGGGGATGAGGACGATCTTTTACTTTCTCACCTAACCATCAAAACGACGACATAGAGCCGCCAAACTTCGTCACATGCGTCCTACATGCGTATACGCTTCCTTATAAAATATACACTTGCATCGATCAAAACCCGAACATTTGTCACTCGAAGAGGGTCACCAAAATTACGCATCGTGGCGCCACTTGATCGCCTCCCCACCATTTTCTTAACCTGGCCTGCGAGCCTCCGTGCCCACGTGACTGCTGTTGAATCTGAAGACGCGCAATGTCCATATCAGCATGCCGTCTTGTCAACACGCTCAAGCATATGAAGGATTTATTAAACAAGCACCGTCTGTGCGTTTGTCTTGAGAAAGACAACCCTCTGTTATAGCCATATCGATTGTTTTCACTCGTTAATTGCGTTGGGAAAGTGCACCGATATTGAACACCTAACTTCCGAGCAATCTTTCTCCATTCCTGTACGTGATATCGAGGATTATCAAGGATCAGGCCACGAGTTACTACAAGCTCTGTGTGCAAGCAGGAAATAGGGTCAATGCATTTTTTTTTCTCCACAAAATGTAAAAAAGTGTTTTTCGTAATTGGTAACGGGTGACATATATTGGACTACAGTGGTCCTGATATTGGACCAGGTGGTCCAATATAGGTGCTTCTGGTTCGATATACGTCATCTGTCTTGATGCTTTGAAAGAAACCAAGGTTCAGCACCCACTTCAGACTTATAAGAAGATAGTCGCTTAATGCATAAATCACGAAAACTACGGCGTTCCAATGAGCATACAAATGACATGTGACGACTAAACGCCAAATAGATTTTACACAATTTAATTATGAACTGAGAACAAACTATTATATGTTGTCACGAATAGAAGAATACGCCAACGAAGTGATTGCCATGATAGAGTCTGTCACGGATAAACGAACAAACCAACGGAATAATGGCCAGTAGAGTGTCTAATAATGACAAAAAGATACCAGTCGGTAATTGATGGTCCCTGATCACCAAATTAGGAATACGATCTTTTACTGACACATGTCACATCGATAGTTATAGGGCAGGCCACCAGCACAATTCATATGTATCCATATCCCACAGTGTACACATTTCACCATGGTTTCTTTTCGTTGTTCGTTACACAGTACACATTACCAAGATTCGTTGTCACATTGACCGCTTTTTTCGTTTTGGCTGGCAGGAGAAAGCTGCCGTTTTTTTCT
Organism: Escarpia spicata; assembly: GCA_963995525.1. Classification (NCBI taxonomy): domain Eukaryota; kingdom Metazoa; phylum Annelida; class Polychaeta; order Sabellida; family Siboglinidae; genus Escarpia; species Escarpia spicata. Next base: position 4,150,647 of record OZ023210.1, read on the forward strand.
TTTTTTTCTTAATTGGATCTGTTGTCTTTCTATTTGTTTGCCAACTGTTGAGTTATGCCTACTTTTGTGCCTTTTGACTTTTGTTGTTAAAGTTTTTTATAGGGACTGGAGTTTATGATTTCCGACTTGGTGGTTCTTCTCTTGACCCTAGAAATCGCTGGTTTTGGGATGGGAGACATGATTGCAGGAGTGGTGACCTTTCTAACCAGCTCTGGTTGATCAGTAAGCTGCCCCGTGATTGGGACTAATGCTTCAAAATCACCAGCATCTTCACTCAGATTTATGTATTTGAGCATAATTGCACCAGACTCCTGAAATTCCGTCCCAAATTCAAGTACACTCTCTCCAACGCAGACATGCACTGGTCGTTGTAGACAGCGTGCCGTTGCAACGATCTCTATATCCCCAATAATTTCACTGGGATTCGTCATTGATGCGATTCTGTCCTCGATAGATGCATAGCACAGTCTCTGAGGTAGATCTGCGTTCACCTTCCTCTCATCAATGTTTTCATAAAGGCCAACGTTGTCTAGCATATGTACAATCGTGTTGGATTGTAGCGCATCAGCGGAAGTCATTTCTCGCATTCTCATTCGCAGGTCCTTTAAATTGCCATCGTTGTCTCTTTCTGCATGCTGCATATCGAGATCTTGACAAATAACAACGACTCGGAAGAAACAACGTCCATCTGCATTGGTTGCGACACACCTGAAACCACTCTGTCTGCTGCTTGTGGATGGGCATGGATCATTGGACTGTTGCTCTCTCGTGGACAGCTTTTGGTTGTTGGATTGTTGCTCGCTTGTAGACGGGCTTGGGTCATTATACTGTTGTTGCTCATTCGCGGACAGGCTAGGTTTGTTAGACTGTTGATCTCTCACTGATGGGCATGGGTTGGTTGTGACATGCCTGAAATTATTCTGCCTGGTGCTTGTGGATGAGCTCAGCTCATTGAGCTGTTACTTGTTTGTGGGCGGACATGGATCATTGGACTGTCGATCGCACGTGGACAGGCTTCGGTTGTTGGACTGTTGCTCGCTCGCGGACGAGGTTGTTGTATTTGACGAATTGTCATTCTGCATAGTGGCATCTCAGGCAGAATTCGATGGAACATCTATACCAGTTTCCGAGTAGGACAACTTGAACCTTCCAGCCGCGGCGAAATCTTCATCAGTCTATATGTTCCGATCACAAGGCCAAATGCATGTGCACTTGAAACCATTGGCAGCAGTTACCATGGAAACAGAGCGTACGTATGCCCTTCCGAAGATACGACAGACTGAGGAGATGGTGACTGTAGTTTGTTTGGTCCTCAGCCAAGTGTCACATTCCACATTGTAATAGGTCATCACAGGTTTATAGAAAACCCGATCAAGGGGTTGGAGACGGTGCGTTGTGTGTGGAGGAATATATAATATGACGACTCCATGGTCCCGGGCGTAATGGATTGCTTCAGTATTTTTCGTGTGTGACGAATGACCATCAAAAATCAACAGAACATGTTTGTCTTTGGTGCAGCCAACATGAGATACAAAGTTCTTCAGCCAGACGACGAAGAGTTCCTTGTTCATCCAGCCTGATTCATTATTCACTTTGACGCTTCCAGTGATTCTATAATGCGTTTACGCCTGAAAATTATCATTGGTGGAACATAGTTGCCCCCTGCAGTCATGCTGCACACCACTGTTGTAGTAAAGCCTCTCTCACCACTAGTAAGAGATCCGATTTGCCTTTTCCCTATTTTCCCAAAGACCCGGCCAGGCTTCTGCACAGTTGTTATACCCGATTCATCCACGTTAAAGATGTTTGTAGCATCGAATCAGTACGTGTCAACCAAAGTTTCTAGTTTATCGTAGAACTCATGCACACTCTCACGATTAAACCCTTTGGCTCTCGTAATAGAAGTTGCCTCGGCTTGACGGAGGGAGAGTTCAGGGTGTCTCCTCATAAAATCACGGTACCAATGTCTGCTAGCTGCTTGTTTTTAAGTGTTAAAGCAATGCCTTATCCCATTCGCTTCAGCCAACTGATATGCCATATCCATCAAATCTTTCCTGGTCATACCAATCAGCATATTCTCCAGTTTTAAAACATGCTCCACCAGCATGTTCTCCAACTCTGGCGGCAGAGTGCAAGGGCGACCAAAATACTTTCTTGGACCATTAGCGATTTTGTTTTTGTTGTTTAGGTGCCGCTTCAGGGTAGCCTTCGGAACCCCCTAGGTCTTGCTAGTTGCGTTGAGGCCGGCGTCTCCATTTCTGAATGACATGACCGCTCTATCCAGTTCCTCTTGGGTCCACTTTCCGTTTTGTCTCTGGAAAATATAATTTGTAGCCTAAATCAATCAAACAGATGCGACATTCCCAAGTATGTCATTGATATAATATAATAATAATAGTATTTTGTATCTAAAACTAAATAAACCATGTTTTAGTTTTGGTCGTTCTGGCAGGAGGGGCTAGGTTTGAATACGGGATGTTTTTGCCCAAATGAGCGTGATCGACTTATGATGCTTGCTACGGGTTAAGTATACGTGCCACATATGCAATTATTGACCATTGATAACATAATAAGAGGCAGTTTCACATTATTGCTTGTCTGTGAAAATAATAGCCATGTCTATCAAACTTTAAGCAAGGTGTGGTGATTATCAATAAAATAATGAGGCGTTTAGAAGAAACAAATATTATTTGTTTTTTAGTTTCCCGCATATTCCAGCAAAACTGTCAAACAAAGTGAACATTTCAGAAAATAATATACCCCGTAATTAAAAATGTAGGCCTCCCCTGTTACTCAACAAGGTCCCGGGCCATAAGTAGGAGTCTAATATACACATGCAGAAACTTCAGTATGACACATTTTCATATATCATGTGTGTTGGGATGGTACGTATAGTGGACCACGGGTGTTTTACATTGGACCAGTGGTCCAACATAGGACACCCCGACTGGTCCAATATCGGTCGAAGGCATAATTAACTTCTTCGATGTGATTCTCGGAAACTGTACAGTTGTCCGTCTTCATTCCTCTCATGCACGCTATATAGACCTCCTACGACACTCTATTGTAATCGTGTACAATCGACTCTGTAACAGGCTCTGCATCACGCCTTCAAAGTTGGTTAAAACTCGATGCACACCACTCTCAATGGTATGACTTCGTTTAATCAATGAGCGGTACTAAATTGTATTGCAATGAACAGTATTGGCACAGTCGTGTTCTAAAAATATTGCAAATAATAAAGTTGTTCGAGCAACATTTATTTACAAAGGACACATATGGTAATCATAATCGACATTATCAACTTAAAAATTGCAATTATAATTGTGATGTATTTGTTTTAATTTGTACTATGCCTAATTTACCAAGACAAATGTACGCCTATATTTTCGACTTGATTTGTTGGTAATTACCATAACAAATACATAGTTTCTAACGGCAATTTGAATCCTTCGTTGCGTCACAGCTAACCGGTGTGCGGCGGTCAGTCGTAGGCCAGTCACTAGCTTATGTAGAGCGCAGTAGCGCAGCTTTAAAAGCTCAGGGCTCTCAACTGAGAGAACGTGGGTTCGAATCCAGTGCGGCGGTGTCGAACCTTGGGCAAGTTCGTTTATTCTACATTGCTTCAGTTCACCCAGCTGTATGCGATAGACAGTGGTGGATATTCGTCCCAGAGAAGTCGAGATGGTGTTCGATTGAAGAGGTCTGCCAGGCAGTAAAGTGTAACGTGCTTTGAGCAGTCCTGAGGACTGGATACTGCGCTGTATAAGAACTTAGCTTTACCTACCTTTACGATCATACGCGATTTGCCTACGACCGTCGAGATGCGTCGCAGCGTAGACAATCGGGCGGTGAGCGGCTAGCTACATTAAATTTGTTGCCGCGCCGATACTTGAAAGGTGAAAGATTTGCGAATTTTACCCGAGTACCGACGCTTAGCGCGGCTCCGGTAGCTCGCTCGCTACTCGTGCCGTTAGTTACGTTTCTAATATTTTTGTCGATGCATATGCAAGATATTTCGGTATATTGTGGTTCCTAATTGCAAATAAATATGATCTACACAACAAATAATATTGTATTGATAACGCGTAGCGAATAATTTGAGTATTTGTTTACTGTTAAAAGTGGATCTCCCATCGCGATAAAATAGACTGATCCACACAACCGTAGCAATGTGCGCTATATTACAAGTCGATCTTTGGTGTGAGGGGCATGCTATACCCGTCGTTAACTGATATTTTGCTCAACATTCTTTGTGCTATTTTCACTGTTTGTTATCCCACTTTACATGATCGAATATGTTTTATGTATACTGTAACATGTATGTGTTACGTTAAAAACGATTAGGGAACTACGAAATATTTAGTCAATAACAGGAATGTCGGCAAAAGATGCTACTACGACCATGTCCGACCGGCGATAATAATTATGTTGGCATGTCGTTGCTATTTAGGCCGACTTTCAAATTGTGCATACGATCTACGGATACGCATGGAAAATCGTATTTATTAAATAATATCTATGTTTTACTCTACTTTGGAAATAGTGTACATATGTCAAATTAAAGCAAATATAATATCATATCATAAAGTAATGTCGATGGTAGAATGGACGGCGGGCCAAGATCGACGACATTTAGTTATAACTTTCATAAGAACGTAGGCTGGTTGTTCCTTTTGTTATACGACCAAATCATTTTGAAATGTACATTAATATATTTTAAAACGAATATCCAAATTTACAAAATTGCAAAGAAACAGTGGTTGTGTTAAATATGCGACTACAGATAGTTTTAATTTAATATTATTTTATAAAAAGCAGTTATACTTATACAAAGTAAGCTATATTTCTTACAGAACTTAACTTTTTAACTAAAGTACATTAGAAATATCCCATTATTTCTTCATGTAATTACTTTATTATGTTGTAATGGATGTTCTGGTTTCATGTCCAGAACAGTTGTATAGTTTTGACAATTTTCCCTGACTCAAGGTGATCAGGGAAAGGAAACCCATTCACAAAAAGTCAGATAAAAACCAAACAACACAATACAGCTCAATGAAACTTGTTTTAATGCCTACATATAAAATGTATCTTCCAAGTGTTCATCTATTTATTTGCCTAAGTTGTATTTTTTTAATGTTTGTTGGTCTCCTGCCAGGTGCTAAACTGCTAAAACCTCATTTTGAAAACATGATATCTCGAAAACTACCATTCATATCCATCTTATTTTTGCGTACTAAATATATATGTTGTTGTCCTTGGACAGGTATAATATTATGAGATTCAAGATATTAATTAAAAACTTGTATTAGGTCAAAAATGGCATTTTATAACAAAAACTTGCCCGATCCCATATTAGAAGCAAAATAGGTGAGTTAGATGTTTGCCGGAATGCCTTCAATGTTACTGTTGATCGGACATATTTCATAAAATATTCCACATCCGTTGGTCTGCCACTGGACAATAGTTCTGCCCTAACGTTTTCTTTATCATCGTCACATTGACAAGTATGGAGTCACGTGCTGGTCGTAAAAGACACGTGCACACTCTAATATACAATTAAGATGCTGCTGCGAGCCACTGCGCTCGTTTCTATGGTGAGTCATATGCGTGGGAACAGGGTGCAAAGGGGTCTGGAATTTCGCTGAGGGCAGACATATGGTTCTGCCCCCCCCCGAATAAATCTGAGCGTGCATATGGGCTTTTTGGCGAGCCTCAATGGGCAAATCGAAGTATTCTGGAATCCATAAGGTGTTTTTTTTCGTGGCGATTGTCAATGGGGTGCAACTGGAGGTTTCTAATGAGCTTCAACAATTTTGAACGTCGCCGCGGCCCGCGAGAAATATTCCCACCGCCACCGCTTGTCTTCGATGTCATCAGCTGAGAGCCGAGGCAGCGGAGAAGGTTAAATTACCGCGGCGCGATGCAGAATAATAATTTTCAAGAACTACCCCACCCCCCCCCATCTTCCGCTGTCGTGAACCGATAGCGGAACGGAATGGCACTGAAGCTCCAGATTGTTTTTTACTTACATTAATGGTTTAGCATAATGCGTTCACAATACGCGTTCACCTCCAAACTGATATATATATATATAGAACACTACACCACCTGCAGATTCAAAGTAGTGCCATCTCTTACAACATTACCAAGTACAACCCAATAGTTGGTTTTACTGGATCCGGCCACAAAGAGAAGCAACATGAGAAAGACGCGTGTGTCTATATACACGACCACTGCTCTCTTGAACGTGCTTGTCACTGTCTCATGCATGTAATATGAGGCCATAAAGAGAAGCAGCACGAGGAAGAAACGTGTGTATATGTACACGACCGCTGTCCTCTTGAACGTGCTTGTCACTACCTCATTCATGTCACAGTAGGCTATAAAGAGAAGCAACACGAGGAAGACGCGTGTGTCTATGTACACGACCACTGTCCTCTTGAACGTGCTTGCCACATGCATGTAATATGAGGCGCGTGTCTGCTTCCTTATTTAAATGCACAACCAACATCTCTAACAGTTGATTTTGTGCATTTGTTGTCTTGAAATCCCCCACCCACGACGAGTTCGCATCCATCGGGCAGGTGCTTACCGTGCTCCATCATGTAATGGATGAGACAGTGAGCCAGGTCAGCCTTGCTTTCATCTACGGACGTGTTTGACAAAGATGATGCGTAAAGATGGAGAGCCCACATCTATAACAATTACTATATTATTTGCATGTCTGTTTGATTCGATGTTTATACGTAACATAAGTCTGTAAAGGTATGATAAAATATTACGTGCAATGGTTTTTCATTGGGATGGTGTTGACATCTACCCATTAACTAACTAAACGACTAGTTGAGGCTGTTCTGAGTGATCTCGCAAGCACACTGTGTTGACACTCAAACAGCTACCGTCTCATCAACAACTATGATTGTTTGTAGGCGTCTGTGTCATGCTGGCATGAACTTTCTTAAGTACGTTTAATTCCGGTTCAGCAGATCTGAGACGGCTGTCCGTGGACTGCTAGTAGCAGTAATGTCATCTGTTGGAACTAAAGCATTTTCCTCTAGCCTTGATTAACCAAGCCCCGTGATGTGGCGCCACTATTTGTCGCACACAAAAAACTACATCCAGAGACGTCTTGCTGTTACAGTGAAGGAGGTGAGGTTGGTAGGTGTATAATTGGAAGTGTTTTGTGAGCCTCAGAGAGTTTCTGTGAACTTCACGGGGGTGTATTCAGACTTTTTTTGGAGTCTTAAGGCTTAACTTAAGGTGCAGGTGAGGGTTTCTCGATCTGAGCCAAACCAAATGCTGTAGTCGCAGAAAATGTGTTGCTTCTGCACCGCCGTAACTTCAGCTTCTCCACTGTCTCTGCTCGACTGGTGACATCGGATGACTGGGGGGTGAAGGGGAGTATGGGGCGGAGGGGGGGGGGGGGTGCTGTTGAAAATGTTTCGTCATTGCGCAGCCGTAATTTCACCGTCTTCTCGCTGTCTCTTGCGCTGTCTCCTAACTTGTCTCAACTGATGAAATGGGAAGACGGGCGGGGGAGGTCTGTTGATTTTTTTTGCCGCTACGCCATGTCGCTGTATCTTCACTTCAACTTTTCTTCAGTTTCTCCGCTTGCTTGCCTGGCTCAACTGTGACATCAGAAGATGGGGGTTGCTATTGAAATTGTTCACCGCCGCGTCAGCATAATTTCAGCTTATTTAACAAGATTGCCACGCAGATAATTAACTCTAGATGGCAGCCTTTTGGCTTATCGAGAGTTCAACCCTTGTTTATTTACAAGTATCCCGCCCTTCTGAGGTGTGTGTCGATTTTATTTTGTACATATTCATGGCATGACATGGAGCTGAGGTGTTGTGCTTGGCAGTAGCTTCCACGACAGCTGTCTTATTGTTACAAGTTTGACGTATTTCAATTCAAGGAACGTTTTTCATATTTCTCAGGTGCGTGTATAGAGGTACATATATTACTTCGGACGTTTACATTTTACTTGAAAATGATTACTGGTGCCGGACTGTTATTGTTTTTAATCGACATTCGTCTACGCTTGCCTTGAGAACCGGTTGCAAACTTGTCAAGCAGAACGCTGTGGTCTATTCTTGGATAACACCGGACCACGGACAACTTTTGTGCAATCGCCGATGATACTCAGTGACGCAAGACGCACTTCAGCATGCGTGTGTGTCAACATCAGTGGTGCGTTATTCTAGGACTCATTTGTTGTCAACTGCCGCCCATGCAACCAGGTATATCAGATCTCCGGTGACCTGCTGTGTGAATCTTCTCTTTCACCAACTGTGCATCTTCAAGCGTTCGTCTACGAAACGTAAACACCTTGGCGGTCGTAAAGTCACAAAACAGATCAGGACAATAATTCACTACGCAAGAGTACCGACGTTGGCACAACCAAGCCGAAATGTACCAAATTTCATAACTTTACCATTGTGTAAACAGTTATAGCGCGATCAAGGCGTAAGAGTATGCTACGTTAACGCACAATCGTGTCAGAACAAAACACTCGCCATTGCGGATCATATACTTGAAAACCATCTCGATATGATGGCGATATGCGAAACGTGGTTGAAGCCTTCGAGGGACGCCAATGTGATTACAGACATTGTACCATATGGATATTCCATCAAGCACACGCCGAAATCGTCTTACACAAACAGGATACCGATGCATTTCGATCCTTTGAACACCAATGTCATCCTTGAGAATCGTTGTTATTTATCGACCGCCGCCATCTGTGATAAATGGCTTGTCAACAACTGTGTTTTTTTTAAAGAATGGGACCGTTTCATCGACCAGCATGCCACAAAACCTGGACCTCTGATTATCATGGAAGATTTGAACTTTCACATTGACAACGCTGCAAATGTTGATGCACGGCGATTGACCAATTATGTGAATGCCACAGGGATGGTGTTGCATGTTCGCGGGCCAACCCACTGGAAAGGACACACTTTGGATGTACTCATGACCAGGCCGCAGCAAGGACGAACACCTTGTTCGAAATGTTACCTTTACGGACATGGGCCTTTCTGACCACTTTGCGGTGAATTTCATCATAGCCATTCTTCAACATCGCACTCTTTTGATGAAAATCAAATATTGCAAGTTATGCAACAATAATGTAGTGTCTTTTCGACAAGACATTCCACTGTTCCGTTCGGATGAAGATTATCGACTTGCTGAACGTAGAAGAACTGGTTTATCAATACAATCATAATGCAGGTCAGCTTAGTTTATTCGCACGCGTCCGTTGTTCCGGATAAATACAAGACTGGCTGCATCTCGCCATCAAGAAGGCTGGACTAAATCCAGAATCAATGCAGAATTATCGACCTGTATCGAATCTGACATTTCTCTCTAAAGTAATCGAGCGCGTTGTAGCAAAACAGCTGAATGTCCACATGCAAGAGAACAACTTGCACGACCAGTTTCAATCGGCATAGCGACAAGATCACTCAACTGAAACGGCTCTGCTTAAAGTTCACAATGATATTATGTCTGCAGTAGACCGTGGCTGTGTTGTTGTGTTGGTTATGCTTGACTTGATCGCCGCTTTTGACACAATTGTCCACGGAATTCAATTGAGCAGAATCACTCACAGATTCCGTGTCACTGGCGCTGCACTTGAGTGGTTCAGATCTTACTTGTCCGGTCGGCATCAAGTCGTTCGTATTGGAAGTGTCAAATCCTCCCCAACTGCTGTGGCGTTTCTGTTGGTCCATGTTTAAAAGAATGTCAGACTGGACCTTTACAAGTGCAGTTTCAGTAGAATGTCCAGCTCTTTACGCCGACTGACAAGGTGGCAAGGAAATCCACATTCTGAATGAAAGCAAAGTTGGTCTACAACAGACCGTTCTGTTAATTTAGAGATATACTGGAGATTCGATATAGGGCGCAGACATGGGGTCAAATGCAAATGCATTTGCATTTAAACGCATTTAAATGCAACTGATCCAGTATTTGCATTTGAAAATTTGGAGCCAAAACTATTTGCATTTTAATACATTTTAAAAGTATTTGAACTTATAGCATTTAATTATGTCAATGAAAACTGTTATCACAGCTGTACTTAATTAAATTGTTGCTTGGTCTGGGCTGTTGATACAGGTCAATCGTGTTACTTATGTGATCACCGAGGCATGACATTCACTGAGAGAAAACTGGCCTTCCTATAGCTCTTTTATTAGCTGACCAACTGCAGCATTTGCATGCTTTGATGATCATTAACTACTCAGGTCATTATCAGATGGATGATCAGTGTATCAGTTGGCCTGTGACATGATCAGGTTAGCAGGCATTTAATTAACAATGGGTGGCTTATTCTAATTTTATTGGAAGACGCATCAATGGGCACAGGAAATGGAAAACAGGATTAACCTGTCACAGGAGAAAATAAAAAAATGTGTGACCAATTATAACATGGGTCTATGGACTCAATGAACTCCCTTAATTCTGGATAAACAAAGGTCAAGTATAGCTCATTTTTGTCATTATGTATTATGCACGAGCACGGGGACGTCAAGTATTTGAACAGTATTGAAATACTTTTGAAAAGTATTTGCATTTGACATTAACAAATTGCATTTGCATTTAAATACCTTTCAATGTACTTGACCCCATGTCTGACTGTCTGTCAGGGCGATAGTTTTTTGGAATAGGATCCAGTTCTGCATTTTTAAGCAGTGGCTCTACAAGTGCAGTCTTCCATTCGTGTGGGAATTCCCCAGCAGCAATGGAGCAATTGATGATGTGTGTAAGGAATGGCACAAATTCCTCAATATACTATTTGACCAATTTGGTTGGCATGGGGTTCAGAACATAGCTGGTTGTCTTAGATTTCATAACCAACTTGTGCACATCATCATCAGAGACCGCAGCAAATATATCTAAATTATCACACACACACCTCTGTTTTCTGATGATTTGACGGGAGGTTTTGCTAGGCAACATATCACGTGCAGGATAGGTTAATATTTAAGCGTGTTCGGCCAGTATTGCCAGAGGGTTGACATTGGTTGTTATGTAGGGAATATAACATAGTATAATGTTCTTCCCTTGTTCTGCTCATTATGTTATTATATAGGATTTGTCTTAACTTGATTTGTATTGTAATGAGTTACAATAAATTTGATTTGATTTGATTTGGTTATGCTTCAGGTGGCGTGCCTATCCTGGATGGCATGACATTTGGTCAGTACGAGAAGATGCTAGAGGGTTGTGTCAGCAACCTGTATATCCAGGGTAAGGGACCCCTGGACCTCACCAATGACGCTGTCGGGGTATGTCGTGGCGCCCTGACACCCCTCATTTCTACGGCCATCCAGTTGCTACAGTGTTCTTGTTTCTTTATGTTTTGGGGCTTTGTCAGCTTTATTAGTTTTATTAACATAAATGTAACCGATTAAAATGATATATCTCGGCTGGTTGATAGTTGATTTGAAACGTATTAACAGAATAAGAACTGGTTGATATTTCAAACAAAAGCACAGTTTTGTTGTCATCATGCTGAAAAATGTATGATAAAAAGATCTATTATATGACTGATGAAATTATTAAGTATTGGAAGTCGTGACAAGTGGCAAACAAAATGTCATGAAGGTGGATGCCTATGCACCGCTGGAAGGGAGATGTTAGAGGATTGGTTGGTTGGTTCTGCTGGGCCTGATGCTGTAATAGGACATGCTGAAGAGTAGATATTGACTTAGGCATCGGAGCCAAGTCAACCCAAGAGAAACATTCAATGTATTTTCAATGTTGCGAACATAATCTAGACACTATAAACTTGTGTGTAGCTACAATGATACAAAATGTGTAGATCAGATCTATGCAAAACAGGAGGTTAACTAATGTCAGATTGAATTGTACCATTAGCCTGTAGATGTGAATTCTTTGTAATTTTGCTTAATGTGTACACATTTTCTAGCAGTGAAATGTTGTCCTTGAATGGTGAAGGGTAAATTCATAAAGAAATGTTAATATGATGGCGAGATAAGGTAATTATGTGCAATCTTATCACTAGATCATGCCAACAGAAGTGATGGTCTGATGCAAAGTATTTATTGAGTGCAAATGCCAAATATGCCAAATATTTATTGAATATTTTTTCACACAGAAACAGAATTGTAGGGAAAGAAATCTTGTGATGTATTTTATTAGAATGTACAACATTTCACATGTCCCATGCCTGCTTTTGTAGTTTTGTAGAGCTGAAGGAACCATGCCTGGTTTAACGATATATATGTTCAAAATACTGCATTGTTGCCTTATATTTTAAATGCCAGTACGTTCAAATGAAAATGTCAAAAGCACATGGTAAAGAAACGATAGGTTTTCGTAGTAAATTATTTAAAGATTTATCAACATGCTCGTCTAGCTGTGGATATCTGACCTGGTGAATACTAGATGCTCATTAGTTCCAAGATGAACACAGTTTATGGTGTGTAGATCTACATTTAGCTGGGTAATGTTGGGTTTTTGCCCATATTGGTGGTACTAGGCAAAGTTCACTCAATTCAAGTATGTATGCTATCAATAGTAACTTGTGTACTATTTATTTTTATATTAAGAAATAATGTTTCCTCAAGAAGAGCATTATTTTGTTATTCCCTAACTTGAAATTGTTTGAAACATTTGACATTCAGTAACACTATCTCTTAAAACTTGTATTTAAAATAAATCTCAAGGTGGCAATAACAGCACAGATGTCACTGGCCACGTATTGTTGAATATAGTACACCTTTATGGTAAACACATCAAGAACTGGCATTATGTTAATTAAGCAAAATGCAAGCCGATTTGTACTTAAATCTAGAGAAGTGAAAACAAAAAGACTAGTCACTAATTACCTCTGATCATGGGATGAAGTAAAAGAGAATTGCCTGTTTTAATACACATGTTTGTCTGAAAATATTGTTGTCATACCAATTGCCAATGCCTAATATTATTCAGCATGTGTGTACATGATTATAGATGTGTCAATAAATTTGTTACAAAAATGTTAACTTGTTATGACAAGTGTTCATATGATAGTGAAACCCTGATAATCTAGAAACCATAACATCAGACATCAGGACATAATATACCTTGCAATATACATGGTTAATTTCTTTTAAAATCCATAATTTGCTGTGCTATTTCCAATAGTTGTTTAAGTGGAATTAACTTAATTTAGATGGAGTTCTTGTAAACGGCTGAAATTACTGAATGGAGTAAGTGTGTGTGTGCACAACCAGTAATGTATGAATGAACATTAGCAGGGATCGAACCTGCCACACACAACACTGAAACATTGTTATCACAAACAACAGTCCAACAGTTTTTAAACAAACAAATGACATAGTATGTCTGCATTTATAACACAATACTCTAATAGCATTCAGTCACAAATATATTGTTTACATTGTTGCAAAAGTCGTATGGTACATACATACACGTATCTGCAATTTCATAAACGAATGTTAATGTTTCACAAAAGAAATAATATTGTATGTTTGTATAATTTGACAGAAAAATAATACAATATATACTTGTTAGGAAACTTTCTGAACAAACATATATAAACCCACTTTTTAAGGGTTAGGTTCCCAACTGGATACATCCCAAGTAATCCCCTTGGGCAACACGATGAATCCACACGAATCATTGGGAGGAAATTTTGTGTGACGATAGACACGTCACCAAAAGTGTATTTGCAGTGTGACGAGTGTTTATGCAGAACACTATCAATTGCTTTACTACATGTATCATTATATTTATTAAATATTCACAAACATTAACATGTGTTGTTATTTCATTAGTTTTAACAAAACTTGTATTTTATGTGTAAATAACGAATAGATACAGCTATGCTACGAATATAATAATGTTATAGATATATCCACTTTCAAGTGTAAATTTCATGTCCACGTGTTACTATTAATTGATAACCCGGCTGAATATCTTTTTAACAGTGTCACTAAAATGTTGAAAACGTGTTTTCAAGTTCCACACCAAGCACATTATACTCACTAGTGATGCACTAGTAGACAGTTAAGTCAACAAAACAGCACTCGCCCTTAGATTACTGAACATTCTTCAGGATAGTTCGTTTTCATTAGCACTCACCCTTGTTCTTCATCATCCCATTCTGGGTGACCCTGCGTGACTGGCCGCCAGCGCTATATTAATGCCTGTTAACTCTGTCTTCTTCTTTGTGACGACATTTCCTGTATCAAACACACTGAACTCGAGCCATTTAAAAAAGGCCAAAGGATAGCTGTCATAATCTCACTATTACTCAACCATACGTTCTGAAATAACACCGTGTGTGTGCGTGTGCGTGTGCGTGTGCGTGACATGTGTCCCTATACACTGTGTATAACAGTCAACTTTCTATATCCCCAGGAGAGGAATACTTAAGGCAATTTTATCAGGCCACACTTTATGTTATCTGCTAAGGGGGCAGAACGGTGTCACATTGTGCAGGTGGCTTGTGAAAGACCATGCATTGTCATCTATTCTCTAGGGTGTGAAAAATGCCCTCCTGAGAAAGAGAGCCAAGTCACTTGTTGATGTCAACAGGAGAGTTAAGCACAATAAACATGCCTCTGCAATCAAGTATAGAAATAGGACCAGAGCAGGTCTGGAGACAACAAATAAGGAAGAAATAGGACCAGAGCAGGTCATATATGTTTGATAATATACTGCCGGTGCTCTTTACTACTTCGTTTAAGACACAAGGATGGCGGCCACCAAGTCCTGATGGTTTAAATGTCTTTAGTTTTGATATGCTAGTTTTTATAGTTTTTATATGCCACTATCGATGGGTTGATTTTGGAAGATTCCATTGTGTTATAAAAATCCCATAGGTTCCTCCGTGATATCTCCTTCTGGTTCTCTCATAATTACCGAGGAGAAGTAATTGGCTAACACCTATGTTTTTCCAAGTCCGCCGAGTTTGTCATGTCATCTTTGTTTTTGTTTTCTGGAAAGTTGGGTATTTCCGTTTATGTCTTAATTTTTGCCCTTGCATACTGCCAGGTTTCTTAGATTATGTTTTATTTGATTAATTATATCCTTTTCATACAGTTTCTGTGCTTTCTTGTCAGTCTCCTGACCTAATAGCGCAATCGACAAAATTTCTCTTAAGTTTCGATATCTTTGGTAAGAAGATATTCTTCCATAATCTGTTTTTCCTAATGATTTTAGCTTGGGTTTGAATGATTGGTCGCTTCTTCCTAATGCTGATGGAGTCTCGACTCTTTAGATCTCGATGTATTCACTAGTGATTATAAGGTCAAGGAGCGATGGTTTAGTTGTACCGTTACCTCTAGTGGGCTCTATAAAACGTTGCACCAAGTAACAGTCTCGATTTATTTTATTAATTTAAATTATTTATCTTCAGTACTTGCTGCTGTAGTTGATATTAGTTATTAATCAATCTACGGGTAGTTGGAATCTCCAAGAATAGCAGAACATGTGAAAAACATTTCTCAGTTATTGTATCCAGTAATTTCTTAAGGTTGTCATTGTTCTCAGTGGTACTGTTAAGGCTTCTATAAAAAGAGCCTAACAAAAGGGTATCCTTCCGTTTCAGTACCAAAATGCAAAACAGTGCTTCATTCAACTCAACATCAAACTGGTGTACTTGAAATGCAAAAAAATGGTGAATAAACAAGAACATCCCTCTGCCTTTGCCTTCACTAATGTTCACAGTTTCCTTATAATACAATTCCAAGTGTTTTTCCTGCGTGGTAAGTTGTCTATTAAAACGTGTAGGATTTACTTCTGATATTGCTATAACATGTGGTGGAGTTGAGTGGTTTTTTTATTTTACGTTTTAGTCCAGTTAGTTCTTCTTTTCAGTACATCAGCATTTGTAAACCATACAATTATTTCTTCTGTACAGGCACTTGCGAGTAAGAGTAAATATCACATTTTATCCACATAAATGTATCCATATGAGAATTGGATCATTATTCACAAGGAATAAAGCCTATTCATTGGGAAACAACCAGACAACACTTACAAGTACGGACAATGTGAAAGTTATTCGAGTCACTTTCGATCCATCGCTTGATTTTGAAGCATATATGTCAGAAAGAAAAAAAAAAGCCAATTCGATGATGGGGATAATCCGACATACTTTCGATCACATCGATGAAAAGTGTTTTTCTACAACTTTTAAGTCCATTCTTAATTAAATATATTACAGCTCTTGAAAATGGTCGGCGCACAGCAACCAAATTAATTCCTGGTTTCAAAGACCTTGAATAGATAGAACGTTTACAGAGACTGAAATTACCAACTCTATTATACAGTCGCCACACGGGAGATATGATTGAAATGTATAAGATACTAACAGGGAAATATGATCCAGCAGTCTTGTCCAATGTTGTTACTTTGGGAGCCAACGAAGCACATACGAAAGGGCACCACCTAAAAATATTTAAAGAAAGATGCCGATTAAATATTAGAAATAACTCATTTATATACCGACGCAGAGACGTATGAAACAGTCTCCCACAGTCTGTGGTTGACGTTTCACCGATCCAGTCGTTTGACACAAAAATATATGTTATACCAAAACCACCCCATGGAAGCTAAATACACTGCCCCACTCCTATCTTAGATTGTTCCACACTCAGACGCATGGAAATAGTCCGAGCATATGTCAAAAGCGAGAGTTGGCACATCAGAGGCAGATACTGTAATCCCTAGTCAAGCCAGAAGAGGACGTGTAAGAACCTGTAAGATGTTATGCACTTTACTTTTCAGGTCTTGAAAATGGCCCAGCAACATTGAAGTTAATTTTTGAAAAACAAAAAGAGAGAATCCGGAAGTGGGAGACACTGGAGCCGTTACTGCCTATGATACAGAGCTAACTGTACCAATGATCGGCTCGGGACATCTCATCGGGAGCTCCTTACAACCCTACTCTGGAGAGTAGTGTCACAATCCGGATCTCTCACAGTTGACCCACTCCCTGTGGTAGCACTCTGCAAGGGAGGGTATATATCGGCTCCTAAGCCATCCCGGCGTTCCCATAACCGGTGTGGTCATCCATGCCACGTGATATAACCCTATATATTGAGCGCGTCAAGCTGCAATTAACATAGACATTTTACCTGCCTTATATAACCAGCCAAACACAGGCAGCCGGAATTGTGGTGTGTGAACTTCAACATTAATTAAACTTGCATATCTACACTTGTTAAAGTTATTTATTCGTTAGAATGGTATTAAAACTTCGGCCATATGTTATGTTATATGATATGATGCAGTAAACGTGTGTATATGCGGCATAAATAATATTACTAATCTATTATAAGTATTCTGATGTATGCAATTTCATCGATAGTATTCGTTGACGACGATAGGGGGTGAATCCAATATGGCCGCACACAGTACAGTGGGGAAAATTCCAGAAATCAAATCATATTTATTGTCTATGTATTATACCAACAACTGTTGTTCAAGTATAATACACAGTGCGGTATTAATGGTGAATTAATAACGAAGAGAGATGGTGTTCGAACTTGTGTTTACTCCTCCGTGGTGCATAGCATTAAACAATGTTTACCTCGTGCATTAATTTTGTTTGCCTTAAATAACGATACAATTGTTTCTAGTTCTTTGATCACTGCCAAATAATATAACTATAACCAGCCAAGCACAAGCGTGTGTGTATTTGCATTACGATTGGCAATATGTTCTATGAACACATTACGCCAGTGCGTATGTACGTGTATGTCAACATATGTGTCTACATTATGGTACGATACAAAGGTTAAGCTTAAACACAATAATCATGTTCATTTCTTGCGCGCTCGTGCTTGCCGCCGTGAATAGACTGTCAACAATAACCAATTTTCTTGTTGTACCCAAAGGCAATATGTTGAACAGACTACAACTTCTTGACGTTCTAAACAAATGAAATCCCTACCTTCCTTCCCGCTTGAAGCCATCTTGCAATGGCTATCCCTTCACGCTGTCTTTTCCGGCATTTGTTTTCATATCCTATAGTGTGTTCCACTGTTGAAATCACCTGTTAAACGAAGCACCATATCGAGCGTCAAACGAATATTGTTTGCTACATACATATAATGTGCGCTGGAACCACGCAAGTCAACCATCCACCAGTCAAGTCGGTGTTGTACTGAAACCCGTCGTGTGATCTATATTTCAACCACTGTTTTCCTATTGGTCGTTTTACGCTTACCAGATACACGTTTACAACAACTGTCAGGTGAAACTCGACAGAGGTAGTCATACTAAATTCAAACTAAAGTCAAATAATTAAATCCTCTTGGCATGTGATTAGGAAAGAACCATTGTTGGGCTCGCACGTAATGCCTATAATGTTCACCGGTAGGTGAATCAATGCTTTGTCTCTGAGGTAATGCACCATGACATTGCTTGTGGATTAAGCACAGTTGGCATGCCTATATGAATAGTCTCGTCATTCGTATTAAATGTGCAACGATCCATGACCGTACCCAATTACGAGTGAATGTGAGAGAGAGAGAGAACGAGAGAGAGAGAGAGAGAGAGAGAGAGAAAGAGAGAGAGAGAGAGAGAAAGAGAGAGAGAAAGAGAGAGAGAGAGAGAGAGAGAGAGTGAGTGAGAGGAGGAAGCTGGCGATAGGTACGTCGAGAAATAGGAGGGAATGAGGGATTTAAAATGAGAAAGACAGACTGAAGACACATGGAAAGCGACGGAGAAGAGAAGGATGGAGGGGTAGAGTGGTGAAAGAAAGGAAAAGGCGGGGAAGAGGAGGATGGAGGGGTAGAGTGGAGAGAGAGAGACGGAAACGGAGAGGAGGGGAGGGGACTGGAGGGAACGAGAAAGGAAGGAGATGAGAAAGGAGATGGAGAATGACAATAAGTTTTATTTCCGTACGACCCCTTGTGTTCTAAAAAGTGTTCTTTCTAAAGTACATTTTAAAAGAACACATTGTATTCTTAAGAACATCTAGATTTATATTATATAAATCATATTTGCTTGATTTAAAACATAACACACATACATAAAACATTCAGTGATCTTACTATATTAAATGTTTTCAATAATGATATAATCAGTAGTGCAAACCAAATAATGTAAAATAATATAAAATATAATAAACCACATATTACACATATATTGCACAATTTGAACATATTTACATGTAATTATATGACTAATAAATTAACAATCAGCTATAATGTTTCTTCTATGCAATTCACAGTTTTGACAGGGAATTTGTTAGATAGATAAACTTTGTCATGATTACATTAATAAATCTGGAAAGAACTGTCAACTGTTTTACATTATGTACATTAAACAAGTGGTTTATTTTAAAAGTATTAGGTCTGTTTCTGAAGTATTTCTGTATTTATTGAGAGAGAGGAGAGAGAGGAGATGGAGTAGAGAGAGAGAGAGAGGAGAGTGAGAGAGGAGAGAGAGATAAGAGGAAGAGAGAGAGAGATAGACAACGAGAGAGAGAACAAGAGAGAGAGAGAGAGACAGACAGACAACGAGAGAGAGAACGAGAGATAGAACGACAGAGAGACACAACGACAGAGAGAACGAGAGAGAGTGAGAGAGAGAGTGTGTGTGTGAGAGAGAGAGAGAGAGAGAGAGAGTGAGAGAGAGAGAGAGAACGAGAGAGAGACAATGAGAGAGAGAGAGAGAAAAGAGAGAGAGAGAGAGAGAGAGATAGAACAAGAGAGAGAGAGAGAGTGAGTGAGTGAGTGAGTGAGTGAGTGAGAGAGACAGAGAACGAGAGAGAGAACGAGAGATAGAAAGAGAAAGAGAGAAAGAGAGAGAGAAAGAGAGGGAGAGAGAGAGAGACAACGAGAGATAGAACGACAGAGAGACACAACGAGAGAGAGAACGAGAGAGAGAGAGAGAGAGTACGAGAGAGAATGAGAGAGAGAGAGAGGAAAGAGAGAGAGAACGAGAGAGAGAGAGAGAGAGTGAGTGAGTGAGTGAGAGAGTGAGAGAGAGAAAGAGAGACAGTGAGAACGAGAGAGAGAAAGAGAGAGAGAACGAGAGAGAGAACGAGAGAGAGAGAGAGACAGAGGGAGAGAGAGAGAGAGAGAACGAGAGAAAGAACGAGAGAGAGATAGAGAAAGAGAAAGAGAGAGAGAGAGAGTGAGAGAAAGAGAGAGTGAATGAGAGGAGGAAGCTGGCGAGGGGTACGTCGAGAAATAGAGGTTGGAAATAGGGATTTAAAATGAGACAGACAGACTGAAGAAACATGGAAAGCGACGGAGAAGAGAAGGATGGAGGGGTAGAGTGGAGAGAGAGACGGAAACGGAGAGGAGGGGAGCGGAATGGAGGGAACGAGAAAGAAAGGGGATGAGAAAGGATATGGAGAATTACAATGGCGATGAGTTTTATTTCCCTACGACCACTTGTGGGGTAAAAAAGTGTTTTTTCTTAAGTATATTTTAATAGAACACATTGTATTCTTAAGAACATCTAGATTTCTATTATATAAATCATATTTGCTTGATTTAAAAACATAACACACAATACATATACATTCAGTGATCTTACTATATTAAGTGTTTTCAATAACTATATAATCAGTAGTGCAAACCAAATAATGTAAACTAATATAAAATATAATAAACCACATATTACACATGTATTGCACAATTTGAACACATTTACATGTAATTATATGACTAACAAGTTAACTATCAGATACAATGTTTCTTCTATGCAATTCACAGTTTTGACAGGGAGTTTTTTAGACAGATAAACTTTGTCATAATTATATTAATAAATCTGGAAAGATCTGTCAACTGTTTTACATTATGTACATTAAACAACTGTGTTATTTTCAAAGTATCAGTTCTGTTTCTAAAGTATTTCTGTATGTATTGAGAGAGAGGAGATATAGGAGAGAGAGAGAGAGAGAGAGATAGAGGAGAGAGAGATACGAGAGAGAGATAACATGAAGAGAGAGAGAGAACAGAGAATGTAGAAGGAGAGAGATAGAGAGAGAGAGAGAGAGAGAGAGAGAGAGAGAGAGAGAGAGAGAGAGAGAGAGAGAGAAAGAGAGAGTGATTGAGAGGGGGAAGCTGGGCGAGAGGTACGTCGAGAAATAGAGGATGGAATTAGGGATTTAAAATGAGACAGACAGACGAGAGAAGAAACATGGAAGGCGACGGAGAAGAGAAGGATGGATGGGTAGAGTTGGGAAAGAGACGGAAATGCGGGGAAGAGGAGGATGGAGGGAGAGGGGGGGAGAGTGAGTGAGAGAGAAAGAGAACGAGAGAGAGAGAAAGAGAGAGAGAGAGAGAGAATGAGAGAGAGAACGAGAGAGAGAGAGAGAGAGAGTGAGAGAGAGAGTGAGAGATAGAGAAAGAGAGAGAAAGAGAGAGAGAGAGAGAAATAGTGAGTGAGAGGAGGAAGCTGGCGAGAGGTACGTCGAGAAATAGAGGATGGAATTGGGGATTTAAAATGAGACAGACAGACTAAAGAAACATGGAAAGCGACGGAGAAGAGAAGGATGGAGGGGTAAAGTGGGGAAAGAGACGGAAAGGCGGGGAAGAGGAGGATGGATGGGTATAGTGGAGAGAGAGACGGAAACGGAGAGGAGGGGAGCGGACTGGAGGGAACGAGAAAGAAAAGGAGATGAGAAAGGAGATGGAGAATTACAATGACAATGAGTTTTATTTCCCTACGACCTCTTGTGGGGTAAAAAAAAGTGTTCTTTCTATAGTACATTTTAATAGAACACATTGTATTCTTAAGAACATCTAGATTTATATTATATAAATAATATTTGCTTGATTTAAAACATAACACGCAATACATAAACATTCAGTGATCTTACTATATTAAGTATTTTCAATAATTATATAATCAGTAGTGCAAACCAAATAATGTAAAATAAAAAAATAAAATAAAAAACATTTTACACATGTATTGCACTTTTTGAACACATTTACGTGTACTTATATGACTAATAAGTTAACTATCAGCTACAATGTTTCTTCTATGCAATTCACAGTTTTGACAGGGAATTTGTTAGATAGATAAACTTTGTCATGGTTACATTAATAAATCTGGAAAGTCCTGTCAACTGTTTTACATTATGTACATTAAAAAACTGGTTCATTTTCAAAGTATTAGGTCTGTTTCTAAAGTATTTCTGTATGAATTGAGAGAGAGAGGAGAGAGAGAGAGAGGAGAGAGATATATGAAAGAGAGATAAGAGGAAGAGAGAGAGAGAGAGAACGAGAGAGAGAGAGAACGAGAGAGAGAGAGAATGAGAGAGAGAGAGAGAGAGGAGAGAGAGAACGAGAGAGAGAGATAAAGGAGAGAGAGATAAGAGGAAGAGAAAGAGAGAGAACAGAAAATGTTGAAGGAGAGAGAGACAGAGACAGAGATAGAGAGAGAGACAACGAGAGAGAGAGAGAGAGAGACAGAGAGAACGAGAGAGAGAAAGAGAGAAAAAGAGAGAGAAAGAGAGAGAAAGAGAGAGAGAGAGACAACGAGAGAGAGAGAGACAACGAGAGAGAGAGAGAACGAGAGAGAGAGAGAGAATGAGAGAGAGAGAGAGAGAGAGAGTGAGAGAGAGATAAGAGGAAGAGAGAGAGAGAGAGATAACGAGAGAGAGAGAGAGAGAGAGAGAGAGAGAGAGAAAAAGAACGAGAGAGAGGGAGTGAGCGAGAACGAGAGAGAAAGACAGAACGAGAGAGAAAGAGAGAGAAAGAGAGAGAAGGAGAGAGAAAGAGAGAGACAGAGACAACGAGAGAGAGAACGACAGAGAGAGACAACGAGAGAGAGAACAAGAGAGAGAGAGAGAGAGAGAGAGAGAGAGAGAGAGAGAGAGAGAGAGAGAGAGAGAGAGAGAGAAGAGAGATATAGAGGAGAGAGAGAGAACGAGAGAGAGAGAGAGAGAGATAGAGAGAACGAGAGAGAGAACGAGAAAGAGAGAGAGAGAGAGACAGAGAGAAAAAGAGAGAGAGAACGAGAGAGAGAATGAGAGAGAGAGAGAGAGAGAGTCAGACAGAGAGAGAAAGAGAGAGAGAGAGAGAGAGAACGAGAGAGAGAGAGAGAGAGAGAGAGAGAGAGAGAGAGAGAGTGATTGAGAGAGTGATTGAGAGGGGGAAGCTGGCGAGAGGTACGTCGAGAAATAGAGGATGGAATTAGGGATTTAAAATAAGACTGACAGACTGAAGAAACATGGAAGGCGACGGAGAAGAGAAGGATGGATGGGTAGAGTTGAGAAAGAGACGGAAATACGGAGAAGAGGAGGATGGAGGGGTAGAGTGGAGAGAGAGACGGAAACGGAGAGGAGGGGAGCGGACTGGAGGGAACGAGAAAGAAAGGAGATGAGAAAAGGAGATGGAGAATTACAATGACAATGAGTTTTATTTCCCTACGACCCCTTGTGTGGTAAAAAAAGTGTTCTTTCTAAAGTACATTTTAATAGAACACATTGTATTCTTAAGAAAATCTAGATTTCTATTAGATAAATATTATTTGCTTGATTTAAAACATAACACACAATACATAAACATTCAGTGATCTTACTATATTAAGTGTTTTTAATAATTATATAATCAGTAGTGCAAACCAAATAATGTAAAATAATATAAAATAAAATAAAAAACATATTACACATGTATTGCACAATTTGAACACATTTACATATACTTATATGACTAATAAGTTAACTTTAAATTACAATGTTTCTTCTATTCAATTCACAGTTTTGAAAGGGAATTTGTTAGATAGATCAACTTTGTCATGGTTACATTAATAAATCTGGAAAGATCTGTCAACTGTTTTTATATTATATACATTAAACAACTGGTTCAAACAACTGGTTCTTTTCAAGTATTAGGTCTGTTTCTAAAGTATTTCTGTATGTATTGAGAGAGAGGAGAGAGAGAGTAGAGAGAGATACGAGAGAGAGAGAGAGAGAGGAGAGAGAGAGAGATAAGGAGAGAAGAGAGAGAGAGAGACAACGAGAGAGAGAACGAGAGAGAGAGAGAGAGAGAGAACGAGAGAGAGAGAACGAGAGAGAGAGAACGAGAGAGAGAGATCGAGAGAGAGAGAGAACGAGAGAGAGAGAAGAGAGAGAGAGAACGAGAGAGAGAGAGGAGAGAGAGAGAACGAGAGAGAGAGAGAACGAGAGAGAGAGAGAGAGAGAGAGAGTGAGAGAGAGAGAGAGAGAGAGAGAGAGAGAGAGAGAGAGAGAGAGAGAGGAGAGAGAGAGAGAGAGAGAGATAAGAGGTAGAGAGAGATAAGAGGAAGAGAGAGAGAGAACAGAGAATGTAGAAGGAGAGAGATAGAGAGAGAGAGAGAGAAGAGAGAGAGGAAGAGAGAGAGAGACAACAAGAGAGAGAGATAACGAGAGATAGTGACAGAGAGAGAGAATGAGAGAGAGAGAATGAAAGAGAGAGAAGAGAGAGAGAGAGAGAGAGAGAGAAGAGAGAGAGAGGTAAGAGAGAGAGATAGAGAGAGAGAGAGAGACAACGAGAGAGAGAGAGAGAACGAGAGAGAGAGAGAACGAGAGAGAGGGAGAAAGAGAACGAGAGAGAAAGAGAGAACGAGAGAGAAAGAGAGAGAAAGAGAGAACGAGAGAGAGAGGAACGAGAGAGAGAGACAACGAGAGAGAGAGAGAGAGAACGAGAGCGAGGGAGTGAGCGAGAACGAGAAAGAAAGAGAGAACGAGGAGAAAGAGAGAGAAAGAGAGAGAGAGAGACACGAGAGAGAAAACGACAGAGAGAGAGAACGAGAGAGAAAATAAGAGAGAGAGAAAGAGAGAGAGAATGTGAGAGCGAACGAGAAGAACGAGAGAGAGAGAGAGAGAGAGAGAAAGAGAGAGTGAGTGAGAGGGGGAAGCTGGCGAGAGTTACGTCGAGAAATAGAGGAGGAATGAGGGGATTTAAAATGAGAAAGACAGACTGAAGACACATGGAAAGCGACGGAGAAGAGAAGGATGGAGGGGTAGAGTGGTGAAAGAAAGGAAAAGGCGGGGGAAGAGGAGGATGGAGGGGTAGAGTGGAGAGAGAGAGACGGAAACGGAGAGGAGGGGAGGGGACTGAGGGAACGAGAAAGGAAGGAGAAGAGAAAGGAGATGGAGAATGACAATGACAATTAGTTTTATTTCCGTACGACCCCTTGTGTTCTAAAAAGTGTTCTTTCTAAAGTGCATTTTAAAAGAACACATTGTATTCTTAAGAATATCTAGATTTCTATGATATAAATCATATTTGCTTGATTTAAAAATATAACACACATACATAAAACATTCAGTTGATCTTACTATATTAAGTGTTTTCAATAATTATATAATCAGTAGTGCAAACCAAATAATGTAAAATAATATAAAATATAATAAACCATATATTACACATATATTGCATAATTTGAACATATTTACATGTAATTATATGACTAATAAATTAACAATCAGCTATAATGTTTCTTCTATGCAATTCACAGTTTTGACAGGGAATTTTTTAGATAGATCAACTTTGTCATGATTACATTAATTAATCTGGAAAGAACTGTCAACTGTTTTACATTATGTACATTAAACAAGTGGATTATTTTTAAAAGTATTAGGTCTGTTTCTGAAGTATTTCTGTATTTATTGAGAGAGAGGAGAGAGAGGAGATGGAGGAGAGAGAGAGAGAGGAGAGTGAGAGAGGAGAGAGAGATAAGAGGAAGAGAGAGAGATAGACAACGAGAGAGAGAGAGAGAACAAGAGAGAGAGAGAGAGAGAGAGAGAGAGAGAGAGAGAGAGAGAGAGAGAGAGAGAGAGAGAGAGAGAGAGAGAGAGAGAGAGTGAGAGAGGAGAGAGATAAGAGGAAGAGAGAGAGAGAAGAGAGAGAGAGAGAAGATGAGAGAGAAGAGAGAGAGAGAGAGAGAGAGAGAGAGAGAGAGAGAGAGAGAGAGAGAGAGAGAGAGAGAGAGAGAGATAAGAGGAAGAGAGAGAGAGAACAGAGAAAGAGAAGGAGAGAGAGACAACGAGAGAGACGAGAGAGAGAGAGAACGAGAGAGAGGGGAAAGAGAACGAGAGAGAAAGAGAGAACGAGAGAGAAAGAGAGAGAAAGAGAGAGAGAAAGAGAGAGAGAGAAAAGAGAGAGAGGAGAGACAACGAGAGAGAGAGAGAACGACAGAGAGAGACAACGAGAGAGAGAGAAACGAGAGAGAGAGAGAACGAG